>BSEG01000011.1:26152500-26482500 GCA_036245055.1 Diospyros kaki | reverse complement strand
TCCCAAACTTTTTATGGCATAAAGCATTAGCCCCAATATTTGCAGGTCAACATATGGATATCTCATATGATTCTGAGGTCATGGTATGAACCCCTATACAGCATAAGTATTTGTACCACTTTAATTTTGGGATTACAGGTAACGTTTTTCGTTACTCACATTATTGGTTGATCCCGCATATTAAATATTAAACGGAAGCTGGTCAGTTGACTGCCACAATTACATCGAGTCTTCCCAACTCTCTAAGAATCTAACCCTAACAGGTTCGGCATCATTCCCAAGGAAAGTAAGGGTGATACAAAACCCCGTGATGGTTAGAAATAAATATCTCCAGGAGTCGCGTATATAGTTTCAACAACAACTCGCATATTATCAAATAGTTACCACGCGTATTTGCATAATTAATGCGTGAAACTGAATTATGGTAAGGGAGGTAATAAATTATGGAAAACAACAGAGACTTGCATAGAAATTAAAGAACATAAAGAGAATGTTAGAAACTTGCCTTCAAATGACTGATTCTTGTCATCTTTGTCTTCCCGCTATGAAATAAAACGTTTAATAAGAAGATGTTGAGATTATGGTCCTTAATAATCAAATCTAATCGTATAAAATATCTAATCGTAAAAAATCTATAATTTAAATATATCTACTTACCTGAATATTTTTGAACACCAAATAATCTTCAAAATCTCCTTGATTTCTTCTTTCTACATTGTTGCTCGCACTCCCAATCTCTTCCATTTCTTTATTGCAATCTCTTCCCCCCTTTTTTTTTTCAAGGGCAAGGCTCATATTTATACCCCCATATGTCCACTGATTTCCCAATTCAATACCATGGATTTGCCTATGGTTTGCATGCCCCTCAAACCTATATATATATATATATTATATTATTCATATGCACAAAGCTTTACAATGTTATACATATTATATAATAGTCTTACAAGAGCAACCACAAATTTAAGCCCCCTGATTTCTTTCCTCATCATGACATTCATGTGCACCCATTGTTTATGCCATTTGCTCACCAAGCACACATACACATATATATAATATTATGTTATGGCCAAATTTAGTCTCTACGCACACCACACACACATATATATATATTTAAATTTATAATTTATTATATAATTAAAATCATAAAAATTATATATATAAATTCATAAATTATATTCTTAATCTCGCTCCAACCTTTCACTCTGCAATTACACCCTCAAATAAAGATTTTATTTGAATTAAACTATTAAAAACTCAAAATTAATAATCTAAAGTTACTTGATAAGGTCAATTTTGTCCCTGCACCCTCGCGGGACCCTTGTTTCATCCCGAAACCACCTCAGGATTAATCATCATGAAAAAACGAAGCCCCCTTAGGGTTCCGTGGACTTTTCGGAAGTCCCCTACAATCATTCAATTTTTTGACTTAAATCGAAGATGTACCGAAAATTATCTCAATTCTAATTTCTTATCACAAATCCTGACTCGAGATGTTCGTCCAAGCCATAATATTTTTCTTAGACATCTAGGCTCTAGAACTCTCCCTGCAATCAATTCAGTACTGAAAACTGTAAAGAAATTATATAACTCTCAATTTAATAATTTCATAAATATTCTAAAATAAAATAACTTAGTATTTTTTTTCTTAATTCTCAAACATTCATTAATTACTTCAAGCATCAGAATTAATAATAATTATTTATGTCCAAAATTCTAAAATGTTACAAAAATCTCTAGTTTAAATTCAAATGGAGATAACTAGACCTATCAAATTTAACCTCTGTTCTTCTAGATTAAAATCTAGAAATTAGATTTGGGTTATTTCTTTAGATTTGGATCTAGACTAGAGGAAGCGACATGTGACATTCCTTATTCACCTAAATTTAGGTTACTTGGCAATGCTAGATTGGCCTCCTTAGAGAGGCATTTTTCTAATTTTGTTGTGCCACATAAAAAAAACATTCTTTTTATGTTTTTCAATTTTTTTTAAAATGAATATTAAGACTTTTTAAATATAAATATTTAGATATTTTAATTATAAAAATATAATTAAAAGTTAAAAGATATTTTATGAAACTAAACAATCCACTTCCATGCATTAGAGCTCCACAAAACCAAACAATAAGAAGAGAACCACTTCCATAATTAATTTTTTTTATATTTTGAAATGTAAAATTAATAATTTTATTTTATGATGACTTTTTTTGAATTCATATTTTGTTTATTTTATTATGTCACTTAAACAAGAAAATCTCTTAACTCCCTAAGTACATAGATCATTTTTTAATATTAGACAATGCATAGTGAGATGTCATTTAGATGAGTAGGTCCTCAACCTCCTAAATCTACAAATTATTTTTCAATATTAGGCAATGAATAATGTGGTGTAGACTAGTAACGCAACGGAAAAAAAAAAAAAAAAAGATAAGAAGTTGTATTATTTTAAAAGGACAATTTGATAAAATGATTCTTTAGATGACAAAAATTTTGTCTGAATAATCTGCATTGATCTGGGCATTAAAGGAAAAAAAACAAAAGTAAATCAGTGAATTTTTAATTTGAAAGCTAACTATAAACTCTTCACATATTTTGTTTATTCAATTTTTACGTTTTTAGATCTTTTTATCTTGTCTATACTGTCAATTGAAAAAGATGTACTTTTTAAACTAGAATACAAAAAATTAATTAATGATTTTATATTTCAAAAAATAACAAAAATAAATTTTTATTATTTTTTAAAATATCACTAAATTAATTATCATCTAATTAAAACCCTAACAACCCTTGAGCCGGTCCTACCACAAACCATTAGAATGAAGAAAACAAGATTGCACAAACCATAAAATAAAACCTCTATCTCCACACCCAACTAACCACAAAGGCCCCAAACGGGAAATTTTCAATTTTAACTGGACACCCTCTCATCCCTTGCATTCATTTTAGATTGTTCATTTTTAGTTTCCATTATTAATCAAAGCCTGTATCAAGATTCATCTCCACTACCCCCACCACCTTAAAACTTCACATAAAAAAGAAAAACAAAAAAAATTGGAAAAGCTACAATACCCCATTTTTTTTCTATTGTTATTGTCGCCCCCCAAATATATATGACGGGATTTTTTAAATTAATAAATAATTAATTTTATACAATAAATGTCAAAATAATAAATTTCTTGCTTACGTTGTTATAGCTTACTTAAGTATTAAGCCTTGCGTGATTTGTCTTTTTAATTATAATGGATGACACCCTTAATTTTATTTTAATTAAAGGTAATGAATAATTACATTTATGAAAGTGTAGGATCTTTGTAGGATCCTACGAAGCTTTGATTTTAAACAGTAAGGGTAAGTTTGATTGGCCTTCTTTTTCATGAGAAATTGTTATATTCCACCCAAACTTTAGCTTTTGATGTGTTTGATTGACTAAATTTTTTATGAAAAATATTTTCTAACTTATAGTCACGTGATGCTTATTTCTCACTTTTGCTAGAATTAATTTTTTCATAGGGGGTTAGAATCAATTTTCCATGGAAATGGAAAATCCACGCTGGCCTTCTCCTTCAACCACTGCCCATCAATGAAGAAGGAGGATCGATGACTGGAGAAGAAGAAATAGGCGACAGCCATGGTAACGACGGATCATCCCTTCGCTACCATGCCGCCGATTCCCAAGGTAACGACAGCAGCTCGGGTTTCATCTCTGTGAAAGAAGGCGAGCGAGCGAGAACGACAATGAGCGGCTGAGGGGTGAATAACGATGGCAGCAGTAGCGGCCAGTGACAACAACTCCTTCATCATCTTATTGGATGTATGTATATTTAATTTATTTTTTAAATATTTTGTGTATGTATATTTGATTTATTTTTTGAATATGCGTATATTTAATTATTTTATGTAATTGATTATTGATTATCTGTATGTGTGTATGTGATTATTTTCTATGAAAATAATGGCAATCAAATACCAAAAGTTGAAAAAATATAACAATTTCTAGATAGAAAATTAAGCCAATCAAATACTTTTAGTTGACATTTTTTTTAGAATTTAATTCTAGATAATTTAATTACCTAGAAAATATTTTCTTTCCATACAAATTCCATGCTTACAATCAAACACATTGTGACGCCTCGGCCCCTACTACCAGGTGTCACCGTAACTCGTGGTTACAACCCCGGCCTATCTCGAATGACGGTTATGCCTTACTAACATAAAATATTAAAATAAAGTGGGCACCCTGGGTGGGGTCCAAGGTTCGCCGTCTTCAACAGTCAAGAACTCGGGTTTAAAATATATAAGCAAAAAATATTTACCCGATTCTCATACCCGAGTAGGCCCTTAAAATATAAATTTAATTTCAAATAAAATAAACAAATAAATAAATAAATATCAACACGCCCAATAAAATACTTCAACAATCAAGTATATTTAAACATATTTTACATCCTTTTCACACTTACTGTGACGAGAACCTTAACTTGGTCTAAACCAAATTTTATTTAATTCATTATCGTCTCCCATAGTCAAATACAAAGCATATAAATTACATAATTGACACAAGACATGACCTACATTCTCACTACCTGCAATCACTGTTAACCGGCGACTAATCCCGAGCCATCTGTTGGGTTAATGGAAGTGAAGGGGGTGAGTCCGGAGACTCAGTAAAGGCAATATACAATGCAGTAAATTAATGAGCATGACATCATAGATAAAAATGAAGTGCATGCAATCTCGTCCACCGCACCTATTTCAGGTTCTAGGTGGCCTTCCTTTTATGACCTTGTCCTAGGACTCTCACGATCAACAATCCATTGCTCCATGCCTAGACACTTTTTCAATATCTTATGCAAATCATGACAAACGAAATTTACACACAGAACATATTAAACCCTTACCTTAATTTACTTGTCGCTCGGTGGTTAACTCTATTTTGTTGAACAAACTGGCAATATACCCGCAACACCCTTATCACAATTATACATATCCATAAGGCTAAGTAATTCATTAGCGAACCACAGATTAAATTTACTAATTTAACTAATTTCAAATATTGTCTACCAATTTTAATTTAAGTAACTAATTAATTAACTAATCAAAGTAAACTAACTAATCTAAATAAATCAAACCTCCTAAATACTCTTACCTCACTGTTGGGTTCTTCTTCTCACCAACTGATCCTCTTCTTCACCTCATGCTTTCTCTTCCATGGCTGAGTTGCCTATTTATAGGCTTGGTCGTCGCCTATTTTCTCCTAAAATCCATGGTTTTGTACTCAATTTCTAGGCTGATAATAGCCTATTTTCTCCCAAAATCCATGGTTTTGTACTCAATTTCTAGGCTGATAATAGCCTTGGCCACTGCTCCCTTATGTGGCTATAAATCGGCTAAACAAGGGAAGGTATGGAAGCTGTGAAATGGAGAGAAAATTGGCAGGTGGCAGGAGCCAAAATTAAGGTTAATTGCTGCTCGACGCGTGATTGCAATTTGGCAGTTTCTTGGGCTTCAATTTGGCACTGAAACAGTGTCGTTTTGCACCTTCAATTTGTTAGAAAATTCCAGTTTTCTTTCCCAAAATCTGCCTTCAATTTTTTTTCATTCTTGGATCTAACCCACAGCCACAGAAGCCCCTGTGCATGCGCAGCCGGCTTGGCTGAAGACCTCCTCAATTCTTTGCTTGTGTATTTAGCTTGTTCTTTCATTGTTTCTTGATAAAATTCCAAAATTTTCAGTTTTCTGCACATCCCAAGGCTTGAACTCTTCAACATTCAATGCACACTTGCACTTTCAACCATTGGGCTATTGTTGTTTTATCCCACCTAATTTAATTTTATACCCATTAAGTGTTCAATTTTTCCACCTAGTATTCAATGCAAGAAATTTTCTAATTTTTTATTTATTTTTCTTATTCAAAAATGCATTAAATTTAATATTTTTTTATTAATTTCTCCAAAATCAAAAATATTCCATAATTCACTTTCAATACCAAAATCAATAATTATTATTTATTCTCAAAGTTTTAGGTTGTTACACGCGCCTTAAATAAAATCCATTTAGACACTTAGAATTGGTCTTCGGTAATGTCTTTTTTAATTTGGGTAAATTTCACAAGCCACCCTTGAGACTTGCCTAAATTGTATCAACCATCCTTATATTTTTAAAAACAACACTGATTTCCCTTGCTATTAAAATGAAAAGCAAAAATACTATTTTACCACTAAATATATTGTCCCTTCCCTCTTTCTCTCTCCTCTCTCTTTTTCTAACCTTTCTTATATCTCAACGCCGACCAATTGTCAATAATTGACCACTAATCAACTTGATCTGGGTTTGAGACAAACAATCCCAGATTTGGGTTCAATCTATGGAACCTAGAAGCTTTGAGTTTGATAGATCACATCCAAATTTGTTTTGCTCATTCAAAGATGAGAAAAAAATATAGAGAAAGATAGATAGAAAGAGAAAGAAATACTTTTTTTTTTGCCGATTCATCTTTAGCTTCATCTTCTTATTTCTTTTTATTGGTTCATCTTTATGATGAAGGAACCCATCTGAGTTCAAAACATCTCACACCCAAATTTGGGTTCGAATGAGAGATAGAAAGAAAAAGCATTTTTCATCAACAAGGTTGGTTGCCGATAGCCCAAATTTGATTTGTATGGTAGCTAAAGAGAGATCTTGTTTCCCATCAATAACAATGGTCACTAACGATTCACAAGTTAAAGAGTATAGATTAGAAAGAAAGAATGGAATGAATGATATATATATATATATATGAGAGTATTTTGGTCATTTATAAAATATTAATGACATTTTTTAGATAGTACGGGAGAAATTGATGTGAATATATAAAAGTCAAGAGAGGTTTTATCACTTAGCCCATTTTCTTTGGAAACCACTAACCTGCTATTTCTCTAGCCCTCTCCCCAAAAAATCCCTCATTTCCCTTTACTTGAGGCTCAATCTCTCTGTATCTTACCTATTCCAACATTAGCCCTAGGTCGTTTTTTTTTTTTTTTTTATAGCAAAGTGTATGCGAAAAAGAAAGCAAAACCACAGCCCTAGGCATTACATAACTTCTAGCTGGATAAACCTACCCACAAAAATTAGTAGCTAAAGGTTACCCAGTTACATAACACAACAAATACTACCAGATGATGCATAGGCCACAAAGTCTAGAGCCGGCTTAAGAGTTGGTGGGGCCCTAGGAAACAAGACAGCTCCCTCTCTCTCTCCCATCATACGTCTCATGTGACTGCCTAACCAACAACGAAACTGTGTTTGCCACTTGTCGTGACTGGTAACCATCTTTAAAGACACCATCGTTCCTAGTCTCTAACAGTGCTATTGCTCTTGGTCTTCAATAGTGCCCTCACTTTCTCCATCATCTTTAAAGATGTCTCAAACCATGTAACCGTCTGTCGTGGCCGGCGACCACGTCTCCTAGTCTTTGAAAGGTCAATGTCTCCTGGTCTCCTCCTGGCACTACAAAAAAATTTGGATTTTAACGACGTTTTATTTATTTATTTTTGTTTGCATTTTGCAACTGTTTTAACCGATGCAAAGTGATTTTGCGGCACTTTGCGACGATTGGTAACATTTAGTAGCAGTTTCAGAACCATCGCTAAAAAATGCTAAAATCATTGAACTTTAGCGACGATTCTAAAGCTGTCGTTGTCTCCAGCACACACGCGCATGGATTTCAGTCGCGCGCTACCGCGCGCTTGCACAGGTGGGCCATGTATTCCAGTTGATGCCTTGTTTCGATCCCAAGACCTCTCGTACGCGCGTGCATGCATGAAGCCAACTAATTTGCAAAACCTTCTTATTATATACCTGCGCATATTAATTATATATTAATTCAACCACTATTTTTTAGAATTATATTTTATATTTTTTAATATAAATTAAAAATAAATTTTTGAAAAGAATAATGGAATAAAATAAAAATAAATTAATTGATTAAAAAATAAAAAGAAGAGTTAACATATTTTTATAAATTATCAAAATTTTATATATTTTTGTTTTTTAATTATTAAATTATTTTCTAAATGTTGCAGCCATTTTTCAAAAATTGCCGCAAAATTTAAATTTTTAATAAATTTTGTAGTGGTTCTTCAAAATTGTCGCAAATGTTAATTTAATTTTTATTTTTTAATTATTAAAATTGATAAAAATGTTAATTTAATTTAATTTTTAATTATTAAATTATTTTCTAAATTCTACAATAATTTTTCAAAAACTATAGCAAAATTTAATTTTAAAATTTTATGACAGTTTTTTAAAATCGTCGCAAAATGTTAAAGAAATCATCGCAAAAACCGTATTTTGCGGCGATTTGTCAATTGCCACAAAATATCATGTTTTGGGACCGTTTTTAAAACCGTCGCAAAATATCGATTTTTTTGTAGTGTGGCTCCCATCAGCATCTCCTTTTATTGTTGTCGGCATCTCTTGGTAGTGGTAAGTCTCCTCTCTACCTGTAGCGCCTCTCTTTCTCTCTCTTTCTTTCTTTCTTTCCTTCCAGCATCTCTAGTTTGACATCTGTTCTTTCTCTCTCTTCAGCACCTCTTTCAACATCTTCTCCGAGTCTCCCTCTTTCTCCAACATCTCCAATCATTTTCCTCTCCTAGTATTTCCATTATTTTGGGCCCTATCTGGGGAATTGGAAATGGCTTCAAAATAAAAGCATCTCGAGTTCACCATCCCAAAGCTATCAACATTGAATCCGAAACACAGTAGCTGCCCCCAAATAAGCCAATACCAACAGTGTGAATCCCAATATATAAATATCAAAGTGGATCCATCTTAATTAGAATCTTTACCGGCCTCATGATAGCTTGCTTTGCATGCTCGTATTGCATTGCTGCAACTATAGAAGAGGATAATAAAGCCATAAAAAGTCAACACAACCAAGACAAAAATCACCCAACTTTAGAAGAAATTGGTCATACTAACCAATTGACCGTTAAGATTTGCATTGTTGAGAAGACAATCTTGTTTCTTTCCACCCACAAGGATCACAATTCCATTAAAAAGGAAAAATATCTATCCAAATAATCTATAATTATAAAAAATATCACACCAAAACACCATTTTAACAATATTTTTTGGTACAGTATTTCTGTAAGAATATAAGCATTTGTAACCTTTATGTTCCCACCACAAGTATCTATTCTGCCTATTTTTGGATTTGGGCCTAGTTCGTCAAATTATTGTGGGCCTGGATCCATATTTTGATTATTCTGGGCCTGGATCCCTTGCCACTATTTATTCAAATAAAAAACTGCACTAGTTTTCAATTTTAGTGAGATTGGATATTGAAAAATGTTAAGGCAATATTACAACAAATATATAGCAATAAAAAGTGACAATTTTAAATGAGATCAACTGCAATAAAATCAAAATAATCCATAATAATGAGAATAAAATGTAAAAATACGATCAAAAGAGTAAAGCAAGCAATATATTTGAAAATATAACATTCAGGAGAAAAAGAAGAAATTTTAAGAAATAAAATGAGTTATGAGAATTATAACAATAGTAATAGAGATATATGGCAAGCTAAATCTATTTAATTGTTGGCATCTAATAAGATTAACAGAACATCCCACCTATCGAAATTCAAAATTCTACAAAATTTAATAGATGTTTTAGAAATGTTCTTATTCGGGTCCAAATTAGATTAAGACATTATATATATAAATCTGATAAAATATGATCATATATTTGTAATTCTACATTATCACAATTACATTATTAAAAATTCCAAAGAATGATGATGTAAGATTGAGAAACAAAGTTGTCTTTGTAGTCTTAGGTATGAATTGTCATCACGACAAAACATTAGTCAAGTGGTATGAATTGCAAACCCAATCAAGTCCTCCTCATAATGGTTTCAGCTACCCTTCTTGACCACAAATTGAATTTCTTTTGATGTCTTTTGGACTCTTAATGCACATTGCTCCACTTTGTAATTTTCTTGAATTAACTTTAATAATTTAATTTTGATGTTGTTATAAATTATATTTTTCGGTCTTTATTTTATTACGTGGGATATAATTTTATGTATTATTTAAATTTTTATATAAATATAAAAAAAAAAAGAGGGTAGCTTTGATTAAGAGTTCAAACAATAAAAACTTTTATAGTTAAATACAATGCTCTCTTAACTCGACATCATAAAACGAAGTCTTCTGCATTCTCATGCTTTTGGGGTAACTATAAAAAAGAAAAAACCAAGAAGAAAACTAAGTAACATAAGGTCTAAACTCATGTTCCTTCCTTTTTCTTTTCATTTTCTTTTTCTTAACGAAGTATCTAATTTTCTTTAAACACGTCACTAGCTAACATTTAAAACATATGAACATTCATATAGATAGATAATCATAAACCATAATTAGATGACTAGATGAACGATGGATAGATGCCCTTGACACGCAGTTTCCAAGAAGTTAATGCCAAAAATTCAAGATGTCAACAATTGAGATGTATACTAGATAAATGGGACACTCCCAAGTTAGAATAAATTAATAGGGTTGTATTAGGTGGAGGATAGTTGACATAGATTTCTTCACAAACAAACAATTGAGATAGAAGCAGCCAAAAAAGACATGATTGGCCCACATGCTACAAGTTTCATCACAAACCTAACTTTTTTCATAAAATCCATACTTTTTCTGACTCAAGAGGCAGCTGGATAGGGAATATGAATCAAATTCCCAACATTACTTGAACTTATTCTACGGGGATTGATATCACAATTCCATATTGACATGGGATTCCCATGTAGTTGATTGAGAATTTTCTCTTCTACTTCTAGAAGGCAGACATGAAATCCTCGTCTCTTTACCATTCTTCTTTCCCAATTATTGTGAATTTGGAATCACTAGAGAAAATAACCAAAGTAGAGAACTTGATTCCAATCACCTTTCTGTTCTTTTTTCTTCACTCATTGCCACTAGAAAGTATACCCACCCAACATGCAAGTGCATGACCTAGCAAGCCATTTACCACTACAGCCTATACCCACCCAAGTTACTTGTTTTGCAAGAATCGGTAACCCTGTATAGACATTCATTTGTATTTTTTTTTTTTTTTCAATTCAAATCGGTAATCTTTTCGAGTTCTATAGACAACTACGTGTCAAATATTTGTGCGAAAAATAACATTATTAGTCAAATGACCATAATTCATAATGTAAAGAATGAGAGTTGTGTATAGATAATACCTAATTATCAATTAACTACAGTTGTATATGCAAATCATTTCCGGATCGAAACTGTAAAGTACTTCATACTTTAAGTCTCTAAAAGTTACTACTTTTAACCAAATTGTGCCATAACTTAATTAAACTACTAAGTTAGGCACAAGCCACTGACATCCAGCAACACGCATAAGAGTCCTAAATCCCGGTGGAACCAAGGAGAAGTTGACAAATCACTACATTTGTCTGAACAGTGACAAACATTGTTTTGCATAAGGATGACTAAAGGATGGTTTGGAATTTAACAAAGTGAGCTGCTTTTGTTTTTAATTGGCTTATGACAAATTCAACATGAACCTAAACTCCTTATTAATTGCACAAGTCACTTTACCAACTCAACAATACAGGAGTCAAGCAGTCTAAACGAAGATTATTGCAGCCTCTGAAAGGACTACTCAGGTTATTTTAGCAATATATTTGTACAAAAATTCTATAAGAATATCATTTTTTCATGTTGTACCAAAAATTTTCCTAACACAATCCAACCGATGTCTTAACCTCTCTAATACCCACCCCCAACAAGAACAAAAACAATAGCCAAACTTCCACTAAACAAAAGCAGGCCACTTATAAATCTCTCTCTCTCTCTCTCTCTAGCCCCCCCACCCAATTTAAACCCTTCTTCAACCACGAAAAAACCCTACAAAAACCAAGGGCAAGAGGGGTAGAGTAAGAATACCATCAATGGAGAATAAACCAAATAACCTAGAGGAAGAAATCCCAAATCCGAAAACCTCCCCTGAAAGCAGCAACACCAGCAATTGTGTTAAGAATCCATCAACACCAAAAGCTATATCCATATCTGAAGCCCATGGATTTCCTACGACGTCCTTCATCCAAGCAGACACAAACTCCTTCAAGCAAATAGTCCAAATGCTCACTGGCTCACCAGAAACTATCAAACAACCCTCCAAACCTGCCAGTCCAGTGAAGACCGGGCCGAAGAAACATGGCTTCAAGCTCCAAGAGAGAAGGAACAGTCTCAAGAACCTCAAAATCATCCCTGGATTGGCTCTAAACTCTCTGCTTTCTCCAAGCCATCCCAGTACTTTGTCACCAAGTGTGCTAGGTCTTCATGAACTTGTTCTTAGCCCTATTACACCACCAAACTCAGAGTCAATTGACAGGTCATCGCCATCAGGCTGTTTATCATCTTTAGAGGAAAAGGGCATTGCAGAAAACGGGTTTTATCTGCATGCAACACCAGTAACAGCAAAAAGAGGTTCGGAGCCTCAGCTTTTGCCATTGTTTCCAGTTACTTCTCCCAGAATTTCAAGTACTTCTTGAATACTTTGGTTCTGGTGTCAGTGTGTAACGCTCAAGTTGGTAGAATTGGAAATAATGGGTGTTCAATCAACTGGGGAGAAAGATTTAAGATGGTTGAAACTTCTACAACTATTAAATCTCTACATAGCACATAGCATGAGAAGACAATTATGCTTTCTTCTTCTTCTGTGGTTTACTATTGCATCTGGATATCGATGTGTGTGTATCAAAACTGTAATCATTCATTTACTAGGAAAACAAAGGGGAACAGAGTGCAGAAACTAGTGTCATTAAAAGGCTAGCTTCACTATCTAGGGCTTCACAGCAAACTGATTCTCTCCTTTATTCTATTCTCATTTTTGTGTTGGCCTTTTGGCCCAGGTTCTTCATTTGGCTGACGGTGATTAAAGCAAAAAATCAAAACAGAGTTGTGTGCCAAACACCCCCCCCCCCCCAAAAAAAAAAAAAGAATAATAATAATAATAATAATAATAATAATAATAATAATAATAATAATAATAATAATAATAATAATAATCCATTCAGTCTAATCACATACTCTGAAATGAAGAACCATTTAGGGATCATCTGGCCGGTCTACTTATCACATAGCTCTAATACGAGGAACCCCTAGGCAAGTCCATGTTGAATTCATGTTAAAATTTTTCTCATGATTCTGTCCTTTGGTACTTATAAGTACATAATGTATGCACTCTTTTACAAGTTAGGGAAAGACAATAACTCTAGCAGATCAGGATCTGAGGGCCAGAGAATGACATCCTCTCTTTATATAAATAAAAATCAGGACAGAAAAGAAAAAAATGATAAAATTTTGTATATAGTATGAAAGTAACCATCAACATTCTATTGTAATTGATGCTGAATCAGATGCAAAGCAAAGGTGACAATTATGAAAGAAATTTTTCACCCATTTGCTTTAACCCTGGTTAAGAACAGTCTCTTGTTGAAGGTATTTCCCCAGCATAGTAACTATCAGTTCAGTCATGGGTAGCAAGGAAATATTTCCAGATGAATTCACATACTGAAGGAAGCTCCAGGGGAAATCCTGGCTATGGTAGATTGATGTTGTGCCCAAGACATGTAAGCTGAAGATGGGTGCTTTGTTTGCTTGGTGTATATGCGAAATTGGAAGAGTGGACCAATCCGAAGGCACAGACATGTGGAATATAAGGCTTCACTATCAACTTTCCATAAGGGAATGACTACTATTGTCCATTCTTTAGGAGGAAGCTACCTTTAGGAGGGTTCAAATCCCTCGTCTATGCTTTTGCTTTCTATTTATATAAAATTTTAAAAATAAAACACTACTCTGTTTTTTATGAGCTTTTAAAATAACTATAAAAGGCATTCTTATTAGTGTATGAGGTTCTTCAATTTATAAATATTGAAGACTATATTTTTATACACAACTTTACCTCTACTTTTCAAAGAAATTTCAGTCTAAAAAGCAACATTATGGTTACTACCAAAACATACCCAAGTCCTAACATGAGATAACAAAATTAAATAAAAAAAAAAAAGCGCTTAAAAAAACCCATGTAAGTTATTTCGAAAGACAGCTATTTGGTTTATTTCCATTGAATGATGTGTACATTTATGTCATTATAATTGGCTTTCAATCCTCCATGCTGATGCAATATCCCAAGGATCTTTCCCAACAAAAACATGAATAACTCTAAAACAAAACCCTTAGCAAAAATTTTCAAGACAATAATTACACTTTATTTTCAGATAACATATTTATTATATTTTATTTTTAACTTAAAAACACTTATTAATTGATAATAAATATATTGTGTTTTGTCACATTTTATCAACCAAAAAAAATATTTTAGAACCAAAAGTATTAAACCTTATCTAAAAATAAAGTGCATTTATCATAACTTAACCATTACCATTAAGATAATGGTTAAGCATTAACCTAAATAAAAGAAGTCCATGGATTATGCTTCCATTGAACCCAACAGTATCCAAAACAAAAAAAGCTGCTACCTGCAGCACTAGGTCAATATATGAAAAGAGGTAGAACACAATTATCATCAACTTTAGCTCCTTATTCCTTCTAATTAAGTTAGAGTTGGTGATAAAATATTTATATGTTAACTAACTTTTAAAAATAGTGGCATTCCAGCACAACCTTCTAGTTAAAAAATAATGAGAAAGCTCTAACACAACCTTCATATTTGATACGACCGTATTCCATCAGGCAAAACCCAATGATGATAAAAAATTTCCATCTTGTATTACTTAATTTTGTTACAAACGATATTTACAACAATAAGCGGGCATAAAGTCATGGTTTGAACTTTTCCACCAAATCTTCAATACCTTGGTTCATGAATCAACCTACACTTGCAGGCAAAGAATGTATCCTATTGACTTTTTTCGAACTTAATAAGACTAGCAAAGTATATCTGGTCTTGCTGACATAAATCCAATACAAAGGATTCGGAAGAAGAATTTCTTCCACTTTAACCAAATTCTTATCACAAGAAACTACGGATGTAGCTATTGAATCAGAATCTTACTTTTGCATTGTTGATATCTTGAGTGCGAATCCATTTCTTCATGATGCAAATCAACAATGAATTCCCTATTGTCATCATAAACTAAGTGCCAATTTTCACTGGCAAAATCAATAAGCCATGGTTTTGGTCAGCAGTCATTGTCACCAACCAACAATATCCATAACGACAGGGCATTTATCATTCTTCTTTCTTTCTTCATTCCTGCTGCCCCCTCATCTAAAAAGCGGTTGGATGTTGTTAAGGTATAGCTTGAGCATTTATCATGACAGTGAAACATACAGAACATCACACTACTTGGGATTAAATTTCTAGCAATGACTCGATAGTTCTAAACCCGTGATTCCCTGCAAGAGGTCCATTTCCTGGACGTATGGAGATCTTCACTTCCAAACCTGAAATGTTGAGCAGCAAAAGAATTTTCTTTTAGTTGAAAGAAAATGGTAGTCAATTGCTTACACAAATACTAGACAGTGTTTTGGATGTGGGACAGATGAACATGAGTGAAATGATTGAGGCAAAGCAAGCAACTGTGGAACCAAACTAGCCTTCATTTGATTAAAGAGAATTGAGTTAAAGAGATCATACTAAAGCACTGTAACAGTATTGCTAAGCAAATTACTAGTAGTAGGATTTACCAGCAGCGCTGGCAGCCTCGGCTTCTTGCATGACATTCGTCACAAATAACACATCAGCTGGTCTATCAACTCCCACTGTTTGCAAAATCTCAACATAACTTTGTCTCTCTTGTTTGCTCCTGCAAGTAGCAACAACTATGAGATGACAATTTCAACAAACCATGCAAGCAATAGTAGCAATAACCTGAAGGCTGATGCACATACCCAATGGCAGTATCAAAGAACCCACATAGGTACTTCCTCATGTCCCCATAATTGGAATTGGCAAAAAGAAGCCTTTGTATTTCTCTGCCATCATTAGAATATATATAAACCTGAAACAAGACAGTGCATACTAATTAGCCCTTGGAAAACATCATAGTGCTTTCCCAATACAACAAATAGCATAAACCCAATAACAGTCGTGAATAATTTGTACATTTAATTTAGCCTGTAAAGAAGAGAAATCAATGCAAGGATTTCACAAAATGTTCATCAAGCTTTACACTTACTGATAAAGAAAGAACACAAGAAACTAAACCTTGATGCCCAAAGCATGCCACCTTTCAAGCGCTTCTGGCACATCTTCAAACACAACACCACCCAGCTCATTACTTTGGAACCTAGTCATCCATATATGGTCCTGCACCAAATAAAATGCAGTTTAAAATGGGAGTCCAGATTGAGGAAGATCCAAAAATATATCTGCAGTAAGCTCACTTGAAGTAGTTAAAGGGCAGTCACTTCTCTATTAGCCCGAATCATTGCTTCCACATTAATAGCCAGAGTATCAATCACCATTTTCTTTCCCATGTATTCAGGGGCAACAGGTGCAGCGCCAAGGATGCCTTGCTCCAGATCATTTTGAATCTGCAAAAAGACATGGAAACTGGAAAATTGAAGAAAAATGGGGACATCCTTGTCCAATGGTATGCTTATGGAGAAATGTCACAAAGATGAATGACTGAAGGTGTAGAATAACTTAAGTTACTTTTGTCAAAAAGCATTCAAAACAGGTATGCATGCACAGCTTCTGAGAAGCACCTGACGATAAGAATAATACCCTAAATTTATCCTTCCCAGTTGGAACTGAAGAACTGATCACATTTCAAAGCCTTGCAACTATCATATCCAAGGAGTATACTAGAGAAATGGGAAAAAATGTTAGCTCAAAACTAAACCAAAAATACATAATAATTCCTCTAACTCTTCCCAAATTTCATTCCTTTTTCTGTGATGCTTTGGCTGGTCCTGAATAGGAGAGCCTTTGAGGACATGTAGCCATCAATCTTTCACGTAAAGGTACTATTCTAGTATCATTATGTAACACGACCTCACTGGAGGGTCGGTCAATTAAGTAATTCTTGAAGAATTACCAAGAAAAGAACAGAATGTGGAAGAAGAATTGATAGGTTGAGAAAGAAGGAGATGGAAGAGAGATAGAACAGAGAGAGAGAGAATTCGAGAGAGATGGAACAGAGAGAGAATTCAAGAGGGGAAACATAAGGATTCTGTCATTCCAAAAAATACCCTCCACACTTAACCCGCCTTCTTAAAGGCTCTCTTCTAGCTATCCTGTAACTCCCTGACAACTTTCAGCTACCCTTATAACTCCCCTAACTGCATACAACAACCCATTCCCCTGTTAGTTACAATCGTCATAGCCCAATTATCCCTAATACCCCTAAGTTCATAACATTATGTTTGTGGCATAATAATTCTATTTCTTTGTCTTCTTGATGTACTATTGTTTTGAGTTTTATTTCTCTTGTTTGGCCTTTACGTAGGCTTTTTGGTTATAGGGTTCCCTCAATCCTGGTGGTTCTTTTACTATCTACAACAACAACACGCCATAATCTCACAAGGTAAAATCAGCTGCATGAATTCTACATCTTCTATAAGGCCATTATAGGCCATGTCATGTCCAAGGGTTCCCCTAATTTTTCTTTCGTTCTTTTCTTATCTCATCAACTGTACCTTATCCTAACCAAGTTATTGATGGCGCAGCATTCTCAATGTCAATTGACTGATTTGACAATAAAAAAACCATGGAAAAAAACAATGTAGCAAAATTTTACACCCCCTATCTTTATATGAAAAAAGTTTCATGAGATGGCAACGAATGAAGCTATTGATATGGTTGTGTTCCATCATATAGTTGATATTGTGAATTCAACCTATGCATGGAAACAAGACTAACAACCTGTACAACATGGTTCTTTTCTTATCTACCAAATATTTCTCATATATTTGATACTTCATTTTTGTTTTGATTCAGTCTTTTGAGCTTCTCAGGAGCAGCCTGTAAGTGGAGAAGAGGCAGCACTGCAAGCATAAACAGTCACTTTGAAAGTGCTCCAAAATGTACAGAAAAGAATTACTGAGCACTTTCTCTGTATATCTTTTTTTTTTTTTTTTTTTTTTTGGATAGAAGTATATATCAAAAGAACCAGCATAGAAGGGCAACACCTGTACAGAACAAATCTCACAAGCTAAAACTGGAACAGCTCATTTAGAAAATGAGTATAGAAGAAATAGAAAGAGGGACAGAACCAGACATCCACAAGAAAAAGGAGAGAATAAAGCCTTCAAGAAATGTATGGAGCCCTCTTTGGAAGGCTCTAGTAGTAATCTCTCCACCAAATATGACACACCATTGAGAAAGGAATGAGAAACCAAAACTCTCTGAATTGCCAAACCTGAAGAAAATAAAAAATCATATTTTGAAACTGGCATGGCCCACTGAATAACAAACAGCATGGAAAGAAAAACTACCAAAGCCATCCAACAACTAAACAATGAAGCAGGAAATGATCAGAAAACTTGTTGCTAGCCTAACCGACCTCTTTCACCAGGTTTCACCCAAGGAGGCATTCATGATGCAAAAAATAAATTTCAAGTGGAAAGACACCCAGCAGTCAGATACACCATGGAATGGACTCAGAAAAATATTTTTGGGTGGAGGGGGGCATCATCTCCAGCTGAAGCCCAAAAAAGATATAAAAGATTCTAACTCTCAGTCCCAAAATTTTCTTATAGGGATATTTTGATAAAGTTACCTATTTTGATTTTAGAGAGAACATTTAGATTAGGTTTTATCTTGTTTTGCTATCGTTCTTATTAGATGATTATAGTTATGATAGGATTTGGATTAGATTTGGAATCATTATAGGATTTCAATTCTTAATCATGTTATAAATAAGGAACCTGATGTATTCTTTTATTCAGCTTTTGATTATTGAATACAATTGGTATTGATTTCCTCCCTAGATATACCCTCTCTTCTGTGTTTCTTGGTTTTATTTCTCTTAAGCTTCTTCTGCTTCTCTTATTCTTCCCCTACTTTCTTCTCCAATCTTTTGATTGTTCCACATCAGGAACAGATACCTAAATGCAGGTAAAAGCAACTCCTAACAGCTACATAACAACTTAATCTGATCAGAAATTTCTCCTAAAAGTAGAAAACCCACCTTGAATCTAACAGACCCAGAAAAAAAAATCCCAAAATGACATAATTCCTGTCCAAACACCTGTCCCATGAGCCGGTCAAATAGCTCCTCCTCAACCAATCACCCTACAAATAACCCTACTCATCAATTGTCACTCTTCTCCATTAAAAATTCCTACGAAGAGCAAACTTACAAAGCCACTTAAAGGGGTAGTGTTATTTTGACAACCTAAGTTTTCTAATATTTAACTCGCCTCTTCCAATGGAATATAAACTTTCTTCCACTTCACATGGTGACACCAAGATCTACCTACAAGGCCCCTCCTATGGAAAATCCCTCTAAATCTTCAGTAGAATAAGACAATCTTTTCTAATATACTAATAATTGATGTTGAGAAAACAAAAGGTGACATCACATACAAAAGATTGCAAACAAAGTCCTCTTAGTAAAAGTGAGACATCCACCATTAGAAAAAGGGAAGGTTCCACACAGTAGGCTTAGAACAATTGCAAGAATTACCCTTGACGTTTGAAAAAATGTAGTGAAAACCCTTGAGGTTTAATGCTAGCTGAAATTTCCCCTTTGTCATTAGTTAACCACCATTGAACTTTAAAAAATGACTAAAATACCCTTATATTTAAACACTTTCTCCTATTTTCTCATTCTTCTTTCTCTCTCTCTTTCTATCTCCTCTATTTCTCTCTCTGTCTACGGAGGTGGGGGCAGTTCATAGTGGCAGTGGTGGCAATGACAGGAGCATCCATTCATGGCAATTGTTCTTCACAAAGGCAATAGTTCATCTTCTCTCTCTTTCCTCAATTTCTCTCTCTCCCTCTTGGTTTTTAGCGGTGGAGGCTAGTCATGAGGGTAGCAGTAGCAGCGACAATGGAGGCATCTACTCTCCTCTCCTAATGATGACATCAAATTCATCACTAGGTTAACCCACTAGGCTCTCTCTCTCTCTCTATATATATATATATGTATATTTCTCTATCTTTTTGTCTCTGTGTGTGTGCAGTGGTGGAGGTTGTTCACGGTGGCAACAACAACGATGAATGCCTACGACGTCTCTCTCTCTCTCTCTACCCACATCTAGGTTCGTTCTTCATCTCAAACCCAAATCTAGGCTTGAGATAAAGCTAGGCAATGAGTTCATCGCAATCTGCTGCGATGAACCCAAATGGATTCTCCACACGTCAACATGAAACCCACTAGGTTCACTACCGATGCCAACTATGAACCCAATGTGTTTTGTGCTAGCGTGGGTTCATTTTCTTATTTATTTTATTTTAGATTTTGTATTTTTCAATCAAAGGAGCGAGAAGGAAGGGTAAATTGGTCATTTTACCCCTTTATTGAATAGCAAGGGTGGTTATTGCTAATTTTCAAACATCAAGGGTTTTCTTACAATTTTTCTCCAAACCTCAAGGGTGCTCTTTGCAATTTACCCTTAGAAAAAATACTGGCATCTTCCCAGACAAAGTCATCTTTAACATCTTTCACTTATATTTATACCAAACAAGAAATGGAAGTAAAGCTAGAAACTTACAGCATCCCTAAATAAGTCAAGAGGGAACCAATTTTACACCCTAAAGAGGTAGCTAAAAATTTCAAATAGTACACACAAGCCACTGCAATAATCTCTGTTTCCGGTATCAATATGCAAACCTAAGCCATAAAACACAACAAAGCACACCTTAAGAATCCCTACTACCTAATCTTAAAATCACTTAGAATAAAAGTATCATCTACAAAAAGGAATCGGTAACAGACACACTCCTCTCACCAGCAATACCAAACATCACTTAGAATAACTGGCTGCTTTTTTTTACAGCCAGTTTTCTTTTACTGGTCAGACCAGCCGGTCTGGTCCAATTCTTATAACATTGCTAGATACAAATTATTTTGCAATCACCACAAAATAACAACTTCTTGCAATAACACATGCAGCAAAATCAACAGTACTACTTTTGAGTGGTAAGGATTAAACGCAAGGATTAAAACTTGGCATGTAAACATAATTTAAGAAATCAACAGTTCTGTAACTTCTAGGGAAGGCTGCAAAGTCTTGTTCTATTTGAAAACCAGACTACTAGAAGCTGAAACCAACTAAAATTCACTTAAAAGCTTAGGTTGAACAGTGTAGTAGCATAAAGAGTTAAAAATTTTATTAAAAAATGATTGACACACCTAATCTACGAGTTTCTCATCTCAAACCAGAAACAGTTACTTAATGTGATTGAACTGATTCAGATCAGTAGCAAGGATATTGATCTGGAGAATCCATGATTGTACATTAGTATCTTATCAGCACACCTCCATGGTGGGTGAGGAAAGAAAGGCGTGGGGAGCACAAGAAAAAATTAGTAATCCATTTGCTAAGCACGCTAAAATTTGGGCAAACGAATTCCTAATTATGGAGATTGAAACTGAAGCCATCAAGCACATTTGAGGTGAAGGAAAAAGTAAAGAATGAAGATACAGAATTCAATTCAGTTAAAAGGGTATCAATTATCAGCTAAAAAGTCCATGGAAGACTGGATATTTTGGCCAGTAAATGAAATCATATATATGAGAATGGAGGGACATAACTTCACAATGTTCACCACCCTTAGAGCTATTGTGCACCAAAACAAAGGTGAAACCAGTACCTAGTAGCAAAAGAAAACCAGTTAGTAAGTAATGCAACATGAAAAGGCAGTAACAAACCTGAGCACGCAGCAAATTTATATCGTGTTGAGTTTCCCTGGAGTCGTATGTTGACGATAAATACTTAACCAAATTATCATTAGCATAAGGGAAAAGGACACCAGAAATAAAAGACGCAGGAGTTGTTGTTCCTTCTATGCTGAGAAGAATACATTGCTGCACCATAAATAGCATAAAATCAACCCTTCAATCAAAATGAAAATAAAACATATTTCTTTTTCACATTAAAATTAGCATTGAAGAAGAGAACAAATTGCAATGTGAATTTTTCCACTGAACAATCTATTCCCAAATCAATGGCACATTTATTTTTAAATACTTAGCTCTTCCATGAGGGTAAAGACTTTACTTGTGAAGGTTTGATGACATAATCTATACCAAGAGTCCCTGCCTTCAAACCACTGCTTGCACTCCCACAACCACATGATTCATCCAGAATGCGAATAGAGTGGTCGCCTGGAGTAGACTTGTCCAAGCCCAGTTGATGAATTTTGGTGGCAGCATCGAACAGATAGTGATAACATTCAGCCTGACAAAGAAACTAGCAAATTAGAAAAAAATATATATATATACATATATATATATAAACACAAACCACTGCATTAAGACCAACTTTTGTTGGCTCTATAGATACATGTTTCCACTTGAAACCACCCTATCCAATCCTACATCAAAATAACATCTCAAAATTGTGTTATGCAACAAACATCATTGCATTAATGTTGAGTGGCATCAATCCTAGCTGATACCAAAGCAACGTTCAATGTTTGGGGGCAACATTGCCTGTAACCAGATGATTGTGATTGGTCACTAAGTCTGGCAAGTAAAGAAAGAGAATCAGTTATTTTTGACAGTTTTAGTCAACACGGTTCTAGAAAAATAAAAATGGGCAGCCCAGAAATTGATGTTCCAGACACTTGGTCCTTAGTGAGGAGACACTGATTCTAATTTTGCAGCTATAACAAGTAAAGTGAAAAAAGATAAATAGTAACAGATGCAGATGCTGGGATAAGTTTTTTGTCTATATTTTAGGTTGTGTAGCACATTTAGGGTGAACTCTCTAGGATGTGAATAAATCCAATCCCTCAACCCCGGCCAGCAGATGACAGCAGAGTGATTCCCTTTTTATCATCCCAATGTGCATGTACTGTGTTGATACATATGCATATAAGGCCTGCATTGGACGCAAAATTGATGACCATAAACTGTTGGAAAAGGGTATGAAAGGCTAACAGATACATGACTTCATTTCATTGACCAAAATACTCGCTGAAAGCATCTGACTGCCCAAAACAAGATTTAAGTGACAACAAAAAAATTGCTCCGGTTTGATCATATGATAACAACAAAAAACTAAAAAGAAAACAATAAGAAGAAAAACACAATCTGGATAATACTAACTTGAGTCTTAGCACTGATCCATGATTCTCCCCATATAAACACCCCATGGTTGCGAACAAGTACTGCTGTAGTCATTGGGTAATCTCTGATCTGCATAAAACAAAAACACTAGATACTCAGTGTGAATAAAATAATGCATGTATATTCTACCAAAAGTGTATAATATAATAGAATATATATACAAGTATTTTAAGTTAATCATACTAATACCACTTACTTATCTTATTTAACACTCCCCCTCAAGTTGGAGCACATATATTAATGTTGGCGATAGCAGTCCTAAGAGTCCTATCAAAAGGAGACTTTTATCTCTATCTTGTCTTAGTATTTATCCATGTATATTATCAGTTTCTTATTTTCTATTTTATTGTTTTTTGTAATCTGATCTCTTCCTACAAATTAAGAGAGATATTAGGGAGTAGTATTGAAGTAGGAGTCTTTAGGGTTCAAGAGTGCATGTCTATTAGAAAGCTCTTGTATCAGTTTTATATACGAAGAATTAGATTGATTTCTTCTACATAGTATTAGAGCCTTGTTAATAGGCTGATACAGTAAACCTTAGTGCCTTCATTACGCAGTCACTGTTCACCGTCACCGTCACTGTTCACGTAAGAAACGCATCTGTCCGGCTACCGCCTTCCAGCACCGCCACCACTATTGGGTTCGCCGTCATCAGATCGACTGACCACTGGAGAACCATTGCCATCGGAGTTCTCACGCGCCCCCATGCGCCTCCCCACGCGCCGCTGTCAGTTCGCTTCCGACTCCACGCGCCAGCGCGTGAAGGAGCGTTCACAGCCCTTTCGCCTCCGGCTGCTCCAGATCTGATCTCCAGCGTCTCTCTAGCCCATCCCTGGTGCCAAAATCTTCCGTTACTGAGTGATTCTTCCTTCCATTGTGCCTGCCTTCATTGCAAATTTTTTCCTTCTTCTTGGAAGCCTTTGACAGTATGACAGAGACATCCCCTGCATCCTCCATTCCTTCTCCCAGCATAATCGGAGATCTAAATTTGGTAGACTCTACTCCTATAGCTACCGAATTGCCAACTCTTCATCAATCCTACCGATTAGATGGTAGGAATTATCTTCAGTGGGCTCAACTGGTCAGAACTCTCCTCAAGGGCCGAAGCAAAGGAAGTCACTTGACAGTAGATCCACCAAAAGAAGAAGACCCATCCTTCATAGCATGGGATGTGAAAGACTCAAGAATTTTATCATGGCTATGGAGTACAATGCAGCCAGACATAAGTAGGAACTATATGTTCCTAAACATAGCCAAGGAAGTATGGGAAACCGTCCAGCAAACCTTCTCCAAGGTCAGAGATGCATCAGTGATCTTTGAGGTAAAAACAAAGATCAAGTCCACTAAACAAGGACCGCTAACAGTGACCGAATACTACAACCAAATGAGGGGCTTATGGCTGGAACTCGATCAGTATCAAGCAATTAAAATGTTGTGCAAAACAGATGTTGTTGCCCTTCATCAGATTGTAGAGAGAGATCGAATTGTAGAGTTCCTAGATGGCTTGAATCAAGAGTTTGATCAAGTTCGGGTACAAGTCCTAGGTAAGGACAAACTTCCTAGCCTAAATGAGGTTTTTGCCATTATTCAAAGTGAGGAAAATAGAAGAAGTTCGATGCTTACTGATTATAGTCCTGAAGGATCAGCCCTCTTTATCAAAAACAGAGAGGGAGAGGGGATGAGGTTTGGGAGATCAGTCACTCAAACAAGGAATACAAGTCGAGAAGGACAATGGTGTACTCATTGCAAGAAGTCCCAGCATACCAGGGAAACTTGTTTTAAATTACATGGAAAGGAGGCTGTGTTGAAGAAGATTGGAGGATTCAAGAATATGAGATCTCAAAGTTATCTCTCAAGCAAGGATCCGAAAGAAAAGGGTGTAAAAGAAGAGCCAAAAGAGCCAACAAAGGCTGATCTAAAGCTATTAAATGCTGAAGAACTCAGCAAACTAAAAGCCTTCCTAAGAACTTTCCAAGATGGAGCTTCATGTTGCACTAATCAGCAAGATATATCTCTAACCAATTGTTCTTTTTCAGTTTCGAAAATTGATAGGGATAACATGTGGATCCTTGATTCGGGAGCCACGGATCACATGACACCTAATCCCAATTTTTTTGAGACCTATGAGCCCCTTACCACTGCCAAACAAATCATCATTGCAAATGGTGTATCAGTCCCTATTACTGGAACAGGTACCATTCAAATCAGCCCCTCTTTAACCCTTAGTCATGCTCTTTATGTCCCAAATTTGACTACCAATCTGATTTCTATTCATTAATTAACCAAAGATCTAAACTGCTATGCTGTTTTTTCTTCTCATTTGTGCAAGTTTCAGGCCAAGGACACGGGGAAGATGATTGGTGTGGCTAAAGAGTATAATGGGTTGTACATTTTGCAAGGGGAGAATCCTAACACAAAAAGAAGGCGGCTTGGGATGGCATACTCCACTGAAACCTCTATTGATTTCTCCTCAATTTGGCTCCACCATCTTAGATTAGGCCATCCTCCTTTCATTTTATTAAAGAACATGTTCCCTAGTTTGTTTGGAAACCTAGAGCCTAGTGATTTTCAATGTGATGTGTGTGTCATGGCAAAGCACCATCGAGTGTCTTACCCTATCAGCAATAAATTATCTTCTAAACCATTCTTCTTAGTCTATTCATATGTTTGGGGACCATCTAAAATTTCAAACTGTTCGGGAGCTAGGTGGTTCATCACCTTCATTGATGATTGCACTAGAATGTGTTGGGTGTACCTTTTAAAAGACAAATCTGCCATTGAGTCTACTTTACAACACTTCTGCAAAATGATTCTTACTCAATTTAGCACATCTATTCAACAATTCCAGACTGATAATGCAAAGGATTATTTTAACAATCCCTTGCATCTATTTTTCCAAAAAGAAGGCATTATTCATGAATCATCTTGTGTGGACACCCTCCAACAAAATAGAGTGGCTGAGAGAAGAATGAGACACCTTCTCAATGTCACCCGCACGCTTCTTCACCATCATCAAGTTCCAAAACAGTTTTGGGGGGAGGCTGTGCTAACAGCAACTTATGTGATAAATAGAGTGCCATCTAGGGTCCTAAAACATCAAAGTCCTCTCCAAAAATTAGCCTCCTTCTATCCTGATTTTTCTTTGCATTCTCAACTGCCACTTAAAGTCTTCAGGTGTGTGTGTTTTTGTAGACAATGAGAAAAATGGAAGAGACTTGTATTCAATTAGTCTATCTCTACCTTTACATACTTGGTTCCTATTTATAATGTACATAGAGAACAAAAAAGGAAACATAAGATTTGATTCAAGAAATCAGTCCAAGGAATCAGCCTAAACCTTCTAAATATAGAGATCTCAATCTGAATCTCTCACCTCAATCTCCTACAAATCTTCTTCAAATCATTATGGATTTCAACACTCCCCCTCAAGTTGGATCATAGATGTTGATCATGTCCAACTTGCAGATAAACTCTTCAAAGCTAGATCTCTGTAACCCCTTAGTGAATATATCTGTCAATTGTTCTCTAGTAGGAATATAGGTCATGCAGATTATTCCTTTCTCAATTTTCTCCTTTATGAAATGTCTGTCAACTTCTATATGTTTAGTCCTGTCGTGCTGGACTGGATTATGGGAAATACTGATAGCAGCTTTGTTGTCGCAGTACAGTTTGATGGGAACCTCTACTGTGATATGTAGTTCCTCCAAAAGCTTTTGTAACCATAGCCCTTCACACATCCCTTGAGCAACAGCTCTGAATTCAATTTCAGCACTACTTCTGGCTACCACGTTCTGCTTCTTACTTCTCCATGTTACTAGATTTCCCCAAACATAAGTACAATAGCCAGTGGTACATCTTCTGTCTTCTGCTGAGCCTGCCCAATCCGCATTTGTATAGATTTCTATCTTTTTACTGTCTCCTTTCTTAAAGAATAGACCCCACCCTGGTGAACCCTTCAGATATCTGAGAATTTTATACACTGCTTCCAGGTGGCTTTCCTTTGGTGAATGCATATGCTGACTGACAACACTTACGGCGAAAGCGATGTCAGGTCTAGTGTGAGATAGGTAGATCAATCTACCTACAAGCCTCTGATATCTTTCTCTATCCACAGGTTTTCCACCATCTTCCATCCTTTTTCCTACTTCAATCAAGGTATTGCTTGGCTTGCAACCAAGCATACCAGTCTCGGTCAAAAGGTCAAGAATGTACTTTCTCTGAGAGACTAATTCCCTTCTTTGATCTGGCGACTTCCATTCCCAGAAAATATCGCATTTGACCTAGGTTTTTCACTTCAAACTCTGTGGCTAAGACCTTCTCCAACCTCTCCACCTCTTCTATATTATTTCCAGTGAGTATGATGTCATCCACATACACAATCAAAATGGTTCTCCTGCCATCATTGGATAATTTAAAGAACATAGTATGATCTGACTGCCCCTGTTGATATCATTGATTCTTGATTACCTTCGCAAATCTATCAAACCATACTCTTGGTGATTGTTTGAGCCCATATAGAGATTTCTTCAATCTACATACTCTGGTTTCTTTTCCCTCCTTGTAAAATCCTGGAGGTAATGTCATGAATACTTCTTCCTCGAGCTCACCATTCAGAAAAGCATTCTTGATGTCAAACTGATGCAGCGGCCAATCTAGGTTTGCTGCTAAGGACAAGAGAACTCGTATAGTATTCAGCTTGGCTACTGGTGCAAATGTCTCGGTGTAGTCAATACCATATGTTTGGGTGAACCCCTTTGCAACTAGGCGGGCTTTGTACCGCTCTACTATGCCATCTGCCTTGTACTTCACCGTGAACACCCACTTGCAGCCCACTGGTTTCTTCCCCCTTGGCAACGTCATCACCTCCCAAGTTCCATTTTTTTCTAATGCCCTTATCTCTTCAATTACTGCTTCTCTCCATCTTGGAATCTTCAAGGCTTCTTGAATATTCTTAGAAATCTGGGTTCTGTCAAGGTTAGACGTAAAAGCACGATACTTGGCAGAAAGAGCATTGTAAGATACAAATTTGGAGAAAGGATGGAGAGTACATGAACGAGTTTGTTTTCTGAGAGCAATGGGTAGGTCATCAAGATTTTTTAGCTGGTCAAGATTGGAGTGTGGCTCATGATTATTTGGAGCTATCACTGGTTCAAACTCTTTTGATGCTTCGGATGCGAGAGTCTCACCGGGCTTTAATTTGGGTCTCCTTGAGTAGACAAGTGGCTCCTTGCCTTTTTGTTCTTCCACATCTCCCCCTGAGTTCAAGATTTCGTCTGCGTTGGACAAAGAAAGAGATGGAGATGGTACATCATAAGAAGCAGACTCAGACTCAAAAAACGCAACATCAAAGTCGGTGTCTGAGGGACGAGCTTTACTCAAGGACTCCCCCTGAAGCGAGTAGTAGGGAGTATCCTCAAAAAATGTGACATCCAGACTGACATATAATTTATGTGAAAGAGGATTGTAACACTTGTAACCCTTCTGAGTAGGAGAGTAACCAAGGAAGATACATTTGAGGGCTCTGGGGTCCAACTTGGGACGTTGGGAAGCATGAATGTGGACAAACACGGTAGACCCAAAAACACGGAGCGGGAGAGATGAACAGAGCCGAGAATTAGGGAAGATCTCCTGAAATTTTTGGAGAGGGGTAGCAAATGAGAGAATTCGACTTGGCATTCGATTGATGAGGAATGCAGCAGTCAGAATGGCATCACCCCAAAAATTATTTTTCATGTGAGAAGTGAATAAGAGGGCATGAGCGACCTCAAGAATATGCCGATTCTTCCGTTCAGCAACCCCATTTTGTTGGGGGGTGTGAACACAAGAACTCTGGTGAACAATACCGTTGGTTTGAAGATAGGGGCCCAAAAACTGATTAAAGTACTCAGTGCCATTATCAGTACGAAGAATTTGAATTTTTGTGTGAAATTGGGTGTAAATCATAGTGTAGAAGTTCATGAAGACAGAACTAACCTCAGATTTATCATGTAGTAAATACACCCAACAAAGACGAGAATGATCATCAATAAAGGTAATAAACCATTTTGTGTGGGTCCTATTGGGGACACGTGAAGGCCCCCAAAGGTCACTGTGAATCAAAGTAAAAGGCAGAGATGGTTTATAAGGACTGGAGGGGAAAGTAGTGCGATGATGTTTTGCAAGTTCACAGACTTCACATTGTAAATCCAAAAGATTTTTATTCGAACAAAGTGAAGGAAACAAACATTTTAGATATTGAAAACTTGGATGACCCATTCGTTTATGCCATAACAATAGGTCACTGTCTCTAGGACTAGATGCAGAATTACAAAAAGAAGAATGACACTGTTTACTCATGTGACCGTCATCAAAGTAGTAGAGTCCCTCGCATTCCTTAGCACTACCAATCGTCTTCCCCGATGATAGCTCCTGAAAGACACAATGGGAAGATAAAAAAATAGCTGAGCAATGAGATTGGTTGGTTAGCTGACTAACACACAACAGATTGCAAGACAAATTAGGAACATGAATGACAGATTCCAAAGTAATAAATTCAGAGATACGGATACTCCCCTTGCCAGCTACCGGGGATAAAGTACCATCTGCAATTTTTACTTTCAAGTTGCCGGCACAAGGTGAGTATGTGGAAAATAAATGATGGGAGATTCATGGCTGGCGGCCATGGCTGCTAGGGTTTTAGGATCGATTTAGTCTTTGATACCATGTAGACAATGAGAAAAATGGAAGAGACTTGTATTCAATTAGTCTATCTCTACCTTTACATACTTGGTTCCTATTTATAATGTACATAGAGAACAAAAAGGGAAACATAAGATTTGATTCAAGAAATCAGTCCAAGGAATCAGCCTAAACCTTCTAAATATAGAGATCTCAATCTGAATCTCTCACCTCAATCTCCTACAAATCTTCTTCAAATCATTATGGATTTCAACAGTTTTGTTCACATTCCTAAAAACCACCGGGACAAGTTTAACCCAAGGGCTCATAGGTGTGTCTTCCTAGGCTATTCTCCTAGTCAAAAAGGATACAAATGCTACTATCCTACCCTAAGGAAGTTCTATGTGTCTAAGGATGTTACATTCCATGAAAATAAGTCATACTTTGCCCCTCTTCAAACCAACAGTCAAGGGGAGCCTAATTTCAGCAAAAATCCAACCTCTGAAACTTCTGTTCCCTTGGTAGAAACCAGTCCTTTGGAACTTCACTACCCATCCATCATGAACCAGCCTCTATTCCCAATGTCTAGCAGTGACCATCAACCAGTCCATGTCATTTCCCAGCCATCTCCAATTCGGTACAAGGGTGTAACATCCCACATCGAGCGATAGGAAGGACCGGAACAACTTACCCTGATGGGCTTACGCGAACTTTCTAGGGGAGTCACCCATCCTTGGATTACCCCAAGTTAAGCACGTTTAAGTTGGGAGTTCTTTGCTAACATTCAGCCCAAAAGGTATCCAACTGGTGTTGTTTCCTTTCTTACACTATCATCCTCTGGGCTCCCGAGGTATTACATTCTCCCCCTCTTGAGCACATGACGTCCTCGTCATGCGACCTTACAACTGGTCCCAGACCTTCTCCCCTTTGGAGGCTGCCATCCTAGAAGCCTGCCAGGAATCGCTCATTGATCAGGCCTCACACCCCGGCGCCACTCCCCGCCCTCATCGGACCGCCTTCTCCAAGGGTCGACTCTGATACCACCTGTAACATCCCGCATCGAGCGATATGAAGGACCGGAACAACTTATCCTGATGGGCTTACGCGAACTTCCCAGGAGAGTCACCCATCATTGGATTACCCCAGGTTAAGCACGCTTAACTTGGGAATTCTTTACCACCATTCAGTCCAAAAGATATCCAGCTAGTGTTGTTCATTTCTTATACTATCCTCGATATATACTATCATCCTCTGGGCTCCCGGGATATTACAAAAGGTTCTCCATTTGTTTACAAAAGACAATAGCACATCTCTACTCAACAGCCTATCCAAGCATCAATCCCTTGTCCAACCCTGGAACCTACATCAAGTGAAGATGATGCTCCAGCAAAGTGCAGTCCATGCCCCGAACCTACTGACCTTGATCTTCTTATTGCTCTCCGGGAGGGAATTAGATCTAGATCCTGCACTCAACATCCCATGTCCAATTATTTATCCTATCATCGCCTATCATCTACCCACCGAGGATTTCTCTCTTCATTGGATGCTATTGTTATCCCAACATCAGTAGAAGAAGCTCTAAAGAACCCTAAGTTGAAAGAAGCTATGCTAGAGGAGATGAGGGCACTTAACAAAAATCATACTTGGGATCTCGTGGCCAAACCCAAAGGTGTTAAGCTGGTTGGCTGCCGGTGGATATTTAATGTGAAATTCAAAGCTGATGGTACTCTTGACCGATACAAGGCAAGGTTGGTTGCCAAGGACTACACCCAATCCTATGGCATCGATTACCATGAAACTTTTGCCCTGGTCGCAAAGATGACTTCTGTTCAAGTTCTTATTTCATTGGCAGCACTACATGGGTGGCAACTCTAGCAATTTGATGTGAAAAATGCATTCTTGCATGGAGATTTAGAGGAGGAGATATATATGGAACTACCCTCTGGTTTTCACCAGGAAGGGGGAGGAAAGTATGTAGCCTTAAAAAGGCTCTCTATGGGCTAAAGCAATCTCCACGTGCTTGGTTTGGCTGGTTTTCTAAAGCTATGCTATCTATGGGATATCATCAAAGCAGGGGGGATCATACTCTCTTTATCAAGCATCATGGTGATCTGATGACAGCTTTACTTATATATGTGGATGATATTGTGGTTACTAGTAATGATACTGCTGAACAGGTAATCTTAAAGCAGAACTTGGCTAAAGAATTTGAAATTAAAGAACTTGGGGTGCTGAAATATTTCTTGGGCATTGAGATTGCATACTCAAAAGATGGCATATTCTTGTCACAAAGAAAGTATATTATGGACTTACTTATAAAAATAGGGCTTCTAGGAGGAAAAGGATCTATAGCATACCAGTGGATCCAAACCTAAAGTTGCAAGCAAATACCAAAGATGAGGTGATAGATAAAGGGAGGTTTCAACATCTGGTGAGTAGGCTAATTTATCTCTCACATACTAGACCTGATATAGCTTTTGTAGTGAGCCTTGTAAGTCAATTTATGCATAATCCCTCCTCGGAACATATGCAAGCAGTAAGGAGGATTTTGAATTATCTTAAAGCTACACCAGGTAAGGGAATCTTATTTACCCCAGGGGATGTTTTAAAGATTCAAAGATATGTGGATGCTGACTATGGGGGGTCTCTAGTTGATAGGAGATCCACGACTGGGTATTGTGTGTTCCTAGGGGGTAATCTGGTATCTTGGAGAAGCAAGAAGCAAGGAGTTGTAGCAAGATCAAGTGCAGAAGCTGAGTTTCGAGCTATGGCTCTAGGAGTATGCGAACTTCTATGGTTGCAGATAGTACTAGAAGATCTAAAAATTCCAATACAGAGACCCATTGAGTTGCTATGTGATAACCAGTCAGTGATCAGTATAGCTCATAATCCGATCCAACATGACTAGACAAAACATATTGAGATTGATCGTCATTTCCTTAAAAAAAAGCTTGATTCAGGTCTCCTCAATATCTCAAGTGTGCCGTCAAGGTGTCAAGTGGCTGATATTCTAACAAAAGGATTGCCTACTGCACAGTTTGAAGACCTAGTATTCAAGCTAGGGATGAGTGATATACATTCCCCACCTTGAGGGGGAGTGTTGGCGATAGCAGTCCTCAGAGTCCTATCAAAGGGAGACTTTTATCTCTATCTTCTCTTAGTATTTATCAATGTATATTATCAGTTTCTTATTTTCTATTTTATTGTTTTTTGTAATCTGATCTCTTCCTACAAATTAGGAGAGAGATTAGAGAGTAGTATTGAAGTATGAGTCTTTAGGATTCAAGAGTGCATGTCTATAAGAAAGCTCTTGTATCAGTTTTATATACAAATAATTAGATTGATTTCTTCTACAATTAAGCATGTCTAACTTGGTACAAGTGTAATTCACACGAGAACCTCAAAGTAACTTGGTGAGTAAATCAGCTAACTGATCGTTGGAACCCACATATGTTGTAACTACATCCCCAGAAAACACCTTATTTTCTCTAACAAAGTGGCAATCAATTTCAATGTGCTTGGTTCTCTCATGAAACACATGACTAGAAGCAATATGCATTGTAGCCTGATTGTCGCAAATCAATTGTATAGACTTAACCTGCGTAACTCTTAACTCCTCAATTAATTGTTTCAGAAACATTAGCTCACATGTTGCTATAGTCATTTCCCTATATTCAGCTTCTTGCTTTTGCACTGGACTTGGCGACAACAGTTTGTTTCTTATTTTTTCAAGAGACTAGGTTTTCACCCACAAATACACAGTATCCAGATGTGGATCGTCTGTCACTAGGTGATCCTGCCCACATCCATATATCCCACAATCTGACTGTGTCCATGATTCTGATATAATACACACCGACCGAGGGCAGCCTTAATATAGTAAAGAATACGAATCACTACATTCCAATGACCATCACAAGGTGAATCCAAGAACTAACTTACCACACTCATAGAAAATGAAATATCAAGACATGTGACTGTGAGATAATTAAGTTTCTCAACTGGTCAATAGTAGCGTTCAGGGTCAGAAAAAGGCTCATTCTATCCAGATAACAATTTGATATTCGGATCCATAAGGGTATCTGTTGGCTTACATCCAAGCAACCTTGTCTCCTCTAGCATATCCATAGCATACTTTCTTTGAAAAATATAGATGTCTGGCTTTGACCGAGCTATCTCAATACCCAAAAATACTTTAAGGAACCCAAATCCTTAGTTTGAAACTGTTGGTGAAGATGTGCCTTCAATTCAGTGATACCAACATCACCATCCCCTGTAAGTACTATATCATCAACATATACCGCTAGAAAAATGTGGCAGCCAGACTGAGAGCGATAAAAAATAGAATGATCAGTTTCACTACAAGTTAATCCAAACTAAAGAACAATTGAGTTGAATCAACCAAACCAAGCTCAAGGAGACTGTTTTAAGCCATATAAGGATTTTTTAAAGCGACACATCAACCCAGACTCCATCTAAGCAACAAAACCAAGAGGTTGTTTCATATACACCTCTACATGTAAATCACCATGAAGGAAGGCATTTTTTATGTCCAGTTGATGAAGAGGCCAGTGAAACATAGTAGCAAGGGACAAGAAAAGGTGAACAAAAGAGATCTTAGCAATACAAGAAAATGTATCACTATAATCAAGGAAAAAAAACCTAAGTGTATCCTTTGGCAACAAGGTGAGCCTTAAGGCTATCAATCTGACCATCATGACCAACTTTAATAGTGTAAACCCAGCGACAACCAACAATAGACTTACCCTTGGAAAGAAGTACCAAGTCCCAAGTCCCAGTGGAATGTAAGATAGACATTTCTTCAACCATAGCAGCACACCACCCTAAATGGGAAAGAGCTTCGAGAACAAATTTAGGAAGAGAAACAGAAGATAAAGAAGAAACAAAAGCAAAATATCTAGGGGGCAAGAATTATAACTAACAAAATGTGAAATGGGATCAAGAGTGGTGCAAAGAGAAGTACCTTTACAAAGAGAAATAGGTAAGTCAAGATCAGAAACCAAGGGAGACAGACTAGAGGAGGAAGAACTAATGGGCATAAAGGATGAGTCAATGGATGGCTCCCTCGAACCAACGACAACAGGCGCTGCTAGTTGGGCCACCAGTCGAGGATGCCACTGATAAACCTAAAGATCGGGACGATCAAGGCGAGATGTAGAGGCCAAAGGGCCATGGAAAAGGAGAAGATAAAAGTCAAGAAAAGGAGCAAGTAAAGGTAAGCCAGTAGACACAGACTCGGAGACCTCAAACGAAGAGAGAAAATAAGGAAATGACTCAATGAAGGTAACATCCGCTAAAACAAAATAGTGAGCTAATTGAGGAGAGTAGCAACGATACTCCTTCCAAAGGCGTGAATAACCCAGAAAAACACATTTGACAGAACAAGCAGATAGCTTATCATGACCTAGGGCAAGAAGGTGACCCAAAGATACGAGGAGGAAGAGAGAATGTAAGGAAACCCAAGGAAAAAGAACATAATAAGGAATCTGGTCATTAAGGACAAAAGATGGCATTCGGTTAATTAAGTAACATCAAGTTCAGACAACATCATCCCAATATTGAAGCGGAACATGCATATGAAGAAGAAGCAGGCGGGCGGTCTCAATTAAATGACGATTCTTTTGTTCAACCACCCCATTTTGTTGTGGGGTTCCAAGACACAAAGTTTGGTGAAGAATCCCATTAGATGTCATATCGGATTTAAATGGTGATGATAAATATTCAAGAGCATTATCACCATGGAGAACACGGATAGGCACAATAAACTGAGTTCTAATTTTAACACAAAATGTAGTAAAGATTGAAAACAATTCTAAACACGTTTTCATTAAATATAACCATGTAGTTCAAGAAAAATCTATTAACGATTAAGGGGCTAATTGTAAGATTAGATTAGCAATCAACATATCAGCAAGATTAGATTGGCAATCAACATCTCGGGCAGGATTAGCAATCAATGTGTATCACTGATATTTCTTTCCCAGAATAAGGGTGTATATTTGTTGTATCTTTCTAAATATTTGTTGTATCGTAAATTGTACAATTTCCAAAATAGATTTGGAAACTTCCCTATTGAGTTATTTAGAAACTTCCTAAGCGTAGCAAGAAGCTATGCATATATCACAATGTATTCATTCAAAAATAATAAGACTGATAGCATTATTCTTGTCTTTCTTGACATGGTATCATAGCCATAGACGATAGTTACCATTTACTTTGGAACTATTGTGGTCGTCATCAATCTTCCTCATAGGACAGCATGTCCAACACTCAAAACCCTCAACCCGATTTGGCCGATTCCAGCAGTACAATGGAAATTCCGTTTGCTGGAATCAATAGTGGAGGCTCATGAGGAGAATTACAAAATCTTTAAGCAGCTTACCGATTAAACAGTAAGAACTACTTGAAGTGGTCCTACTTGATCCGCATGTTCCTAAAGGGGAAAGGAAAACTAAGCCACCTGTTGGGAACCAACCCTAAGGAGGGAGATCCCACGTTTGCAGCATGGAATGAGGAGGATTCCCTTGTGATGTCTTGGCTATAGAACTCCATGATCCCCGAGATTAGTGACACGATATTGTTTCTAACAACAACCAAAGATATTTGGAAGGCCACCAAGCTCACCTACTCCAAAGTTCGTGATGCAACCCAAATCTATGAGATAAGGACAAAGGTGGCAGCCACAAAGCAAGGTACCAGATCTATTATGCAAACTTACTGCAAACTCTCAAACTTTGTGGCAAGAACTAGACCATTACCAGTGCTTGAAGATGAAGTGTAGTGAGAATGTTGCATTACACAAAAGGTTTGTGGAGAAAGAAAGGACATATGACCTCCTAGCCAGCCTCAACATGGAGTTAGATGCGATAAGAATACAAATCCTCAGTAAGGAGGATTTACCTTCTTTAAATGAGGTTATCTCTATAGTTCGTGCAGAAGAGGGAAGAAGGGAAATTGTGTTAGAAAACTCCCGGTGGAAACATCAGCCCTAGTATCTATAAAAGTTATAATCAAAGTAAGGGAAGAGAGGAAAAGAAGGTTACAGACAAAGATTCTCTGTGGTGTACCTATTGCAAAAAGCCTAGGCACACCATAGATAAGTGTTGGAAGCTCCATGGAAAGCCTTCCAAAGGAAGACAATCAAGGAGTCAAGGGCAAGGACAAGTATACATGGCTAGCAGCCATCAACAATCAGAACATAAGGATCCTAAACAAGGAGAAGCCCTAGAACTTAACACGGCAAAAATTGAAAAATTGAGGAGCTTCTTGGGATCTCTCAAAAAAGGGGCTGAAAAAGGTGCCTGCTCTCTTACTCTCACAGGTATTTCTTCCCTTTCTTTTGCTCTAAATGCTTCAAAAAAAATCCATCCTAATTCTCAAATCCCAAACTCTAGAGCTACCAATCATATGACCCCTTTCTCTCATCACTTTATCACCTATAGCTCTTGTTCTAGCTCCAGACAAATTACATTAGCAAATGGTTCTTTAACTACTGTTGTTGGTCAAGGAGATATACTCTCACTCTCAAAAATGTGCTTCATGTCCCTAAATTGCTCACTAACCTAATCTCCATTCAAAAGCTTATCTTGAACACTAATTGCAGTGTTGTCTTTCATTCAACTTACTGTGAGATACAAGAACAGGGCACAAAGAGGATGATTGAGCTTGTTAGAGCTAGGGCTAGGCTTTTCTACCTTGAGGAACCGGGTGAGCAGGACAAAAAAGGAAAGACTCCTCTTGTGTCATGCTTGGCTCAGTCCAACAAAGATCAAATGTGGTTGCACTATTACCGATTTGGTCACCCTTCTTTTCTTACTCTTAGGATGATGTTTCCAAAGTTATCTAAGGGTAAAGGGTCTAAATGTTAGGAATTTTCATTGTGTTGTGTGTGAGTTTGCAAAGAACAAAAGAGTGTCTTTTTCTCCATCTTATAAAAGAACTAATTCTCCTTCACTCTAATTCATAGTGATATTTGGGGCCCTTCAATAGTCCCTACTATTTCTAGGGCATGGTGGTATGTAATTTTTGTTGATGATTGCACAAGAATGGTATGGTTGTATCTTTTGAAAACTAAAGCTGAGGTGAGCAGTATTTTTCCTACATTCTACAATATGATTAGGAACCAGTTTGGAGTGGAATTAAAAAGATTTAGGTCGGATAATGCCAAGGACTTCTTCAACCAATCCATATTTGTTTTCTTTCAACAAAAGGCCATTCTCTATGAATCTTCCTACCCTTACACTCCTCAACAAAATAGAGTGGTCGAGAGGAAAAATGGACACCTCCTTGTTATTAGAGCGCTCCTATTCCACTATAATGTTCCCAAACATTATTGGGGAGAAGCAGATCTAACAACTACCTTTCTTATCAATAGGTTGCCCTCGCAAAACCTTGAATCCCATAAACCAATTCAATTGTTAACCAAACACTATCCTGATTTTCATGTGTCTAGTGGTTTGAAACCCAAGGTGTTCGAGTGTGTATCATTTGTCCACATTTCTATTGTTAGTAGAGGTAAATTAGACCCTCAGGCTTTAAGGTGCATATTTCTTGGATACTCATCCACTGAAAAAGGCTATCGGTACTATCATTCTCTTACCAAAAAGTATTTTGTGTCAGCTGATGTCACCTTTGTAGAGAATGATTCCTACTTTGGTAGTCCCCATTCTCTGGGACGAAGTTCATCCTCAATTGATAAAAATCAGCTTCCTATTCTACCTAATCATGACCTATCATCCTTCCCTCTTCCATCCACCATTCCAAAGGATTCACTGGGCATGACATCAAAGGAGCCTGTACTAGATACTCCTTGGCCACTGCAGGTGTACTCAAGGACAAAGAGGCTGGACTCTTCCCCTATGCAAGTCACAACACCTGAATAAAACCCTAATCCTGTAACTAACAGCAATGATAGTCTAGGCAGCCTTCCTCACACATCACCAGGTACTCCAATTGTTGAACCTATACCTAAGACAGAACCCTCCAAGTGTGACCTTGATTGGCCTATTGCAATTAGAAAGGGTACTAGGGCTTGCACCAAGCATCCCTTACACTTTCCTATCCTATTCTAAATTGTCATCCCCACATAAAGCTGTCCTCACTAATCTTCATACTATCCCTATTCCCAACACTTTTTCTAAAGCCATAGGGGATAAGAATTGGAAGGATGCCAAGGAGACTGAGATGGCAGCCCTAGCAAAGAACCAGACATGGGAACTTATTCCATTACCTAAAGGAAAACACCCAATGGGCTGCAGGTGGCTCTATACAGTGAAATATAAGTATGATGGCTCATTGGATCGATACAAGACAAGGCTAGTAGCTAAAGGGTATACATAAGTGTATGGGATGGATTATTTAGACATTTTTGCACCTGTTACTAAGTTGAATACAATCGGGGTTCTTCTATCTTTGGCTGCTAACCTAGGCTAGCCGTTGTAACAATATGATGTAAAGAATGCATTTCTGCATGGGGATCTTAAAGAGAAGGTCTACATGGAATTACCACCAGGTTATGGCCCAACAACACAGGACAAGGTGGTGTGCAAACTGAATAAGGCCCTATATGGACTAGAACAATCCCCAAGTGCCTAGTTTGGAAGGTTCACAAAGGTGATGCCTGGTATGGGATATTGGCAAATCTAAGGGGACCATACCTTATTTATCCACCACTCAACCATAGGGGGAGTGACAATACTTATAATATATGTCGATGACATTGTGGTCACCAGCAATGATGAGGACAGCATGCAAAAGGTAAGGGAGTGTTTAATCAGTGAGCTTGAGATTAAAGACTTGGGACGTTTGAAACATGTTTTGGGCATAGAAATGGCACATTCAAAATAGGGAATTTTTATTTCCTAGCAAAAGTATATTATAGATCTCCTAACTAAGATGGGAATGCTTGGGTGCAGAGCAGTATGTTACTATTTTGCCCAAAGTAATAGAATGCTGGAATTATGGGAGAAATCAAGAAGAAATAAGAGATGATTTGCCGGCAGATAGTTAACAAGATTTAAATGTCACTAATTGTAATTTCTAAGGGTAGTTTTGACTTTTATAAATTAGTTATTTTCCCTTAGGTAATTCCGCCCCTCTAGTTTATAAATAAATGAATGCGGAGGTCAATTCAATCATCAATCATTTGTATCTTTCATTCCCTTGTGTTCAGATACAGTGAGAGGCGAGAGAAAGAGATGTGAGATTATAATTCTTGTTGTCTTCTGTTAGAGTATTGCATTCGAGAGGCAAGGAAAGGCGAAAGAGGGGTATTCTTGTACTGGTTTTGCATACGATTCTAGTGGATTGATTGCTTCTTGGATTGCTGGATGTAGTGCCATGTAAATGGCATGAACCAGGATATATCGTGTGTGCTGCAATCTGGTTTGGTTTTCTTTTCTATTCTAATTCTGTTTTAACTATTTACTTTCTGTTCTGAATGTTGATTAAATTCGGTGAGGTTTTTGAGTGATTCTTGGTTTATCAGATTTCTTGGTTTAACAATCTGGTATCAGAGCTTTAGGTCATTAAATCAAGAAACCTATAGAATCTTTAGAAACCTATAGAAGAATTCTCTACTATGGCTTCCGCGACCCCTGCTGCCCGGTATGACATTGAAAAATTTGATGGCACTAATGATTTTGGGCTTTGGAGGATTAAGATGAAAGCCTTGATGGGAAATTTAGGGTTAAAGGAAGCTTTAGCACCCCAAAAACCTTTCCCAGAAACCGCAACTGCCGAGCAAAGATTAGAAGCCAATAATCGTAGGCAAGAAATCTGTGAAAGAGCTTTCAACACCCTAATCTTGAGTTTAGGAGACAAAGTCCTAAGAGAAGTGTCCAAAATGGAAACTGCCGAGGATTTGTGGGCCAAATTAGAAAGCTTGTATATGACTAAATCTCTTTCGAGTAGGCTATATCTAAAAGCAAAATTTTTTACTTTCAAAATGCAAGAAGGGCAAAAGCTTCAGAATCATATTGATGAATTTAACAAATTGTGTCTTGATTTGGAAAACTTAAGTATATCATATAAAGAAGAGGATAAGGCCCTAATTCTGTTACAGTCATTACCTAAGTCATATGAACATTTTGTAGACATTTTAAAGCATGGAAGAGATACCATATCTTTAGAAAATGTTATAGGTGCCCTTAATTCTAAAGATTTACAACAGAAAGTAGAATCAAAGAAAACTGCTGATGATGCCCTTTCAACTAGATATAGATCCGAAAAGAAAGACCCTAAGGCTAAAGGAAAATCTAAATCAAAGTCCAGAAATGGCAAGAAAACATTTAGATGTTTCCATTGCCATGAGAAAAGACATATGAAGAAAAATTGTCCTAAAAGAAAGCAGGATTTTTCTGATAAAGGTAAATCAGAGTTTTCAAACTCAACTTGTGAGTTAGACTATGACAGTTCGGATGTTCTTGTGGTTTCAAGACATTCGGATTAAGTGGTATGGGTTTTAGATTCTGAATGTTCCTTCCATATGTCACCTCACATAGAATAGTTCTTGAATTATAAAGGCATGAGTGGGGGGAAGGTTTTACTCAAAAATAACCAAGAGTGTGGGATAAAGGGGATTGGGGATATTAAGCTTAAGATGGTTGATGGGTCAATTAGAACTTTGACATCTGTAAGGTATGTCCCAAAACTTAAAAGGAATCTAATCTCCTTAGGAGAACTAGCTAAGAATGGCTACAGTTATAGTGGTTGTGGGGATATTCTCAAAGTAGCTAGAGGATCACTTATATGTATGAAGGCAGTCCTTAAAAATGGAATATTTGTTATGATAGCTTCCATAGTATGTGGAGATGCAGCTATAAGGGAAGAAAAGACCTATGAGCTATCAAAACTATGGCATTTTAGGATGGCTCATATAAGTATCCAACGGCTTAAAGAATTAGTTAACCAAGGGATCTTAGGTTCCGAAAAAATAACAGATTTAGATACATGTGAAACTTGCATCTATGGAAAATCTATGAAAGTGAAATCTCTTAAGAAGGCATTACATACCACTAAAGGTCCACTAGAATATGTCCATTCAGACTTATGGGGCCCTAGTCAAACTCCAACTCATGGTGGAGCTAGGTATTTTCTTTCTATTATAGATGACTACTTTAGAATGGTTTGGGTTTCTGTTTTAAAAACAAAAGATAACACCTTTGATGCTTTTAAAATATGGAAAATCATGATTGAAAACCAAAAAGGTGGAAAATTAAAGGTCATTAGGACTGATAATGGCTTAGAATTTTGTAATAAGGAATTCACCCAATTGTGTAATGAGAATGGCATCTTAAGACACCTTATTGTCCCTGAAAATCCTAAGCAAAATGGCCTGGCCGAGCGAATGAATAGGACCCTCCTTGAGAGGGTAAGATGTATGTTATTCCATGCTAGGCTTTCAAAAGCATTTTGGGGAGAGGTTGTTGTTACAGTAGCCTATTTAATAAACAGGTCACCCTCATCAGCCTTAGAGTTTAAGACTCCTTATGAAATGTGGTATAATCATAAGCCAAACCTAGATCACCTTAGGGTATTTGGGTGTATAGCTTATGCACATATAAAACAAGGAAAATTAGAACCTAGGGCTAAGAAGTGTGTGTTTATTGGTAATCCATTAGGGGTTAAGGGGTATAAGTTGTGGAATTTAGAAAAAGATATGCATAGAACCATGATAAGTAGAGATGTAACCTTTAATGAAAATTCATTTATCGATCTAGAAAAGAAAAATGAGGATAGGGAAGGGAAAGCCAAAGCCGTAAATTTTGAACAGCAGCAACAAGATGATGTTACTGTATTCAATTCTCAATTAGAACCTTTTCAGGACTACCCAAGTGCTGGTGAAGGATCCTCAAGCGAAGATAGTCTTGATAGATCTATAGAAGTTAGGGATTCATCAAGTTATGATGAAGATCAGCACACGGACAGTACTGGTTCATCCAGTACAGTAGGAGATCCAATTGGAGATAGGTATAATGTAGGTAGAGATAGGCAAAGAAGAATAAGCAGGCCTCCAGTGAGATATGGCTTCTCGAATCTAGTAGCATATGCACTATTAAGTGTAGAAGAAATAGCAAGAGAAGAACCCCAAACCTATGAAGAAGCTGCAAGTTATAAGGAAGCTCAAAAATGGCAGGAAGCCATGGAAGCTGAGATGGAATCCTTAAGAAAGAATGAAACATAGGTGTTAGTGGATAGACCCCTGGGAAAAAGGATAGTAGGTTGTAGATGGTTATTTAAGGTAAAAGAATGAACTGGAAATAGCCTTAAACCTAGGTATAAAGCTAGGTTAGTAGCTAGGGGTTTTGCCCAAGTAGCAGGAATTGATTTTAATAAAGTGTTTTCACCAGTTGTAAGGCACACTTCAATAAGAAATCTGCTAGCTATGATAGCCCATCTAGACCTTTACCTAGAGCAAATGGATGTTACCACAACATTTCTTCATGGCGAATTAGAGGAAGAAATTCTAATGGATCAGCCTAGAGGATTTGAAGTTAGGGGTAAAGAAGACAAGGTTTGCTTGTTGAGGAAGTCCTTATATGGACTAAAGCAGGTCCCCTAGGCAGTGGTATAAGAAATTCGATTCTTTTATGATAAGTCAAGGGTTTATAAGAAGTTCTTTTGATTGTTGTGTCTATCTTAGGCATATTTCCACAAAAATAGCAATTTATCTCTTGTTGTATGTAGCTGACATGCTTACAGCAAGTCACTCAGCAGCTAAAATTCAAAGTTTAAAACTTAAACTTAAGTCAGCTTTTGAGATGAAAGAACTTGGCAAGGCCAAGAAAATTTTAGGAATGGAAATTCATAGAGATAGGCATAGTAAATCTCTTCAGCTATCCCATAAAGCCTACTTAGAGAAAATTTCATATGTTAGATGCAAAAGTAGTAAATATACCATTTGCACAACATTTTAAACTATCTCATGCCCAATCTCCAACTAATGAAAAGAATCTAACAGAAATGAAGAGAATTCCCTACTCAAATGTTGTTGGCAGCCTTATGTACGCAATGGTGTGTTCTATGCCGAATTTAGCACATACCATGAGTGTGATAAGTAGATTTATGACAAATCCAGGGAAGGAACATTGGACAACAGTAAAATGGGTATTTAGATATCTAAAGGGGTCAATGAACAAGGTTTTGATTTATGGTGGAGCTGATGACTTTAAAAAGCCAAACATTATAGGATATTCTGATGCAGATTATGCATCAGATTTAGGTAGGAGAAGATCAACAACCGGTTATGTATTTCAATCATGGAAATCTACAATTAGCAAGAAATCTAATCTTCAACCAGTTGTAGCTCTATCAACCATAGAATCTGAGTATATAGTTGTAACTGAGGCTGTTATAGAATCTTTGTAGTTGAAAGGTTTGATTAGTGAACTCCTAGGATATGATGCGAGGGTTATTTTAAAATGTGATAGTCAAAGTGTCATACATCTGGCCAAAAATCAGAGTCATCATGAAAGAACAAAACACATTGACATTAGATATCATTTTATAAGAGAAGTCCTTGAGAAGAAGGAGGTTGAGCTTATAAAAGTTGCTGGAAGTGAAAATACTGCTGATATTTTCACTAAGGCTGTCCCAATGTCCAAGTTACTTAATTGCTTAATGATGTTACAGTTTGATGTGTTTTGATTGATATTTTTTCAGGTTATTCAAGAAGTGAGCAGAGCTAGAATGCTGAAGTTCCAGGATTACTTAGAGCACAATGGTGGAGATTTGTTACTGTTTTGCCCAAAGTAATAGAATACTAGAATTATGGGAGAAATCAAGAAAAAATAAGAGCTGATTCGGCGACAGTTAGTTAACAGGATTTAAATGTCACTAATTGTAATTTCTAAGGGTAGTTTTAACTTTTATAAGTTAGTTATTTTCCCTTAGGTAATTCCGCCCCTGTAGTTTATAAATAGATGGATGCGGAGGTCAATTCAATCATCAATCATTTGTATCTTTCATTCCCTTGTGTTCGGATACAGTGAGAGGCGAGAGAAGGAGCTGTGAGATTATAGTTTTTGTTGTCTTCTATTAGAGTATTGTATTCGAGAGGCAAGGAGAGGCGAAAGAGGGGTATTCTTGTACTGGTTTTGCAAATGATTCTAGTGGATTGATTGCTTCTTGGATTGCTAGATGTAGTTCCATGTAAATGGCATGAACTAGGGTCTATCGTGTGTGCTGCAATCTGGTTTGGTTTTCTTTTCTATTCTAATTCTGTTCTAATTGTTTACTTTCTGTTTTGAATGTTGATTGAATTTAGTGAGGTTTTTGAGTGACTCTTGGTTTATTAGAGTTCTCGGTTTAACACAGTGGACACTCACATTGAACAAAATCACAAGTTGGGGGAAGTTCTAGAAGATAATATGGTTAACAAGGGATCCTATCAAAGGCTAGTTGGGAAGCTAATTTACCTAGCTCATCCTCGACCAGACATTGCCTATGCAGTGGGCATAGTCAGTCAATTCATGCATAATCCTAGAGAGGCTCACTTAAAGGCAGTATATAGGATACTGCACTACTTAAAGGGGACACCCAGGAAAGGAATTCAGTTTAAGAAAGGGAAGACTATGACTCTTAAGGCTTATACGGATGTTGATTATGCAAGATCTGTTGTGAATAGAAGGTTCACATCAAGCTATTGCACTTTTCTAGGAGGCAACCTTATAACATGGAGAAGCAAAAAACAAAGTGTAGTGGCTCAGTCAAGTGCAGAAGCTAAGTTCAAATCTATGGCCTTAGGGATGTGTGAGTTACAATGGCTAAAAATAGTGATGGATGATCTTAAGGTCAAGTGGATAGTCCCTATGAGGCTTTACTGTGATAATAAGTCAGCAATAAGCCTTGTTCACAATCCAATTCAACATGACAAAACAAAGCATGTTGAAGTAGATAGGCATTTCATTAAGGAGAAATTGGATAGTGGCCTAATTTATACTCCATATGTCTCCTCAAGTGATCAATTGGCGGATGTGCTAACAAAGGGTCTACCTGCAGTCGTGTTCCACAAGTTTATATGCAAGATTGGGATGGATGATATCCACTCACAATCTTGAGAGGGAGTGTCAACGATTAAGGGGTTGATTGTAAGATTAGAATAGCAATCAGCATATCAACAATATTTGATTGGCAATCAACATCTCGAGCAAGATTAGCAACCAGTGTGAATCACTGATATTTCTTTCCTAGAATAAGGGTGTATATTTGTCGTATCTTTCTAAATATTTGTTGTATCCTAAATTGTACAGTTTCCAAAATAGATTTGGAAACTTCCCTATTGAGTTATTTAGAAACTTCCTAAGCATAGCAAGAAGCTATGTATATATCATGACGTATTCATTCACAAATAATAAGATTGATAGCATTATTCTCGTCTTTCTTGACAAAAATCAATAAAGGTTACAAAATAACGAAAATCGTCTTTTGAACTAACAAGACTGGGACCCCATGCATCCGAATGGACCACTAAAAAAGGAAAACTAACCCTAACCCAGCCCTAGATCCAATCGTCACTGCCACCAACTGACAGTACCCCCGCTGGTCACTTCGTTCGCCACCGTCACCGCCACTATCCAACGCCGGTTCTCAGATCTCGTGCATCATGGCCCAAATCTCGTGCATCACTATTGCTTCGTCAATCTGCCATCGTTGTCGCTGCTTCTCTGATCTTCCATTATCGTTGTCACTCCTTCCATCACGACCGGTTTCAGACCTCGCCTCCTTCCGTCACGACCGTTTCAGATCTCACCTTGCTATGTTGTCGATCTACAGTCACTGTTGGCCTTTCGTCGTGCGTCGCCGACCACCGTTGCAGCTTCCTTGTTGCAATCGATCCCTGCAAGCCTCTGCCATTAATGAAGCTTCATGCTTCTCACCCCAGATCTTGCCTAGATTTGGCCCAGATCCTACCTACTCCAAATCCGGCTAGCCAAAATAGCGAGTTGTTCTTCTTGTATCATGTCTTCATTCACAGCACACTCTTCATTGACAAGCCTCTCCACCACGTCCACAACTGTAATCTTCCCCATTTTTCAGGCACACTAGTTATTACCACGGAAAAATTGAATGGATAAAATTATTCTACTTGATCATCCGCAATTGAAATTTGGTTTCTTGGACATGGCCGTGAGGATCATTTGTCAACGACCATTTCAACTATTTCTGAGGGAAATCAACCTCTTTGGCAATAGGTGGATGCACAGTTACTAAGTTTGTTGTGGCAAATTATTGAGCCGACTTTGATGCCTATATTTTACCTCTTCGTGAGTGTAGTGCTCTATGGATTCGAGCTCGTGAGATATATACGAGTGACATCACTCGTATTTATGATGTGATTGGTGCTTTGTTCAATCTACAACAAGTTGATTTAAATATAACCACTTATTTGGGTAAGCTCCAAGCTTCCATTACTAATTTTAACGAGTTAATTCCCTTTGATACAAATATCAAGAAACAACAGTAGCAGCGTGATCAAATGTTTATTGCACTCTGCCTTCATGGGATTCGACCTAAGCTTGAATCAGTTAAAACACAGATTCTCGACAATGCCTCTCTACCTCCTTTGACGGAGGTATTTGCCAGTTACTTAGAGTCTCTTCTATTACTACTGATTGTGGCACATTTGTACTTGGAGATCACTCAGCCCTTGCTACTACCAAGACTGATTCCCATCCTAGTCATAGAATTAATTCAGGTGGACGTCGTGGTGTTGGGCATCCTCGGCCCAGTGCTCCTATTGTAATCGTCTTGGTCACACGCGAGAGACTTGCTATCACTTACATGGACGCCAACCTCAAGCAATTAGTACTGCTAACATTGTTGATGCTTCAGAGGGTCAGGCATCTATCACACCTAGTGATTCCTCACCAGTGACTATCTTCGAGGAGGAGTCTAGTGGCTCTCATACCATGTGAATAAAATAATGTATGCATATTCTACCAAAAGTGTATAATACAAGAGAGTATATATATAAGTATTGTAAATTAATTACATTAATACCCCTTATCTTATTTAACACTCAGAAAGAGAATTTGATAAAATTAAATAAAATAGAAACAGAGTTATCTGCATGCTTTTGCAAATAAATTGAGGTAGTTTCAGCCTATGAATACAAAAAATCACATTTTGATAATAGGGACACTAGCTCTTGTGAAATGACATACAAAACTGAGAGAAAAGAATAGGGAAAAGATAGATTGGAGGGAAACGCTAATTCAACTCTATTAAGCTAGGATTACAAGTCTTTATATTAAAACATTGTAACTACAATGTACAAGTTACCTAAGCTAGATGCAAGGTACAACTAATGTATACAGCACCTAATACAATCAAACTAATATGAATCCTCAACTTTCCCTCAAGCAGGCACATGCATATCATATGTGCCTAGCTTGGAACAAATACACTCAATCCTTAGACTTCGAAGAGCTTTAGTAAACAGGGTGGCCAGTTGGTCCATAGTCCCATCAAATGCTGAAAGATATCTCGCCAAGAACCAGTTTTCTCGCACAAGGTGACGGCCTATTTCAAAATGTTTGATCTTTTCATGAAAAATAGGATTAAAGGCAATATGAAGAGAAGCTTGCTTGTCACACATAAGCTGCATAACACCTAAACCACCAAACTAAAGCTCCATAAGAAGTTGTTTCAGCTAACGCAACTCACATGTAGTTAATGCCATGGCTCTACACTCAGCTTTGGCACTAGATCTAGCAACAACCTGCTTCTTTTCACTCTAACAAGAAACCAGATTGCCTCCAACAAAAACACAATAGCAAGAAGTGGACCATCTATCAAATGGATGGCCCGCCCAATCAGCATATGCATAACCAATCACCTATGGATGACCTTTATCCTCAAATAAGAATCTTTTACCAAGTGAACCCTTAATATATCACAAAACACACACCAAAGCATGCCAATAACCATCAAGGAGAATCCAAAAACTAGCTAACCACACAAACAACAAATGCAGTATCTGGTCCAGTCATTGTAAGATAATTTTTCTTCACAACAGTCTCCTACAATACCCTGGATCATGTATAAGCTTCCCTAGTCCAAGAACATGCTTAAAATTAGGATCCATAAGTGTATCAATGGCCATAGAATCCCACGTATCTGTCTCCTCCAAAATATCAAGAGCATAGTTTCTTTGAGAGATACAATTATAAATGCCATGCACAAATCTAAGAACCTCAAAACCCAAGGATGCAAATGGGCTTGTCGTGTACCTAGGGCTAAGGAGGGTTGTACCGTGGTGGCTAGGCTATGAGGGGTTATACCTTGGTAGTTATAACAAAATTGTTCTAGAAGATGGCTAGGTCATTGTACGAAAGGAATCAATTAGTTATACTATTGTAATCAATATATAAGGCCTAATTTAGCCTTATCCAAAGCATCAAATATCAATAGAAAATTCCATATTCCTTCTCAAACACTTTCTCTCTCTATCTCTCTCGACCTTTCTCCCTCTCATTCTCTGTTCTTCTATTTTCCCCCTACAATTCTCCTCAATCTCTCCCTTAATTTCTTGCCCAATTCTCACCGAACCAATGAGAATAATTTGTCAGATTCAGAGGTCTGATAATTTGGTATCATAGCACCTCTTTGGTCGCCAAAGCTCCCTACAATTTTACCCCCTAAGGCAAACAGAACAAGGATGAAGAACTTTGAGGCATAACTACAATAGTTCAACTCCACTGTCTCCAACCTACAAGCTAGAGCGGATCTATTAAAGATTCGGTCCAATTGAAATCATGAAGTGATTGTTTCATTAGATTGGAAGATGGGGAAAGTGATGGAAGGATTGGAGAGGAAGTTGGATGGTGTGATGGCTCAAATGTGCACTGAAATCAGTTGCCAAATAGGAGGCCTACGAGAGGAAGTTGGGAGCCAGATTCAGGAGCAACTATAGAGTTTTATGGTGATGTTTGCCTGTCAAAACTTGATAACACTTTCCCCTAATTTTCCTCCTAGGGAGAGATCGGACCCGATATTACCGGGGATTGGGGAAACTCACTGAGCTATTGGAACCTCTGAATTCGAGGAAGAACCGGCAGTGAACGAGGAGAACATGTTAGAAAGGAGTCAAGAAATGCAGGCTGGCCCAAAATCAGTCATGTTTTCCTTTGCCAAAAATGGAGATTCCCTTGTTTGATGGTCTTAACCCGAGGGGGTGGGTAAGAAAATGTGAAAGGATGTTCAATTTGTACAATATACCAAACCAACTGAAGGTTGCCATGGTTGTCGCCTACCTCAATGATGTAGGGAATGTTTGCTTACAAAGTTGGTCGAGGGTTAGAGAAGGCTACCAATAGGCTGAATTCGTGGAAGATTTGCGTGAAAGGTTTGGCAATCGGAGTATGATGGATATAGTAAAGGTTGTCAGCAAAGGGGATAAGTTCTAGTGCCCTATAATAAGGAGATAAACAGTATGGCAAGGAGGTCATTAAAATCAACCAGGGTTTTAGGCGTTTGACAGTCCCAGCCACCGTCACTCCCATGCGTCACAAGGAGGAAAACTTATGGAGCAGAGGAGGCAAGCTGGATTATGCTTTCGGTGTGGGGAAAAATATTTCCCCGGTCATTAGTGCAAGGGACAATTGCTTTTCTTGGAAGGGGAAGAAGAAGAAATGGAAGTACGGGAGCAAGTGCCTGCATTTCAAAGTGAATTCGAAGCAAAGTGAATGTGGGTCATAACCTAACCAATACTCAGCCCCTATCAGTGACCATGGCCAATAGTAGCAAAGTGATGAGCAAATCTGCATGTGTTGGGTTTTGTTGGGAGATGCAAGAAGAGTAGTTTGAGGCTGACTTAAGATTGTTAAAATCAGAAGGATGTGACATTGTATTGGGGTTGGATTGGATGAAGAATGTGAGCCCTACAAGTTTTGATTTCAACAAGATAGAGGTGACTTTTGAAAAGGGTAGCAATAAGATGACCCTTACCGGCAGCTTGGAAACAGGCACATGCAAGATGATCACGGGAAAGAGGTTACAAAAGATGCTCAAGAACAAGTTGTCCCAAGTGGCACAATTGTTCTCTACTCAGGACATGGAGTTTCAAGAGGAAAATGGGGAACAAGGAGGAGAACTCATGTTGACAATCAATAGCCAACTTTAGTCCAACTTAAAGGTACGAGAGCTTGACTCTCTTAACATATTGTTAGTTGAGTTTGAGGACTTATTTGTAGAGCTCGATTTCCTACCACCTAAAAGATCCCTTGACCATTCCATCCCACTCAAACCCAACACCAAACTTGTCAACATAAGGTCTTACCAAAACCCCCCAATCCAAAAGACTGAGATCAAAAAAATGGTCAAGGAAATGCTTCAAAAACCCATCATCAAACCTAGTCTTAGCCCTTTTGCATCACCTATGTTGCTTATTAAAATGAAAGACGGTTCCTGGCAATTTTGTGTTGACTATCGTCAACTCAATGCCATGATAGTCAAGAATAAGTTCCCTATCCCCATCATAGATGACCTATTAGATAAATTAAAGAATGCCATGATATTCTCCAAATTAGAACTCCAATCAGGTTACCATCAGATTAGAATGAGACCCGAGGACATATCTAAAACTGCATTCAGAACACACCGTGGGCATTTTGAATTCACAGTGATGCCCTTCGGCCTCACTAATGCCCTAGCCACATTCGAAGCCCTGATGAACCAAATTTTTGCTCCTTATCTCTGAGATTTCATCCTAGTATTTTTTGACGATATCCTAGTATATAGCCCTTCTTTTTCCAAACATATTGATCACCTAAGGGTTACATTTGAAGTCCTTAGACTTAACTGATTATATGCTAAAAGGTCAAAGTGTGCCTTTGCCCAAAGGCAGGTTGAATACCTAGGGCACATCATCTCTAGTTTAGGGGTTAGCACAAATCCAAAGAAAGAGCTGCCATGACTTCTTGGCCAAGGCCTTGATGGGATTTCTTGGACTCATAGTTTACTAAAAAAGATTTGTGAAAGATTATGGGATAATTACTAGGCCACTAATTGAGCTGTTAAAGAAGGAGAATTTTCATTGGAATCCCAAGGCCAAAGAAGCCTTTATACAACTAAAAAAAGCAATGGAAGAGGTTCATGAATTAGCCCTACCAGACTTTAGTAAACCATTTGTGCTAGAAACTGACACTAGTGACATGGGAATAAGGGTTGTCTTAATGCAGAAGGTCAAACCATTGGCTTTCATTAGCCAAGCATTAGGCCCTAGGCACCAGGGTTTACTTATGATAAGGAGTTGCTAGCGGTGTTGACTCCTATGGAGAAACGATGTTATTACTGGAAGGGAAATCAATTCATAAAAAAGACGGATCACAAGAGCTTAAAATTTTTACTGCAGCAAAAGCTACACATGCAATTGCAAAGGAAAGAGATGACCAAGCTCATGGGACTAGATTACATCATACATTACAAGAAAGGGAAGGACAATATTGCTATTGATGCATTGTCCTGCTACTTTGAAAGAGTATTTGCCACTATTACCTCAGTTATCCCTGATTGGTATCAGGAAGTAACAAAAAGTTATGAAGGGACTGAGTGGACTAAGGAGCTATCACAAATGATTACTGACCTTTCTAGTAGTCATGGCTTCACACTAACTAATGGGCTACTAAGGTACCAAGACAGGCTGGTAATTGGGGGGTGTGATCGACTCATAAACAGGATACTGCAATCCTAGCATGGATCCCCTTGGGGAGGACATTCAAGCATACAAAGCACCTACCACATTGTGAAACAAATTTTCTATTGGCCTAGGATAAAGCAATTTGTGATGGAATTTGTAATGGTTTGTGATGTGTGTAAGAGATGCAATCATGAGACAATAGCAACCCTGGGGCTACTACAGCCATTGGACACCCCTGACAAAGCATGGAGTAGCATATCAATGGACTTTATGGAAGGGTTACCCACATCTGAGGGGAAGGACTGCATACTGGTGGTAGTTGATCAATTCACAAAGTTTACCCACTTCCTTGGTCTCTCCTGCCCTTTCACGGCTCAAGAGGTAGCCCGAATTTTCCTCGACTAAGTGGTAAAGTTGCTTAGAATATCCCAGAATATAGTATCTAACAAGGACAAGTTGTTCACTAGCCTACTATGGGGAGAGTTGTTGAAATCTTTGGGGATTAACCTTCACATGTCCACTGCTAATCAACCCTAAACAGATAGACAAACGAAGAGAGATAACCAATGCCTTGAAACCTACCTACGCTGCCTCTGTTTCCTACAGCCCAAGGGTTGGCCCAAGTGGCTCTCATTGGCCCAATGGTGGTACAACTCATGCCACCACAGTTTAATAAAAATGTTACCATTCGAGGCAATGTATGAATACAAACCCCCACTCCTACCAGCCATCATTGGCCCAACCACAGTAGCAAAAGTGAATACTTACTTGCAGCAAAGACAATAGGTCCTCCAGTTACCAAAGGAGTTGTCTACTGCCCAAAATCACATAAAACAGTTTGTAGATAGAAAGAGTGAAAGGGAGTTCAATGTGGGAGATCTAGTATATTTAAAGCTAAAGCATGCTCATTAGAAAGCTCTTTCCCAAGGGCAGGTCACTAAACCAAACCCAAAGTTTTATGGCACATTCCCTATTACAAACAGATTTGGAAAGGTTGCCTACCAACTCCAACTGCCAGCTGATCGCCAATTTCATCCAGCATTTCACGTGTCACTGCTCAAGAGGTCAGTAGGCACACAACAAGTCAGCCCATCCTTACCTCTCTTTAGGGCCTTTACTAAAGACACCAATCCTATTGAGGAACTAGCAGCAATAGTCGACTGAACGAGTATCTACAAGCAAGGGGCTCCCCTGACTCAAGTGTTGGTGAGATGGTCCCACCTCCACCCAAATAACAACACCTAGGAGTACTTACCAGACCTCTTATAACAATTTCCTTGGGCTGCCCAACTTCTCAGCATTTCTTGAGGACAAGAAAACTTTTAACGTAAGGGGAATTGTCATGTACCTAGGGCTAAGGAGGATTGTACCATGGTTGTTAGGCTGTGAGGGGTAATACCTTGGTAGTTATAACTAAATTGTTCTAGAAGATGGCCAGCTCATTGTATGAAAGGAATCAATTAGTTATACTATTGTAATCAGTATATAAGGCCTGATTCAGCCTTATCCAAAGCATTAAATATCAATAGAAAATTCCAGATTCTTTCTCAAACACTTTCTATCTCACTCAATCTTTCTCCCTCTCATTCTCTATTCTTCTACAATTCTCCTCAATTTCTTGCCCAATTCCTGTCGAACCAATGAGAATACTTTGTCAGAATCCAAGCTTTGACAGGGCCTTCAACTGAGATATCCCCTGCTCATCATCAATAATAATGACAATATTACCCACATAGACACTCAAATAGATGACACCACAAAGAGCATGACAATAGAAAACAGAATGGTCAACCTTACTCCTAGTCAATCCAAAAGATTAAACTACAAAGCTAAAGCAACCAAACTAGTACCTAGGTGATTGCTTCAGACCATACAAGGATTTCTTAAAAGGGTAAGCCGGGTGAGTCTCCCCCTAAGCAACAAATGTAGGTGGTTGCTCCATATAAACCTTCTCAAGAAAAGCATTTTGATGTCATGCCAATGAAGAGGTCAATGTCTAATGGCAAACATGGAAAGAAATAAACAAACTAAAGAAATGTTACCCACTAAGGAAAATGTATCTACATAATCAAGACCAAAGATTTGTGTATAACCCTTGGTAACCAAATGGACTTTCAATCTATAAATAGATCCATCAGGAAACTTTAATGATAAAAACCCAGCAACAACCATCTAAGGACTTCTCGGGAGGAAGTGGAACCAAATCCCAAGTCCCATTAGTAAGCAAAGCAGACATCTCATCCATAGCACAATGCCGACTAAGATGAGCAAGAGCCTCTGCATATGTTTTAGGAATAGAAACAAAAGAAAGAGGAGAAACCATGGCAAAATGGATAGAATATAAACAATGATAGCTCAAGAAAGTGTAAATATGATAAGGACTACGAGAAGAATGAGTACCTTTGTGAAGAGATGGTTGAACAGGACCAAAAACTAAAGGAAAAATAGCACGTGTAGGGAGACAAGCATTTGAAGTAACTATAGCATTTGGAGGAACAAGAGGTGAGAATTTTTTGAAATTCTATTGAACTACTCAAGTTCTGGAACACCCAAGGTGTTCGAGAGGCCCCAACTCTCCAGAATCCTCTTAAAAAATTTAGCACGCTTCTCTCTCACTCTCTTTCTCTTATTTATACCACATCCTACTCAGCATAACTGCCTTTGGCAGCACATGCGGGTTTGTTACACACAAACCAGCGATTTCCCTTCCTACCCTCCACACCGACTTGCTGTTACGCGAGTCCCTCTCACTTTACCCCCCCTGCCCCTACCCCTTGGGCCGCCTCTGGTAGGTCCAATAAACAAAGGGCCTATCATTATCTCCCCCCCCCCCCTCGCATCACTTTCACCTTGTCCTCAAGATGGAAATCTAGAAACTGTTGCTAAATGAGGTCAAACAGTTCCCATGTTGCTTCTAAAGGCAGTCCCTTCCATTGAATTAAAACATCCCTGCCTTGTAGATTACTTCCTATTCCAGATCGAACCCCCAGGACTGCCTTGGCTCCACCAACAGCTCTAAATCTGCACTCAGTTGACTGGGAACTTCCACACTAGCCCTCAACACCCCTGTTGCCTCACGTAATTGGGACACGTGGAAGACGGGGTGGATGTTGCAATGGGAGGGCAGTGTCAATTTGTAAGCGACCGGTCCTACCTCCTTCTCAACTTCAAAAGGACCATAAAATCTCGGAGCTAATTTCTTATTAGAGCGACCAACAAGCGATTTCCGACAACATAGCCTCAATTTCAAGTAGACAAAGTCCTCCACCTTGAATTTTACCCCTCTTCTCTTCCTGTCAGCTCCTCTCTTTAATACAGATTGAGCCCTCAGCAATTGTGTCTTCAAGTCATCCAAAATCTTATCCCATTCAGCCAGTTGTCATTCCACCATTAACACTGGCATGGTACCTCTTTCAAACCTCACCAAGGCTGGAGGTTCTCTACCATACATCACCTGAAACGAGGTCTTCCTTGAAGCTGTATGGTAGGACGTGTTATACCATAGTTCAGCCCAAGGCAGACACATGGACCGTGATTTTGGTTGAGAGGAAGCAAATCAGTGCAAGTATGTTTCCAAAGTCCGATTCAGTACCTCTATTTGCCCATCAATTTGTGGGTGATAGGCAGTGCTTCGATTTAGTTTCGTACCTTGGAGGCGGAACAATTCCTCCCAAAATCTACTCATGAAAATTTTGTCCTTATCCAATAGAATTGACCTTGGGAGGCCATGTAACCTTACGATTTCCTTAACAAAATTTCCAACCACTTCACCTGCAGTAAATGGATCTTTCAGTCTGATAAAGTGCCCATATTTACTTAGTCAGTCTACTATAACCAATATTGAATCCATTTTGCCTGACCTTGATAACCCCTCAATGAAATCCATGGCAATATTATCCCAAACTTGATTAGGGATAGGAAAAGGCTGCAATAATCCTCCAGGTGTCAAAGCTGAATATTTGTTCTATTGGGAAGCAGGATCAGTTTGCCGATCCTTGATAATTCGTTGCACCCTGTCATCTGCTTCTACTTCTCGGGCCAATTGATCCAATTGGACCACTTTGGGTACTGTCAAAACCATTAAGGCTGCTGTATGGTTGATGCGTGATAACCCATCGGTTGCCTTATTCTCCAATCCCGGCCTATAATGTATCTCAAATTGAAATCCCATTAGTTTTACCATCCATCTCTGATACTCGGGGCTCACCAACCGTTGTTCCATCAAGTATTTGAGGCTCTTTTGATCAGTCCAAACCTCAAATTTCCTCCATAAAAGATAATATCTCCATTTTTGCACCGCAAAGACTATGGCCATCAATTCCCGCTCATAAACTGATTTCATCCTCCCTAACTAACTGAAAGCCTAACTGAAATAAGCAATTGGTCAGTGATCCTGCATTAAAACAGCCCCCATGCCTTCCCTCGAAGCATCCGCCTCAACCACAAAAGGTTTTCCAAAATCCAGCAAGGCTACCCCATCCTACTCAGCATAACTGCCTCTAGCAACACATGCTAATTTGTTACACACAAACCAGTGATTTCCCTTCCTACCCTCCACACCGACTTGCTGTTACGCGAGTCCTTCTCACTTTACCCCCCCCACCCCTGCCCCTTGGGCCGCCTCTAGTAGGTCTAATGGACCGGAGGCCTATCAATGAAGAAACCACACCATCTAGAAGAATAGGAGCCAGAAGAAAAGATGGTCAAGAACACCGTTGATATGTTAAAAAAGGGCAAGGAGGAATAGAGGAGGTAATGGAGAAGAGATAGTACAAACTAGTGTTCTAAAACGCACAAGGAGCTAGTTGGGCACCAAACTATGGCCTAGCACCTAGGCGAGGCCTAGGAAAAATGTTGTACTTCTTTTTTAAATTTTTGAGGTAATTTGATATTATTTTCAAATAAATCAAAGTTGGAAAGACAAGTGAAATAATGAAATTAAGCCTGAGAAAACATTAACATAGATTATTAACTTTAAGGTTTAGACTTTGTGAAACACAGCTTATAGGCATTACAAACAATAGAATCAAACAAAGACAAAACAAAAATAACAAAGCCAACAACAAAATACAAAACAGACAAATAAGAAAGATAAACAAGAGCAAAATTTAGACCTTAACCAAGGAAATCCAGCATCAGCAACAGCAAGGATGTGCACGGTTGCTTTTTGTTGTTGCTACAACAAGCAGCTGCTCCAGCAACGCTTACTGCAGCAGCTGCAGCAAGAAGCAATTTTTTGTACTAGAGGAAGAAGAACTACAAACCCAGATGATGGCCATACATACCTGAGGAAGAAAAGCGAGAACCGGCAGGGAGAGAATGGCGAAGAGATGATTGGTGGCGGCAGCAACGAGAGAGAGAAAGTGACAAGTCCACAGATGACCCAGGCTGCGTGCGACGAGAGAGAGAATGGGAAAGCGACGAGAGAGAGAAACGACAAGAGGAAGGAAAAGCAACAAGAGAGAGAAAGGGAAAGGGGAAATACCAAATACCGATCGAGGTGGCTAGGTGGCGACCCAGGCGACTAGGCACAGCCTGGGCTGCCTAGGTGCTGATTGGGCCCGATCTAGGGGTGTCAATTTACAAGTATTCGTAGCGGCCGCCTTTTAGAAATTGGTAGGAACCAGAGAAGAAAAAGAAGGAACAAGAAGAACCTCACCTAGAGATGAGGAAGAAGCAAAGAAAGGACTTAGACTTAAGGAAAGTAACATCAGAAGAAAAAAAATAACAATTGAGATCAGGGAAAAACACTTGTAACACTTTGAAAATTGAGCATAACCCAAGAAAACACACTTAACAAATCAAGGTGATACTTTGTCCCTTCCTAGTGATAAAAGATGAGCAAAACAGGTCAAACCAAAAGTACAAAGAGGAAGAGGATATAAGGGTTTGTGAGGGAAAAGTAGAGTACTTGAAATATGTCCATTAGGGACAGTAGAAGGAATTCGATCAATTAGATAACAAGAAGTCAAAAGAGTAGAATTCCAAAAGAAAGAGGAACATGCATATGAACTAATAGAGTATGAGATGACGATTTCTACATTCTGCCACCCTATTCTATTGTTGAGTATATGGACACATAGTTTGATGAAGAATGCCATGAGACGATAGAAAAGAATGAAAATTTTTGAAACAATATTCCTTGGCTTTATCACTCCGAAGGATACAAACAGAAGAATCAAACTAGGTCTTTACCTTATTATATAATGAAGTGGAAATAGACAACAACTCAATTCGATCATTCATTAAATAGAGCCGAGTACAATGAGAGTAATCATCAATAAAAGTAACAAAGTAAGAAAAACCTTGTTTAGATTTAACTCTACTTGGACCCTAAAAATCAGATCTCACAAGAGAAAAAGGAGAATCAGCTCTTTTATTAATTCAATATGGAAAATAAGAGAGTACATGCTTGCCCGATTGGCAAGATTCACAATCTAAAGACTGTAAAGAAGACAATGATGGGACCATCTGTTTGGTAAAAACAAATGAGGATGACCCAATTGCAATTATTTGAGAAAGGCGCAGTGTAGTAATAGTACAAACAGATGGTAAAGCGAGATGATAAAGGCCTCTAGATTCATGTCCTATGCCAACCATTTGTCCAATATTTCGATCCTACATCAAAACAGAATTGGAATCAAAAATAACCCAACAATCAAGAGATTTAGTCAAGTGACTAATAAAGAATACACTATAAGGACAGTGAGATACATGCAGGACTGAGTTAAGAGATGATGAAGGCAATGGATTGGTGTGACCTATACGCATGGGAATGGCCTTAGAACCATCAGCCACCGTAATAAAAGGCAATATATTAGAGGTCTTAATATGAGAAACAAAGGTGTATTGATTGAAATATGTTCAGAGGCTGCAAAATCAAGAATAAATGGACTAAGCAATGAATGAGATGCACAAGCAGAAGAAGAAGAACCTGGTATCAGAAAAGTAACAGAACCTGCATCTTGTACAACTGAAGCTACAAAAGTAAATGCCAGCTTAGTTGCCCAGAACTGGGGAAATTCAGCTAACTCCTCCCCAAAAATAAGCGGGGAAACATCACTTGATCTTTCAACAACACCCTGCCCAGCTGAAATTGAGGTACAAATAGAATCTGCAGTCAGCTGATCAGTGGTATCATCCATAGATGCCACATTTGATTTAGGTGGAAGACCATGTAATGCATAACAGGTCTTTTTACAATAACCTGGTTTGCTATAATCCGAGCAAAAAGGTTTTTTTCCCCCCTTATCCACCATGTTGTGGCTACTTATTTTTGGACTAATTACCAAGGATGCATTTTGAGAAACCATAATAGACACCTCAACTGCTGAATCAGGGTCAGGAAAAATCTGAATACTAGGCAGCAGCCTTGCAAACACTTCTTCCATGGTAGGTGTGAGAAAATAATTATAAGAGAAAAACCTAAGAGATTAGTCTCTCTTAGCTCGTTATTCATAATAAGTATAATGGGCCTTAAACACTTACAGGCTCAACCTATGAGTTTAATCTAATTATAAAAAAACACACACACATACAATAATTACAAAATCTACAATTATACTAATAATTTTAACACTCCCCCTCAAGCTGGAGCATAGATATCATATGCACCAAACTTGTTACAAATATATCCCACTCGAGGACCCTTTAGAGATTTGGTGAAAACATCTGCAAGTTGATCATTGGAGTTAACAAACTCTATAACAATAACACCTTAAACCAATTTTTCTCTAATAAAGTGACAGTCTATTTCAATATGCTTAGTCCACTGATGGAACACTAGATTGGAAGCAATGTATAAGGCAACCTGATTATCACAAACAAGCTTCATAGGGGATACTACACAAAACTTGAGTTCCTGCAAGAGTTGTTTAAACCAGATGAGCTCACAAGTTGCATTAGCCATAGCCCAATACTTTTCCTTTGCACTAGATCTAACTACTACATTCTGTTTCTTACTTTTCCAAGAAACTAGATTTCCTCCCACAAGAACACAATACCCAGAGGTTGACCAACGATCAGAAGGAGATCCTACCCAATAAGCATCTGCATAACAGCAAATATCTATGTCCCTTATCCTCATAGAGTAGTCATTTACCTGTCACTCTTTTGATATATCTCAAAATCCATATAACAGCATCTCAGTGATAATCACATGGAGAACTGAGAAACTGACTAACCACACTCACAACAAAAGCAATGTCAGGACGAGTGACTGAGAGATAATTCAACTTACCTTCCAGTTTCCTATACCTTCCAGAATCTAAATAAAGTTCCCCCTGTCCAGGCAAGAGTCGGACATTTGGATTCATTGGGGTGTCAACTAGTTTGTAGTTCACCATACCAGTTTCTTCTAAGATGTCAAGGGCATACTTCCTCTAAGAAATTGAGATACCATCTCCTGATTGAGCAACCTCAATACCCAAGAAATACAAAAGTCAGCATAGGTCTTTGTTTTAAAAGTGCTAATGTAGATGTTCCTTCAACTTTTGTATTCCAACCTAATCACTCCCTATGATAACAATCTCATCTACATAAACAACAAGGTAGATACATAAGGAAGAAGAATGGCGATAGAAAAGCGAATGATCAACTTTACTTCGAGTAAGACCAAAAACTTGAGCCACAGTGTTGAACTTGTCAAACCACGTCCGTCGAGATTGTTTTAAACCATTGAGAGACTTCTTGAGTTTGCAGACTACATTAAACTCCCCCTTAAGCAACAAAAACAGGTGGTTGCTCCATATATACCTCTTCCTACAAATCACCATAAAGAAAGGCATTTTTAATATCGAGCTGATAAAGTGGCCAATGACGCATGGCAACCAGAGAGAGAAAGAGGCGAATAGAGGCCATTTTTGCAACAGGAGAGAAGGTATCACTATAATCTAGCCCATAGATTTATGTAAAGCCTTTAGCAATCAAGCGAGCCTTAAGACATTCCACCTGTCCATCAGGGCCCACTTTGGGAGTGAATACCCATCGACAACCAACGGGAGTCTTTCCTGGTGGTAAAGGCACCAAATCCCAAGTACTATTCAAATGTAAGGCGTCAATCTCATCTAACATAGCCTGGCGCCAACCAGGATAGGACAGAGCTTCACCTATGGTTTTAGGAATAGAAACAAATGAAAGACTCGAAACAAAGGCACTATAAAAAGAAAACAAATAGTCATAGCATAAAAAGTTATAAATAGGATGGGGATTACGTGTAAACCGTGTACCTTTGCAAAGAGCAACAGGGAGATTGTCGGGCTCAGGATCCGGGGCAAGAGGGACCACAGATAGAGAGAGCGAGTCAGGAGAGTCCTGGGCAGGAGAAATGCTGACATCGGTAGCGAGATGAGGATGACGGTGATATGTAAGAAGTGGAGGAGCCATGGAATGTGGACTGGAAAATGGTAGGCTAGGCGCCATAGAGAAGGAGACAGACGAACCCGATGAGGACAGCGGAAGAAGAGAAAAAGGAACAAGCAAAACCTAATGAAGACTCTGTAAATCAGGCTGAGCAACCAAAAAGAAAGACGCGTAGAGGTGGAGGTAGCGCATGGCGACAACGCGTGGGCGGTCCGTCGGCGGCGGGTCTTCAGCGATCGGCTAATCTGATGGCGATGAACCCTAAGGTGGTGCCAATGTTAGCAAGTGCTGGCCGAACAATGGTGTTCTAGCATGGGCAGTGATAGTGACGACTAGGGTTTGAAGGTCGCTAGAAAAAACTACACAGCGAGGGCTAGGGTTTTTCTCACTGGTGGCTCTGATACCATGTGAGAAAATAATTATAAGAGAAAAACTTAAGAGATTAGCCTCTCCTAATTTGTTATTTATAATAGGCATAATAGACCTTAAACACCTACAAACTTAACCTATGAGCTTAATCTAACTACAAATAAAATGCACACATACAATAATTACAATATATACAATTATACTAATAATTCCAAGAGTAGGAATGACAGGTCCATTGAGGATTTCTGTCCTAACACTCCAAATCACATCCCAATCTAGCCAATGTAAGCACTATGAACAATTTATCATGTTGGACATACTGTACAACAACATTTATAGTGATCGGCAACATGATTTTGAAATCGGCTGCAGCAGATTGAACCTTTCCTAGATATGTTGTCATATCTAAATCTCCATTTTGAAAATTAAACAATGTACTAATAATTGTGTACAAAGAAAGAACGTCTTTGTATAAGGCCTCAGTGCATGTGACCATATTTTTGCACAACTTTCGTGAACACAAAATAAAGGCACAAGATCTAGTTCAATTGACTGTCAAAACAAAGAAACAAGCTGTGCATCAACGTTATCACATAATTTCCTATCATTTGTCTCTCACTCAATTTCTTTAGATGATCATTAACCCCTTGGCTTCAAAACCACATTTTAACTTAAGCTGACCAGGAAAAATAATTTTCCCCATTCAGCTTCTCGGTTGTAATGACAGGAGTAGCAGACAGGCTTGGAACAACAACAGAAGTATTGGAGATTACCTCTGAACCAGACATATTGTATAAACCCTAGTTTCATCAAACAACACAACAAGACAGCACATGAACACCAGAATACCAGATTGCAGTTTCAGGAACTCCAGAACACTATACCGCAGCTTCAGGAACCAGGATCAGATTGCCAGATCAAGAAATCAGACTGCACCAGATCTCCATATCAAGAGATGCGATGGATGACAAAATCCTCACATCAAGAGGATACAGAACACAGCTATCTCCTATTCTCCAGATTTACCTCTTGATGGCTCTTATACCATGTGAAATGGATATACAGAACTAAGGGAAGAGAAAAGAGGGAAAAGAGAGATTGGACAGACAAACCAATTCTATTAAGCTAGGGTTACAAGTATTTATACTAAAACACTGTAACTGCAATGTACAAGTTACCTAAGATAGGCACAAAGTGTAATTAATATATACAGCACCTAATTAAATCAAACTAATATGAATTCTCAACATAAAGAGTAAAGGATGAGGAGGATTAAGGTTTCCATAAAGGTGAAAGTATTATAATTCGCAGATCAAATTTGGAGGCCTCTAAGTTATCCCAAAGGAGAAAAAAAAAATACAAGCTTTTCATCATTCATAAAGTGTTGACTGACCAAAGAGAAGGGTCATTATAGCTCCAAAGATCAAAGTTAAAATTTTCTGTAACAACACAACAATCTTCAACGTATAAGATTTTGTAATACACTCAAACTCTAAGTCAATTTGGTTACAGCACCCCTTGGGACAAAATAATCCTCTGTACATGCAGATATATTCTTTTGTTTTAGGTAGTAAGGAAGCCACCCTGCAACTAGAACTTGAACTGCATACTTCTCCATTTGGTTACAGAAAGAGATCAGTTAAATAATTAGTACAGATGAAATAAGAAATTATGTCCACAAAGTGTTGCACCTCAGGCATATATAGACATGAATCACATGATCGCACCATAGAAGCCAAATTGGCCAGGGTATGACCCAAATAAAAGAAAATTACATGTGTACACATTTTAAGCAAGAAGACAAAGATTTAATATCACATGCCCAGAGAACTGTTTTGACCAAAATTCTGCAGAAAAATGCAGCATCAAGAAAATCCAGATATGATAGAAAAGGACAAGTCTTATCGATATATAAGAACAAAGAATTATACCACTGCAGTAAGAGCCTCTATGAGCTCTCCTTCATGAGCAGTATTTTCAATTATCGGAATCACAAGCTCATCATGGTATCCATGTCCTTGAATTCCTTTTATCATCTCCATGTCAGAAATCTGCACAAGTTATGGACAATGTATGAAAATGAAAAATACTTCCTATTCCAACAGCACTATCGTTTCAAAACAATATTTTACATAAACTAAATAACCTAATGTCAACTAATTCCCGTACTTTCTATATAGACCTACATTACCAGGAATTTAGACATTCCAGTTTGTGAAACAGGTCTTCGGTACACCACATGCTCCAAACTGTGTTCAGATAAAGGCAGACTTGTATAGATTGAGTTACTAGATTGTAAGTAAAGGGTATAATCATTTTCTTCAAGTAGGCATCCAAATAAATGTGGGCCTTTTACTTTGATTAAATAAAACATGTAAAAGTACATTTCTAGGAGTATTAGGGCCCAGTTTTTACATTGCCCTGCCCAAAACTCCACCCCACCACCACACCCCCCCTCCCTTTTTTAGTTCTAGCTAAGAATTATTTTTGATAAATAAAGATCCACTAAAGAGAAGCCATTAAGGAAGCAAACCTTGTAGAAAACATGCATGCCTATCTATCTATCTATAGTGAAATCTCATTATAAACAAGACAAATGCGGACAGAGAAAAAGAAGTATACTCTTTCAATTAGTGTTCCCTTAGAATATGAGACTCTATCAGTGTCAGTGGAGAGCTCTTTTGTTTCTTTCATGCCAAATAGCCCACATCACACATAAAGGAACAATGACCCAAATGTAGAACTCTTAAAGGGACAAATTGGTTCCCAATAACCTAAAAGATCCAAAATTGAGACTGGCATCATACAAACAACAACAACATATCCAGCCTTTATCCCACTATGTGGGGACTGGCATCATACAACTGACTATAAAATAATGGGAAAAAAAAAAACAAGGCACCACAACTTACGAGCCACTTTACAAACTAAGATAAGGCAACCCACCAATTTCCATCTCCTCCCACATAAAACAATAATTAGCCAAGTCGTTTTTTTTTTTTTTTATCAAGTTTCAATGAAGAGAACAGAACCAATGGATGTAGTCCAAATAAAGAAGGCCTCCTTGTTCTTGATCTGTGAATAAGCGTGACCTCCCCTACCTCCCCTCCATCACAATGCACCTAAAAAAATAAACAAAAACTAATGGTCCATCCTCCTAGTTGGTGCAATATCAGCTTTCTTCCCCCTGCCTTGTTATGGGCTGGTCTCAACAGAAACCAAAGAAACAGGCGACAAAGTCAATTTCATAACCTTGGCTATTCTGTATAACAAGTAGTGCCTAACTGATGCAATCCTGTACATAGTTTTTATTTTCACGTGTTTTCTCTAATTGGGTAGCGGTATTTTGGTAATTTCCAGCTTTTGGGGGTATATTTTGGTGTAAGTTAATTTTGGGGTGCCTTTTTGTAAGATTGAGTATTTTGTTCGGGTTCCTAAAGAACAGTGACTTTTAGGGGAAGTTATTTGCAAAATGGGAGTTGGCCTCTCTTGGAAGCTTGAAGAGATAGAAGTTGGCTTCCCTTGGAAGCTTGAGGCCTGCTATAAATAAAGGGTCTCCCAGCCACTTAGGGGACTTTTTCTGCAGGGAGTTTCAGCCCCAAACCAGCTAGCATTTTGAAGATTTTGAGGCTTGGGTTTTGAGGAGTCGACCCTACAACGCCTGCCAATCCCTCCACCACTGCCATAGGCGCGAGAGGCTAGCAAGAAGCTGCTGCTACTCTACTGTTCTAGTACTAAAAGAGGTGTGATCTCAGTTATTCAAGTGTGTTATTTGCTGTCCATTGTTTAAACACTACATCCATGTTGTGTTTGTGCTATTTTTGTTGTCCCTATTTGCATCACTAACCAATGCCCTGGTGGAACAAAAAGAAGGAATCCTCCACAAAGAATTGCCAACCCTTGCTAAATCAAAAGACCCAGGGAATCCTCATAAAGACACCTATGACCACACCAACTACCAAGCGAAAATTTATCTCTTGAAAGTACCCCTCCCACAAAGAAAACATGATTATAAAAATCATACCACTCATGTTTGGATGTTTAATAATCATACAACATAGAATTGAAGATAAATTATGGCTTGGCCAAAAAGCTCTTATGTGTGATTGGAGCATGATTAGTGTTTTCATAACATGTAACTAATACAATCATCGGACCTAAGTGCATTAATAGCGTAATTAATCCCTTCTTTACAATATTAATTAGGGTCTATTTGGAATAGCCTTCATTTTTAGCTTTTTGTTTTCATTTGCAAAATTTTGAAAACACAAAATTATTCAATGATGGTGGGGACACAAGAGTTAGGTTGGGACATCTTAGTAACTCCGAAGGGAACGTGAGCTATACATTTTATCGACGCATAAGTTCAAAAGAAATAAGGCAAGTATTAAAAAAGATCAAAAATCATAAGACGGTAGGACCGGATAATATACCAATAGAAGCATGGAAATGCATGGGAGAAGAAGACATCTCCTGACTAACGAAATTATTTAACGCAATCCTTAAATCAAAAAAGATGTCAAATGAGTGGAGGAAAAGTACTTTCGTTCCCATATACAAGAACAAATGAGATGTTCAAAACTGTGAAAATTACAGAGAAATTAAGTTAATGAACCATACCATGAAACTCTGGGAGAGAGTAATAGAGCAGAAGCTCAGAAAAGAAATAGACATCTTGGAAAATCAGTTTGGTTTCATGCCTGGTAAGTTAACAATGGAAGCTATATACCTACTAGACCAGCAAATAACCCACCTCAAACTGACCTTCGAGATCTTCAAATGTAATTAATTATGTGTGAAAAAGTCGAGTGCACCTTTGTTGAAACTCAGGTGGAGTACTTGGGCCATATCATCTCAAGGCAAGGGGTTAGTACGGATCCAAAGAAGATCACAACCATGGTGGAATGGCCAAGACCTCAATTGGTTAAGGAATTAAAGGGCTTCCTAGGTTTAACTGAGTCTTACAGGCAATTCATCATAAGTTATGGGAGCAACAATAAGGCCTTAACTAAATTGCTCAAGAAGAATAATTTGGGGTGGAACAAGGAGGCAAAGAAGGCATTCCAAATGTTGAAGATAGCTATGACTCAAGCACCAGTACTAGCCCTACCGAATTTCTCAAAACTTTTCACTCTAGAAATGGATGCGTGTGAAACAAGAGTGGGGGTTGTGCTAACTCAAGATGGTAGACCATTAGCCTTCCTTAGCCAAGCCCTAGCTCCAAAGCACTTGGGCTTGAGAATATACGATAAAGAGTTGATTGCAGTGTTAATGCCTGTGGATAGATTGGGGTACTAGGAGGGAAATTCATTCATGATCAAGACAAACCACAAGAGCCCCAAGTTTCTAACGCAACAAAGGATCCACACTCAGTTACAAAGGAAAGAGGTTACCAAGTTATTGGACCTAAACTAGACCATATAATATACGAAAGGGACGAGAATAGGGTGGCTAATGCCTTATCTTGAAAGGAAGAATGAGGAAGTTGCCAAGCTATGTCAATTGTTGTGCCAGAATAGGTTCAAGACATATCAGCCAACTATGAACATTTAGCGTGGATTATGGAAATACTATCCCAACTGGTTGTGCAACCACAAGGCCGAAAAGACTATACCTTGGTGGCAAGGCTTCTCAGGTATAAAGGGAGGATGGTGGTTGGAGATGACGTGCAGCTCAATGAGAGGATACTCCAAGCCATGTATGACTCTCCCTTAAGGGGACACTTCGGGCGGAATGTGACTTACTACTAAGTGAGATAGTTGTTCTATTGGCCGAGATTGAGAAGGGGTGTAACTCAATATATACTAAGATGCCAGACCTGCCAACGATGCAAACACAAACAAATACCCTACCTAGCCTTGCTATAGCCCTTAGCTATACCCGATCAAGCATGGCAACAGATTATTATGGACTTCGTGGAGGGATTACCGAGGTCAAAAGGTTTTGATACAATTCTGGCGATAGTAGACAAACTAACTAAGTTCAGTTACTTCATTGGTATGGCACATCCATTCACAGCCTCAGAAGTGGCAAAGAAGTTGATGGATTCAGTGTTCAAAATTCATGGCTTACCTCAATCAATAGTGTCAAATCAGGATAAGGTATTCACTAGTCAATTCTAAAAGGAACTATTCAATAAATTGGGGGTTGGTCTACGCATGTCGACGGACTACCATCCGGAAACTGATGGACAAACAAAAAGGGTGAACCAATGTCTTGAGACCTATCTCAGATGTATCTGCTTTTCTAAGCCGAAGAGTTGGAGTAAGTTGCTACCTTTAGCACAGTGGTGGTACAATTTCAATTACAACACTTCGCTCAAGAGGTCTCCTTTTGAAGCTCTCTTTGATTACAAGGCCCCTATACTACCTACAATCATACACTACACCCCTACGAAGACCATAGTGGATCAGTACTTGGGGCAAAGACAGAAAACCTTACGGGTGATCAAAAGAGAACTTACAGTGACCCAACAAAGGATGAAATAGCAAATGGACAGGAAGAGGAAGGAAAGGACGTTTGAGATTGGGGATGAAGTCTATTTGAAGGTTAAAAGATTTTAGTAGCAACTATTTTAAACAATTACTCCTACAAAACTTAGCCCAAAGTACTACAGGCATTTTCCAGTAACAACTTGAGTAGGGGAAGTGGCTTACAAGTTACAATTACTTGAAGGAGTGGGAATACACCTAGTCTTTCATGTGTCATTACTCAAGAAAGCCATAGGCCCTACAAATTAAGCCACTCAAGATCTACCCCCCACAGTGGAAGAGCTTCGGATCAAGGCAAAGCCTCCAGAAATACTAGAAAGGAGGGTGGTTTATTGTAATTCTGCACCATTAATGCAAGTCCTAGTCCAATGGATGCACCTATACCCAAACCACACATATTGGGAATATCTGCCAGCCTTGCTCCAGCAATTTCCATGAGTGGGTCAACTGGGTGTTAGTAAGGGCAGCATTGTAATTGGCTTCGTTTTTTCTCGCTAGTTTTTTGTTATTGTCATTGTTACTTAGCGGTTATGGCAGTTAGGTTATCTGGTGGGGTGCAGTCTAGAAGTGTGTATGGATGGCTATAAATAAGCCAATTCGGAGGATGGGGATCATGTCATGAATGAGAATGATCTTTTCCCTCTCATTTCTATTACTTTCTCTCTTTCTCTAGTCCTCTCTCTCCCTCCCTAATTCGAATCTTCCCTCAAAATTTCCCTCACATAATTCAAATTACATTGCCAAATCCTTTGGATTTGACAACCTCTTGCATCCATAATCATATACTTATCATTCTACAACTCACTTCATACATGGCATCTTAGAAGCCATGCATTTACCCAACCTTTTTTTCAACCACATCAACAAGATGTTAATCTCGCAGGGCATTAATATGGACACTAGCATAAAATCCTTCACCCAAGCATAGAGAGGTTTTGATATTCATTCTAGATTCCAAAACAGAATTTCACTTCTGGTGACTTTTTGGCAAGATATTTACAGTAAGAAAATAGACAGCTTGTTAATGAGCTTGAGGAAGTGTGGGTCAGACGTAAAACAATTTCTCCAGATAAACAAGGAATGGTGACTAGTTTCTAAGGACCACATGTAACAATTTCCAGTCTTACTTTGACCAAAGAAGAGATACATAGAATCATACCAAGCAACATTTTGTAAGAAGTCCCTTAACATTGTAAAATACTAAATGTCAAACCCTCACATTTAGTAATTGCTTGGCAAACGTGTGAAACAAATCTAGCTCAACATATATGTTCCCAAGGATGTTATATGTATAAATACAGAAACTTGTATATAGACAAGTATAGACTTGCATTTTCCAGAGTCTTTTATACATACTCCTCATTCATTAACCACCCCCCTCCCCAAAAAAAAAAAAAAAAACACACAAGTACTCAATATTACTCTATATATTCCATTTATCTTAACTATAAGCATTTCAAAATATGCTATATAATTGTGCCTATTTTCCAAAGATATAAGTAGATAAATTCAGTATTTGGACATATATCCACATGAAGCACACGTAATCCATACAAGCTATATAAGAAATAATAGTAGATCAAAGGTACTAAAAAAAGAGAAGACAGAAAAATATTTCCTCCAATAATTGGTCGAGGTTCAAAAAATTACTCTAAATTCATTTGAGAAGGGATGGAGCATTGTTACAACACATGATTCCATTCCATGGCTGTAAATTACAGCACCAGCCTTACATATCTCACAAACCTGAAGGACATAAATAAAAGGATGCATTAAAACAAGCAAAAAAATCCAAAACAGGAAAGGAAAATATATAAACAATATCATCCCATAGAATTTTCTTTTTCATTACTAACTATAAAATGTATACAAACTTTTTCTTCCCTTGACTGCTATGCAAATGAAAATATGTTGACATATTGAAAAATTAATATTATAAGTTTTAACTGAATTAAAGAACCTACAGAAAATATAGGCAACAGTATTAAGAAATCAGCAATCTAAACGATAGGAAATTCAGAACAAATAAAGATACTAGTTTTATGTGATTAGGAGCTTGTGATTTATCTAGTTGTAATAGGACTTTTAATAGATAGAATGATAGAATTTAGGTGGTATTAGGTTACAGGTGAAGAATTTGGAGAATAATGAACTTCACTATATTCCTTTGGTCGAGTAGTACAATTATATAGAAGTAAGAACTTCCAAATACAGCCTAGCAAACTATACAACTTAGAAAACTATACAGCTTAAGAAACTATACAGTTTAGGAGACAGCCAAAAAAAATAGAAGGTTGACTTTCATCATTAATTCGATAGGATCAGAAAATCATCCTCAGTTCCCGAATTAGGAAACAAAGCAGAGAAGCTGGGATTCTACAACAGGTTACCATGTTAAGAGTTGTAGTTGTTTCTTAGTTTTATCAAGCCTGGATATATAGCTCATTGGTGAAATTCAAAAATATGTTTTTGATTGATTGAATAAAAATTATTGATTCTTCTCTGCTGAAATCCTTCTTTGTTACTCTCTTTCCCTTGGGCTTCCTTCGCCCTCTATTCTTCTTCTTCTTCTCTCCTCCCCCCTCCCCCCACAATTTCTTCTCTTCCTCTTTAATTTTCTGCAATCTTTCTATTGTCCCGTATTAAATTGGTATCAGAGCAAACCTCAATCTATTATCACCATCAAGAATCTGCCTGCCCCAATTCAAAGCATCTTTAAGCCTCACTAAAGTCAGATCCTTCAGCCATAGCAACCAATCTCCGGCAAGATTCCAGCATCAAGCCAACTTAGAATGGCATATGTGCAAAGCAAGTTCAAAGGGCAGGTCAGGAAACTGGAATATGCTCGTTCACCCACCAACTTCAATCCATGAAACTCTTTCCCTTGCTTGACCAAATTGAGAATTTCCTCTCAAGAGTAGTGTAGTCACATCATTCAAAGCAATGCAAGCTGCACTCTCTCCATCTATTAAGGCATTAGTTGCAGATGAATTTCTAAGCCCACCCACCCACAACCACTCACTATATGTTTGGGTAATACAAATCTCGAGAAAAAGATTTTTCCCTATTGTGAGAGACTTGATAGGAATCAAAATAAATAAAGATACTAATGTTATGTGAGTAGGAATTTTTTATCTATCTATATGAATGTTTAGTTTTATTAGGACTTTTAGTAGATCTATCTAAGTGCATTTTAGTTTTATTTTAGTTTTTTCCTATTGTGGGAGACTCGTGTTGTTGTTGTAGGTTACCATATAGCTAAGCATAGTTTTACAAGAGCTGTAGTTGTTTCTTCGGTCTTATTAAAGCCTATATATAAGGCTCATGGGTGCAATTCATAAATATGTTCTTGATTTAGTGAATAAAAATTATTGACTCTCTGCTGGAATCCTTCTTTCTCTCTCTTTTTCTCAGGCTTCCATCTCCCTCTATGCTTCTTCTCCTTCTCCCCCTACTTTCTTCTCTTCCTCTTCAATTTTCCACAATCATTCCAGTTGTTCTGCATCATGAAGAGTACAAAGGAAACTTGGTAAGAAACTTGAGGCATGGCATAGAAAAAAATGGCCTCACAAATGATATGGTCATGGATAGAGCTAATTGGAAAATTAGAATGCATACACCTAGTGGGGTTAAGGCTTGGTATTTGTTGTATTCACCCTTGTACTTCAACAAATACCAACTTGACTTTATAGCACAATCAACCTCAAGTTTCCCTAAGTTAAGGCACCAATTGTCCAATGCTCAAGCTATTAGGAAATAAGTTCAACAATGTATATCCCAGCTTCTCGGAAAGCTCATGCACATGCAACCACATCTTGCATATGGATTTGAACATAACTAATAACAGTTGATTGAAGCAACGTTAGAAGAATACTCAATTAGAGAGGAAGAAAAAAACTTACTTAATGAAATGGAAAACTGCTTCAATATCTTATTGAGTACACGAATGGGGTATATATATAAGAATTCTTCTACAACATCTCCTAAAAAACAGGAAAATTGAATATCTTTAAAAGATAAAGTTTATCACTAAAGCTGGACTTATCACTTGAAATCAACTGCCTCTTTTTTCTTAGGAGCTTACCTCTTTATCAATTTAATTTTTTAATCTTCCCTTATCTCCAACCAACCTTATCTCTTGGTCCCATCCGTTTTCAAATTTATCTCCAACCAACCTTATCTCTTGGTCTTATCCGTATTCAAACTTTTTGATTTGATATTCCAACAGGATTTAAAGCCAAATATAAAAGAAAGGCAAAATACACATATAACAAATAGAGCAAGAACTAAAAACAAAAAAGAGGAATACATACAATAATTTGGCAATATTTTAACCTGAAACTACAGATCCAATATCATATTAAGTCAAAAATTCTACCAAAAGGTTAAACTATTAAGATATAAGCCTCAAGTCCCAATAATACGTATCAAGCTCCATAACAGACTGCAAAAACAATTTGATTCAAGCCACTCCATTATTGATATAGCACAACCTGACTCAATAATAGCATACACAACTGAGAAGTCTACTCAGAAAAATAGGACATTTGGGGCTAGCTTTGGTTGCTATCTGATAAAATACGTACTATGTTTCTTACTTTAACATGAATGATTAATAACATTAAAATAACGAGCAAGATTAACTTCATAAAGATTGCTACACCATGTAACCAAGTCATTGTGCCTCGAGACAAAAGAAATCTACATGGTCAAGGATGTTGAAGATCGTTGGAGATTTCATAGGATTAATTCCTAAATATATTTCCTTTCTTAAATATGTCCTCTTCCTATTTCTTAGGATTATTGGAGATTGTTTAGAAGTTTTTTTTTCCTCTTTTTTCTTTCTTTCCCTTTTGTATATTTCGAGATCTTCTCTATTATTCTCTTTCCTAAGATAGCAAGATATAATCTCCCAATCTCTAAATATATATTGTAAAGCAATATTCAGTTCAAGATAGAATTATTTCTTTCTTCATGGTATCAGAGCGGCTCATAACCGGGTACCTATAACCCTTTACGTTATCCATTGTTTCCTGTCAGCCTTCATTGCTGACCTATGTTCTTCTCGCGATTTCTTGTTGGCCTTTATCACCATCATCTTTGCTGCTATGGCCTTCATTACCATTCTTGTTTCCTTCAATCTCCTTCATTGTTTTCTACTTATTCAGTGGGAAGATGTCTAAGACTTCCAAGAACATGACATCAATCCTAGAGAGCTTCAAAGGATCAATGTGTCATAACCCCAAACAATGTTCTAAAACGCGCTAGGCGCTAGTCGAGCGCCAAACTGGGGTCTAACACCTAGGACGCCTAGGCGGAATGCCTTTTTTTTTTTAGTTTTTAATGTAATTTCATGTTATTTTCAGATAAATCAAAGTTAAAAAGATAAATAAAACTTACATATATATAAATCAAAAACTTATATATATTTACATATATAAATAATATATTTATGTTTATATATTTATATATATAAACAGCTGTTTACATATATATAAATTTAATAATTTATATATAAACAATATATTTATATGTATAAATAAATCTGTTATATAAACAAAAACTTATATATATATATATAAACTGGAGTATGAGGCTAGGGCGAAGGAAGAACACAAGAGAGATGATTGGTAGCAACGGTACGACTAGAGCGACTCCACAAGAGACGACGGCGACATGCGACGAGAGAGGTTAAGACAAAAAGGGCAAGCAGCGACGACGACTCCACAAGAGACGGTCAACGGTGGTGTGCGAGAGAGAGAAGGGGAAAGCGACAAGAGAGATAAGGGGTAAGGGGAAACAAAAATTCTAACTATCGATTTATACAAAATGGATTAGGCAGCCCAGGCGATTCATGTGGCCCAAGCAGCCGATTAGGCCATAATCGGCCCAGGCGGTTCATGCAGCTAAGCGGCCACCTTGGCCGACTAGAAGTCGCCCGATACCAATTAACCGGACCGACACCTAAGGGGGCCAATTAGGCCATAATCATGGTGGCCAATGGCCACCTAGGCCAATTTTTAGAACACTAACCCCAAGGGTATAGTAGTAAATGTAATAGTAGTTGTAGTATAATGCATTTACTGTATTGTACCTTAGGCTGTTGATTTATGTTGTATCTTTCAGTTAACTACTAACTGAAAGATAAATTAGTCCATAAATAGACTAGATTAGTTAATGAATGTTATTGTGGAATGATAACCTAAATTTTAGTCATCTCTCTCTAGATTTCTCTCTCTCTCGATCTCCCCTGTTCTCCCTCAATTCTCTCTACACTCTCTCCCTCTCTCTCTCTCTCTCTCTCTCTCCTCTGTTTCTCCCTCCATTTTTGCTCTCTCCCCCAATTTCTTCCAAATTCCTTTCTAAACCCTAGGACAACCCTAAGTGCATGACATTTAGTATCAAAGCCGGTGGTCCTTGACTGCTGAATTGCAATTGAGGCGAGTTATGAAGGCAAGTGCTTGAAATAGATTCACGCAATATCTATAAGTTGTTTCTCGGCTGTTAATTGAAGCAAATTCAGTCAATACCCATAGGCCGTTTATCAGCTGTTAAATTGAAATAGAGCCAAGCGATTTCGACGAGCTAGGTGAATTTTAGAAGCTGATACAAAAACAGTTGATTCAGGAGGCTGATTCAGATCTATCGCCCAGCAGTTAATTTCAATTAGAATTTGAAGGCAGATCAAATCAATTGAGTCAGGAGGCTGAATTAGATCTAGCCGATCACAGGTGATTGCTGCTCATAGTCGGTCCTTTGAAGCAGATCAGAAAACAATTTTTTTTGAGTAAGTGAATTGAGGAAATGGCAGAAGGAACAAGAATGAAGCAGTTGGAGGTGCAGCTTGATGTTATGGAGCTAGGTTTAAAACAGACACAGGAGGAGGTGAGTCTTAGCAGAGAAGAAAATGCACCAACCAGAGAAGCTGTGCAAAACATGGAAAGAAGTTTTACGGAACAACTCACTAACGTCAACCAAAGGCTAGATGGAATTACGACTAACATCAACCAAAGGATGGATGGAATGATGAGGATGATTTCTACAATGCTTCAGGCCAGATTACCTGAGGATTTTCCTCCAAGATCTGCTATGGCTCCAGCTTGAAGGGGGAGTGTTGAAGATTGATGGAGATTTCTTAGGATTTATTCCTAAATATATCTGCTTTCTTAAATATGTCCTTTTCCTATTTCTTAGGATTATTGGAGATTTCTTAGAAGCTCTTTTTTTTTTCTGTTTTTTCTTTCTTTCCCTTTTGTATATTTCGTGACCTTCTCTATTATTCTCTTTTCAAAGATATCGAGACATGATCTCCCAATCTCTAGTATATATTGTAAAGCAATATTCAGTTCAAGATATAGAAGAATTACTTCTTTCTTCAAAGGGTCTTTTTAACCCAAAACCAAATTTCCAAAGGGAACACAAAATTTTATTGCAAAGATATAGCCTATGCTATCAGTGTATTATCAGATATAGAATCAACTTTTTCATTGAAAAGATCATGGAAAACCCACAAAGCACCATCAAAATCAAACAAAAATATGCATTGATCAATGAAAAAGTTTATTCTATTCTCATTATGTTATCTCTTACTGTGGAGAAAAGTAAAATCTTTGTTATTTTTGAATGTGTTGTACATAGACTGTATTTATATTCAAAGGTCTACCTAATTAAGGAGATTCCACCTCTTTATCAATTCCTAAAAATCAGGGATTCTAAGAATCAAAAGTCAACTGATCTAAACAGTAAATATAGGATTTCCTAGTTTTATATAGCTATTATATAAATAAAAAATAAATTTGCATATCTACAGCACTAGCTATGTCACATATCCCAATCATGTTCCCCAAAGTCATTATATACAGTAAAATATATACCATCAAAAAGGTGCTTCTTTATTCATAGAGAGCATACCCCAAAAAAGTACCACCTCCACAATTAAGGTTCAAACAATAAAAGATTTGAACTGTATCAATGTTTTGAGGCTGTCTAATGCTTTCATGATTGGTTCAAATAATCAAAGATTTGAAATAAAACACCATAAACCCTACAAAAACCATCAATGAACATCAGTATTTTCAATAAAATATTTTTTGTCACTTCAAATCCTAAGATTCTATTATGAGCATAGAAACAACAGATTCCAATGCACTACAACTTGCGACACTAATATTTTGCGCATAACCACAGCTTGGACACAGATGACCTCAAAGGTCAAGAAACAACATGACACCAAAGCCACTATAAAGCCAAAAGTTTTCTTGGATTCAAGATGAGCCAGCAGGCTAGGCCTCTATCCTCATCAGTCATCACACAACACAAAAGAAATGAAATAAAATAACATGAATAAATAAAATAAAATGAAAAGTAAAAACTGAATGAAAACACAGTTACCTTTAAGAAGAGAGGAGCACAATCAGTACACTTCGGGGGTTTAAATGGATAGGGCCTGAGAGGAGGTGTAGACAAAATAAATCCATCAGAAGAAAGCACATACATGTCTTCTGGAACCATTCTTTCCTTCTGTACACCTGCACAGCAAACATATTTCCACAAGTAAAGAAAGAAAAACTCCACAGAGAGATGAAGCCATACAAATATCAAGCCAGAAGAACACAAAGAATTCATGCAAGCAGAGAAGATTTGAATGGGGAGAGAGATGCAGACCAGAAGGTGACATGACAATCAGCTGGCGAGACTTGGGGATGGAATCATCATGAATTTTGATGGCAATGCTGCCTCCGGTACCTAATAACCATCCAAGGGTATAGAAGTGCTGACAGAGTTCAGATGCCAACGCCTTAGTTTCTTTAACAGCATCATTCTCCAGATATGGCTTGTCAATGGATTCCTGCATTGTCGCACCATTTGCAGCCATCTGTTCTGATGGTATTCCAGCCCCCATTATATCGTTGTTGTTAACAATTCCCAAAGAGGTCGGTAGTGGTGCAATCCTTTTGCCTACAAATAAATATATATAGAGAGAGAGAGAGATTGAAGTCCCAAAAAATTAAGTTGAGTGTCTTCATTTCTGTGGATTTATACGAGAGGAAGAGAGGTCAAGACACATATTCCATATCTATTTTTAACATGTTAAGAAGCTAATTACAACTATTACATGCTATGTATATCAATCGGGCGTTATGGGAAATCCTTTGTCAGCGGAAATAAGGATCGAATCTGAAATGCTAAAATAGCTAGGATTTCCATAATGTTACCTTAAATCAAGTTCATAGAACAAACACACACACACACACATCTTCATAGTAGCTGTCTTGTTTCTTACAAATTCCAAACATACATCTCACACCCTTATAGAGTTATAGAAGCTTCATACATACATCTTGTAATTTAAGTGTCGTAGCTGCTATTTACAATACAACAATTGTACTACAAAATCATATACAACGTTTTAAAAAGGCTTAAACTGAACGTCCACCACCTCCTTGCCACTTGCTCGGGCTTGCACCTATAGTAGCTGTCTTGTTACCTTAAATCAAGTTCATAGAACAAACACACACACACACGTATCTTCATAGTAGCTGTCTTGTTTCTTACAAATTCCAAACATACATCTCACACCCTTATAGAGTTATAGAAGCTTCATACATACACCCATACATCTTGTAATTTAAGTATCGTAGCCGCTATTTACAATACAACAATCGTACTACAAAATCATATACAACGTTTTAAAAAGGCTTAAACTGAACGTCCACCACCTCCTTGCCACTTGCTCGGGCTTGCACCTATAGTACTTGACACGTCTGTTATACCTAGGATGTTGAATATCCCAAGAGTATGAAACACCCAAGTTAAACAATAATATCTAAGTGAAATGGTTAATCAAAGAAGAATATATGTGTGCAAATGCAATATGCAGTATGAAACCTCCCCTGTAGTAGTCATCATGGCAACACGTTGGCTCACCGCAAGAGCATGAGATCACCCATGATGTCCCAACAACCAGCCACAGTCACCAAAACGACATGATGTATGATAAAGCAAAAGAAATATACGTAAACCAAGGAAAATATGATATACAGGTCAACACCCATGCAAAAGTGAAGCAACAAATGCTCAAGCTGTCACAAAAATATGCAGGAACCACTCACCTTGACAGTTTACCTTCCGAGTGTACTGTTCACGCTCACCAAGTTAGGTTTTCTCATTGTTTTTTAAACTATTTGGCACGAACTCCAAGAAAGACCTAAAAACTCCGGCAAGGCCCATTCTCCCTCGTTTTTGGCAGAGCTTCCCCCTTCTTTTTTGCAAAATCTTCCCCTCACTTTCACACCTCTCAATATGGCATAATCTTGGCTTCGAATGGTTTGGAATGCCAAAACTTATCCAAAAGCCTTTATTTATAGAATTTCCCAGCCAACGATATCCTGCCACTTAACTCACTATGAGTGGCCTTGGTTTTCGCGTCCTATCATCTCATGCCACTTGTCCCATCATTATGGGGCTTCATCATGATTTTTCCTTTGGCTAATCACATTGCACCACATGTCGCCTCAATTCTTGTGCGTCATTATTACTATTCATGTGCATCAAACCAAATTGCGCCATTAGTTGAGCACAAGCAAATCACATGTTGCCATCTAATGCCTCATCATAACTCCCCATGTTCAACCAATCACAAGCCTCCACATACCCTGCCACTTGCACTCCCATTATTACCTTCCATGTGCAACCAACCAAAATCCTCCAAATATCGCCAACTCATGGCTCATTTTATGTGCCTAATCATTACTTCTCCTCTAGTCCAATCATCCTTTGCCAAGTGTCTTGCCACCTAGCACCCTTATCATGACTCATAATTCCCTCCCAAATTGTGGCTAATCACTTTGTGCCACCTGTCCCAAGCTAGATTGAAATAATATTTAGAATCCAAAGTTATATTGAAATGTAATTTGCAATCCAAAACTAGATTTAATAAGATTTGAAGTCCAAAAATAAATTTGAAATCCATTTAAAATCCAAAGCTATATTGGAATAAGACTTCACATCTGCAACTTTTGTGTTATTACTCTTTGGCCTGACCTTTCAAATATTGCACTCTCGCCCCAAACTTTTCAATAATTGCACTTAGACCCCTTGCAACTTGGTCCTCGGGCCATCCTAAAATTTCCTTTATGCTCTTGGAAAAAGGGTTTATCACGTTAATACCCCAGGATTTTGAACTCAAATGTTCGAGGAAAAATGACATTTCAAGGGATTATGAAAGTTCTGAGATAAAAGTATAATTTCGGAGTTAGTCGCAAAATTGTAATTTTTGAGCTTGGGTGAAAGTGCAGTTTCTAAAAAACTCGGGGGAAAAATGACATTTCAAGGGATTATGAAAATTTAAGATAAAAGTACAATTTCAAAACTAATGGCAAAATCGTAATTTTTGAGCCCGAGTGAAAATGTAGTTTCTGAAAAACTCGAGACACAAGTGTAATTTACCAAAATTCTAGGGTATTAACGTAATAAACCCTTTTCTCCAGGGGCAAAAAGGAAATGTTAGGACGACTTAGGGACCAAGTTGCAAGGGATCTAAGTGCAATTATTAAAAAGTTCGGGGCGAGAGTGCAATATTTGAAAGGTTCGGACCAAAAAGCAATAATACTTCCAATATAGCTTTAGATTTCGAATGGATTTCAAATTTAGTTTTGGACTTCAAATCTTATTAAATCTAGTTTTGAATTCCAAATTACATTTCAATATAACTTTGGATTCCAAATATTATTTCAATCTAGCTTGGGACAAGTGGCACAAAATGATTAGCCACAATTTGGGAGGTAATTATGAGTCATGATAAAGGTGCTAGGTGGCAGGACACTTGGCAAAGGATGATTAGACCAGAGGAGAAGTAATGATTAGGCACGTAAAATGAGACATGAGTTGGCGATATTTGGAGGATTTTGATTGGTTGCACATGGAAGGTAATAATGGGGGTGCAAGTGGCAGGGTATGTGGAGGTTTGTGATTGGTTGAACATGGGGAGTTATGACGAGGTATTAGGTGGCAACATGTGATTGGCTTGTGCTTGACAAGTGGCGCAATTTGGTTTGATGCACATGAATAGTAATTGTTAGATGTATACACAGAAACTGTTTGTATATATTATTCAAGAGAACAACTAAAGCTTATATACACATACATGTACTTAAAGATAAATACACTAATACCCCCACACTTATCTTATTTAACACTCCCCCTCAAGCTGGAGCATATATATTGAGCATGCCCAGCTTGGTACAAATGTAATTCACACGAGACCCTCTAAGCGACTTGGTGAGTAAATCAGCCAGTTGATCATTGGAACCCACATATGTTGTAACAACATCCCCAGAGAGCACCTTTTCTCTAACAAAATGGCAATCAATTTCAATATGTTTGGTTCTCTCATGAAACACAGGGTTAGAAGCAATATGCATTGCAGCCTGGTTGTCACAAACCAATTGCATAGGCTTAACCTGCGTAACTCCTAACTCCTCAATTAATTGTTTCAACCACACTAGCTCACATGTTACGGCCATTGCCCTGTATTCAGCCTCTGCACTGGATCTGGCAACAACAGTTTGCTTCTTACTTTTCCAAGAGACAAGGTTTTCACCCACAAAAACACAGTATCCAGATGTGGATCTTCTGTCACTAGGTGATCCTGCCCAATCAGCATCCGTATATCCCACAATCTGACTGTGCCCATGATTTTGATACAATATACCCCGACCAGGGATAGCCTTAATATATCGAAGAATACGGATCACAGCATCCCAGTAACTGTCACAAGGTGAATCCAAGAACTGACTTACCATACTCACAGCAAATGAAATATCAGGACGAGTGACTGTGAGGTAATTAAGTTTCTCAACTAATCGACGGTAGCGCCCATGATCAGAAAGAGGCTCCCCCTGTCTCGGTAACAACTTGATATTAGGATCCATAGGGGTATTTGTAGGTTTACATCCAAGCAATCCTGTCTCTTCTAACATATCTAAGGCATACTTTCTTTGAGAAATATAGATGCCTTGCTTTGACCGAGCTACCTCAATACCCAAAAAATATCTCAAAGGACCCAGATCCTTCGTCTGAAACTGTTGGTGAAGATGTGCCTTCAATTCAGTGATACCAACATCATCATCCCCTGTAAGTACTATATCATCAACATACACCACTAGAAGAATGTGGCGGCCAGACTGAGAACGATGAAAAACAGAATGATCAGCTTCACTCCGAGTTAACCCAAACTCAAGAACAGCTGAACTAAATCGACCAAACCAAGCTCGAGGAGACTGTTTTAAACCGTATAAAGATTTTCGAAGGCGACACACCAGTCCAGACTCCCCCTGAGCAACAAAGCCAGGAGGTTGCTCCATATACACCTCCTCCTGTAAATCGCCATGGAGAAAGGCATTTTTGATGTCCAATTGATGAAGAGGCCAGTGAAACATAGCAGCAAGGGATAGGAAAAGGCGAACAGAGGAGATCTTAGCAACAGGAGAGAATGTATCGCCATAATCAAGACCAAAAACCTGAGTGTATCCTCTAGCAACAAGGCGAGCCTTAAGACAATCAATCTGGCCATCAGGGCCAACTTTAACAGTGTAAACCCAGCGACAACCAACAGTAGACTTACCCTGGGGAAGAGGTACTAAGTCCCAAGTTCCAGTGGAATGTAAAGCAGACATTTCTTCGACCATCGCAGCCCGCCACCCTGGATGGGAAAGAGCTTCGAGAACAGATTTGGGAGGTGAAACAGAAGATAAAGAAGAAACAAAAGCAGAATATCCAGGGGACAAATAATCATAGCTAACAAAATGGGAGATAGGATGGCGAGTACCTTTACGAAGAGCAATAGGCAAGTCAAGATCAAAAGTCGAAGGCGATGGACCAGAGGAGGAAGAGCGAATTGGCACCGGGGATGAGTCAGGAGACGGTTCCTGCGGACTAGTGACAACAGTCGGCACTGGTTGGGCCACGAGATGTGGACGCCGTTGATAGACCTGAAGGTCAGAGCGATCAAGGCGAGAGGCAAAGGATGGTGGAGATGGTGAAGACGTTGGAGATGGAGGTGATGGGAGGTCAAGAGAAGGAACAGGCAAAGGTAACCCAACAGACACAGAATCGGAGATCGCAGATGAAGAAGGGAAATAAGGAGATGACTCAAAGAAGGTAACATCCGCTGAAACAAAATATCGAGTTAATTGAGGAGAGTAGCAACGATACCCCTTTTGAAGGCGAGAATAACCCAGAAAAACACATTTGACGGAACGAGCAGATAACTTATCACGACCTGGGGCAAAATGGTGAACAAAGCACGTGCTCCCAAAGATATGAGGGGGAAGAGAATATAAGTCAACCCGAGGAAAAAGAATGGAATGAGGAATCTGGTCATTAAGGACAGAAGATGGCATGCGGTTAATTAAGTAACATGCAGTTAAGACAGCATCACTCCAGTATTGAAGTGGAACATGCATATGAAGGAGCGTGCGGGCTGTCTCAATTAAATGGCGATTCTTACGTTCAGCTACCCCATTTTGTTGTGGGGTTCTAGGACATGAAGTTTGGTGAAGAATTCCATTGGATGCCATATAAGATCTAAATGGGAGAGACAAATATTCAAGAGCATTATCACTACGAAGAACACGGATAGGCAAATTGAACTGTGTTCTAATTTCAGCACAAAATGTAGTGAAGACTGAAAATAACTCTGAACGTGTTTTCATTAAATATAACCATGTAGTTCGAGAGAAATCATCAATAAATGTTACAAAATAACGAAAACCATCTTGTGAACTGACACGACTAGGACCCCATACATCTGAATGGACTACTGAAAAAAGGGAACTAGCACGCTTAGTAACTCTACTTGGGAAAGAACTACGAATATGTTTCCCAAATTGACAAGACTCGCACTCTAAGGAAGAAATACTAGAGAGACTGGGAACCATCTTCTTGAGATTGGGAAGAGATGGGTGCCCCAACCGACAATGGACTTGTAGTGGGGAAGTTGTTGTCGTGCACGCCACTGAAGAAGCAGGGAGAGACAGATAGTAGAGACCGTGAGACTCAAGCCCCGTGCCAATCGTTCGTCCAGTCCTCCGATCTTGCACAAGAACAGAATCAGACGAGAAAGTTATAGAGCAATTAAGACTGCGAGTGAGTTGGCTGACAGAGAGCAAATTAAAGGTACATTGTGGTAAATGTAAAACAAATGATAATGGTAAAGTAAGAAGAGGTAATGCGGTACCAATACTCGTGACTGAGGCTTGAGAGCCATCAGCCAATGTAACAGGAGGTAGAGACTGCGAAGTTTGAACATGAGATAGGAGAGAACGATTACCAGACATGTGATTGGTGGCGCCGGAGTCGAAGATCCATGGGCCAAGAGAAGATGAAGACTTAGTAAAGCAGGCAGTAGGGTTACCAGTGTCAGCAAAGGATGTGATAGGTGAAGTAGCCTGTTGTGCTGCCCGGAACTGAAGAAACTGAGCATACTCCCCCCCGGAGATAGTCACTGGTGAGGAATCACTGGGTGTGATAGATGTCTGACCCTCTGAAATGCCCACAACCATGTTAGCAGTACTGGTTGCATGAGGTGGACGTCCATGTAGACGATAACAAGTCTCTCTAGTGTGACCAAGGCGATTACAATAGGAGCATTGGGGCCGTGGACGACTACCACCCCGACGACCACCACGACCAGTCGGGGTCGTAACTAGGGCGGAGTGATCTCCAGGAACGGACATGCCACGATCAACAGTAATAGAGGAGGCTCTAAGTAGTTTGGCAAATACCTCTGTCAGAGGAGGAAGAGAGGCGTTGCCGAGGATCTGTGTCTTAACTGAGTCAAGCTCCGATCGAATTCCATGAAGACAGAGGATAGTAAACATTTGATCGCGTTGTTGCTGTTGTTTCTTGATATCGGTATCAAAGGGCATCAACTCGTTAAAGTCGGTAATAGAAGCTTGAAGCTTACCCAAATATGTGGTCATATCCAAATCAGTCTGTCGTAAATTGAACAAAGCACCAATCACATCATAAATACGAGTGATGTCGCTAGTATACAACTCACGAGCCCGAGTCCATAGGGCACTACACTCTCGAAGAGGTCGAAATATCGGCATTAAGGTCGGCTCAATGGTTTGCCACAATAAACTCAATAACTGGGCATCCACTCTCCGCCAAAGAGGTTGATCCCCCTCAGAAACAGTTGAAATAGTCTTTGATAAATGGTCCTCAAGGCCATGACCAAGAAACCAAATTTCAACTGCACATGACCAAGCGGGATAATTATGTCCGCTCAATTTCTCTGTTGTAATAACCGGTGTGCCCGAAAAATGGGGAATGGTCACCGGTGTGGACATGGTGGAGCGGCTTGTGGATGAAGAGTGAGCTGGAGATGAATCCATGATACAGAAAAAACAGCAGATCTGGAGCAGATTTGATTACACAACCAAAGAGAGGGAAGACAGATCTGGAGCAATGGCAGATCTGGAGCAAAAGCTGAAGCTGTCACCGGAGTTCGCCTGAGGATGGCCGGATCTGGACAGGCGCGGCGAAGGCAACGGAGAGATGGCCGGGACAGAGGCGGCGACAGTGAGGGCGAGCTCGTGCGCGGGTGACAGTGAGGGCGAGCTCGAGCGCGGGCGACAGTGAGGGCGAGCTCGGGCGCGGGCGCGGTTGTGGCGACGGCGAGGACGCAGGTGCGGCGACGGCGAGGGCGCAGGCGCGGCAACGAAGAAGGCGAGATCTGGGCGCGGCCGGACCGGATCTACAGAAGAGGAGCCGCGATCTGGAGAAGAAGAGCCGCGACAGTGAGGGACCAGCGACCGACGAAGAGACTCGTGGTGATGACGACGGCGGGCGAAGCGACCGGCGGTGATGGGGTCGGCTGACGGCGGCGGCGGCGGCTAGGGTTAGGTTAGGGTTTGGGCTATGATACCATGTTAGATGTATACACAGAAACTGTTTGTATATATTATTCAAGAGAACAACTAAAGCTTATATACACATACATGTACTTAAAGATAAATACACTAATACCCCCACACTTATCTTATTTAACAGTAATAATGATGCACAAGAATTGAGACGACACGTGGTGCAATGTGATTAGCCAAAGGAAAAGTCATGATGAAATCCCATAATGATGGGACAAGTAGCATGAGATGATAGGACACGAAAACCAAGGCCACTCATAGTGAGTCAAGTGACGGGATATCATTGGTCGGGAACTTCTATAAATAAAGGCTTTGGGATGAGTTTTGGCATTCCAAATTGTTCGAAGCCAAAAAATTGTTATAGGTGATTGCTAAATCAGGAAATCTGCACATAGGATAAACACAATTAAGACTTTTTCAGCCAATGATGTAAGCTATATGGATTGTCTTTCTTTATAATTTGCATAAGGTGATGCTTATCATAACAAGTTAAAAAATGTAATGGTCCTACTGGCTAAAACCTAGGCCAGAGTGCTCTATTAAAGCTACATCAATCAAACAACATCATCATTTTGGGATGCTTACTTCTAAAGCTTCCACATGCAAACTTCTAAGGCACCCTCTCTCTATCTCTCTCACTAAGTCCATGACCATCTTTTCTTTTTCTGTTTTCACTTTTCTGTAATACCTTGCTACCTCCTGACATCCAAGATAGAATGAAACAGTTTGTTGATCGAAAAAGGAGTGAAAGAGAGTTTTCAGCAGGGGAGGAAGGGTATTTGAGGCTGAGGTATCCTAATCTTAAGTCCATCACACAAGGACAGGTGTCTAAACTAAGCCCACAGCATTATGGACCATTTCCCATAATTGCCAAGATTGGGAGGGTGGCTTATCGTTTACAGTTGCCTAAGAGTTCAAAAATTCACCCCATGTTCCACGTCTCTCTTTTGAAGAAGTCAATGGGGACACAATCGGTGAGTCCAAAATAACCCTTACTTCCTAAGGAGACTAACAAAGCTATGAAGCTCGAAGCCATATTGGACAGGCGTGTGGTGTACAAACACGGGGCACCACTCATACGGAAATTAGTGAAGTGGGAAAATCTCCATGCAAACAACAGTACCTAGGAGAACTTGCCTGACCTACTCAAGTAGTTTCCCCGATCGGCGAGCCTTCTCAACATTTCTTTAGGACAAGAAATTTGTGGTGGTGGTGGTTTTGGGGGGGGGGGGGTGGAAATTGTCATGTGATTTTTAGTTTTGTTGTTATATGAGTTCGTTACATCTAGGGGGGAGTCACATGCAAGTGGTTATAACAATAGAAGGGTGCAGAAGTTAAGTAGTTATAACAATAGAAGGGTGTAGAAGCTGTCATTGGCGGGAATCCTCCCTTCCGGCAGATTGTATATAACCCCATTGATCCTCTCAAATTGGGGCATCGAGGAATTAATGAGAACATCGTCTCTTCCTCCTTACTAATCTCTTTCTTCACTCTCCCTATTTCCCTTTTTCTAAACTCTCCCTCTCTCTATTTTCTCTGATCTGCTTCTCTGTTAACTTCCTTATTCACACTGAATTAGGGAGAATTCATTGTCTGGCTTTAGCCTTAACACATTGTTGTGTTGTGTTGTGCCTTTTTATGTCATGTTGCAAAAGCAGTGTGTCACGGCTTGTTGCTCTGATAGGCTAGCTGATTTAGAACTAATCAGCGATAGTAATAGTTAGCTGGGTAGAGAGGAAAAAAGAAAGAAGTAGCAAGGGAGAGCAAACGAATACAGAGGGAAAGAAAGGGATCTAAAATCGATTGATAAATTCATTGATGGACCCAAAGGTCTAAGGAGGATATATAGGCCTCTGCTTACAGACGATTTCCCGAGGATTCCTTCCCTAAACGGTTATAACAACCTATTTTGTCCTATTCAAGCTCTTTACACATGGGCTGCTTTTGGAATATTCTCTCTAACAAACTAATACAGTTGGAAATTAAAACAAATAGCAGAATCTAAAGAAAGCAATAACAAAATGCAATGAAAGGAAATTAGGAAGAGTATCGCCCGTGTGTGACAATTCCCTCCCCCTTAAATCATTTCTTGTCCTCAAGAATGCTAAGGAGGCTGGCAGCCATGGGAAACTGTTGGAGAAGACTTGGCAGGTACTCTCACGTGTTGCTTCCCTGTTCTCCATGTTGCCACTTAACTAACACCTGGATGAGGGGTACTCTTTGGCAGTAAATGACCCTTTTGTCGAGAATGGCCTCAGGCTTCTTCGAAATCTCCTTCTCCTTTGGATTGGTGGGCAGTGCGGTATCCACTGGCTCAGCCCCAGCTGATTTCTTCAATAAGGAAACGTGGAAAACCGGGTGAATGTGGGTTCCCTGGGGAAGTTGTAGTCGGTAGGCCACCTTCCCAACCTGAGCCAAGATGGGATAGGGACCAAAGTATTTGGGGCTCAATTTGGACACCGGTCCTTGGGTAAGGGCCTTCAGGTGAGGATACTTCAAACGGAGATACACTCTCTCTCCCACTTCGAACTCCCTTTCACTTCTTTTCTTGTCTGCATACTGCTTCATCCTATTTTGGGCTAAAGCTAGTTCCTGCTTAAGCTACTGCAAAACCATCCTTCTTTGCTGCATGTATTCTTCCACAGCGGTTGTTGTCACCTGTCCTTGTAAGGCAGGTAGAATGGGGGGTTTGTACCCATAGTTGGCCTCGAAAGGAGACATTTTCAAGGTTGTGTGGTAATTAGAGTTATACCACCATTAGGCCAATGCTAACCACCGATGCCAGCTCTTGGGTTGTTGGATGCATACACACCGCAGGTAGGTTTCCAAGCTTTGATTGACCCTCTCTGCCTGACCATCCAATTGCGGGTGATATGTTGTCGACATATTAAATTTGGCTCCCATGGACTTCATAAGTCCTTGCCAGAACTCACTTGTGAAGATCTTATCCCTATCCGAAATGATAGTACTTGGAACTCCATGCAGCGCCACTACTCTGTTCACAAAGGACCTTGCTACCTCCTGCGCTGTAAAAGGGTGGGATAATCCTATGAAATGGGCAAATTTGGTCAGCCTATCTACGACCACTAGCACGTTATCCTTCCCTTCAGATTTAGGCAACCCTTCTATAAAATCCATCGAGACACTAGTCCAAGCTTGGTCCGGAATAGGCAAGGGTTGAAGAAGACCAGGGTAGGGTACATTTTCATGTTTGCATTTCCTGCAAGTGTCGCAGGCCAGGACAAATTTCTTGACATCAGTCTTTAACTTAGGCCATTGAAGCAGTTGCTTTACCCTAAGGTAAGTATTTTGAACTCCTGAATGCCCTCCCAAAGGTGATTCATGCAAGGACTGCATGATCTTTTTCTTGAGACTCCCCTTATCACCAATAACAATCCTGCCATTAAATCTAATCAACCCTTCCTGTAAAGTGTAGCCTTCAGCATCAGTAACTCCCATTGCTAGCTTCTCCAGTCTTCCCTTCACTTGTTCGTCTGCTTCATAGCTGTCGACCACTTCTTGGTACCATGCTGGAACTACAGTAGTGATTGCACTCAGGCTTCCTTCTTCTTGGCACCTTGAAAGGGCATCAGTAGCTACATTTTCCTTGCCCTTTCTATATTGAATTATGTAGTCCAACCCCATCAATTTTGCCATTCCCTTTCTCTACAGTTGTGTTTGTAATTTTTGCTGCAACAAATGCTTTAAGCTTTCATGATCTGTCTTGATTATAAACTTCCCATTCTCTAAGTAATGCCGCCACTTTTCCACTGCCATAAGCACCGCCAAGAATTCCTTTTCATAAATGCTTAATCCCAAATGCCTTGGGCTTAATGCTTGGCTTAGAAATGCCAAGGGCCTTCCTCCTTGTGACAGCACAGCCCCAATGCCCCCCCCCTGCAGGCATCTGTCTCTAACATGAAAGGTTTAGAAAAATCGGGCAGGCCCAAAGTAGGCACCCTGCTCATCTCCATCTTCAGCTTCTCGAAGGCTTCCTCAGCCTCTTCTCCCCAACTGAATGAGCCCTTCTTAAGCAGGTTGGTTAGAGGTTTACTCGCCACTCCATACCCTCTCACAAACCAGCGGTAGTAACTGGTAAGGCCAAGAAATCCCCGTAGAGCCCTTATCGTTTTGGGACGTGGCCAAGCTAGCATGGCTTTCACCTTTTTGGGATCAGTCCTAACACCTTCTTTTGATATCAAATGGCCCAAATACTCAACCTGATCTTGCCCAAAGGAACACTTCGACCTTTTGATGAAGAGCTAGTTAGATCTAAGGACTTCTAGGGTGGTTTTAAGGTGTTGTAAGTGTTGATTAAGGTTTGGGCTATAGACAAGGATATCATCGAAAAATACTAATATGAATTTCCTTAAATAGGGTTCGAAGATTTGGTTCATTAAGGCTTGAAAAGTGGCTGGGGCATTGGTGAGCCCAAATGGCATCACCAAGAATTCAAAATGTCCGTGATGGGTTCTAAAGGCTGTTTTATGGACATCATCAGGTTTCATTCTTATTTGGTAGTATCCCAAACAAAGATCCAGCTTTGAAAAAATTTTGGCATTGTGTAGCTCATCCATTAGGTCTTCTATCAAGGGTATAGGATACTTGTCCTTGATAGTTAAGGTATTTAATTGCCGGTAATCCACACAAAAACGCCAAGATCCATCCTTCTTTTTAACAAGGAGGACTGGTGACGCGAAAGGGCTCTAGCTGGGTCTTATGAAGGATTGTTTTAGCATTTCCTTCACCATTTTCTCAATTTCTGTTTTCTGGATGGGAGAATAACAGTATGATATGATGTTTATAGGTTCGGTATTGGGCTTTAGGTGGATGGAATGGTCCAAGGCTAGGGCTGGAGGTAGGGTATCTGGTTCAATAAATAAGTCCTTAAATTCTAATAGCAATTCATCAATAGGGGTCTGGAAGTGTACCTGGTCAAGTTCACATTGCTGGTTGTTGACAGTCAAGCATAATTCCCTATACAGCTTCTGCTCGCCCCCTTCTTCAACTGCTGTAATGGAGAACAGTTGAGCCAGTTGGTTCCACTTACTCCTGAACACTCGGTGAAGCCTCTTCCCTGTTATCATTCAGCAGGTCCCAAACTCTCTTCCTCCTGTGAGAGTCATTCTTCTTCCTTCTTTGTCAAAGGATACCTCCATCCTATTGAAATCAAAGCTTATGGGACTCACTTCTTTCATCCAGTCAACTCCTAGCACCACATCGCAGCCCCCTAATTGCAGCAGCCTCAGGTCCGCTTCAAATTTCTCCCCTTGCATCTCCCAATTAAACCCCTGGCATACCGATTCACTGATCACTCTGTTCCCATTAGCCATCGTCACACTGAGGGGTTGAGTTTCCTTGGAGAAACACTTCAATCTTTTTGCAGATCCTTCATCCAGGAAGCTATGCGTGCTTCCACTGTCAATTAAGATCAACAAGCCGTCATTCTTCACCTTCCCTTCCACCTTAATGATTTTGTTATTGGTCACCCCCTTCAACGCATGGAGTGAAATCTCACTTGTGTCTTCTTCCCCGAACTCATCATCCTCCTCTCTTTCATCTTCTACTTCTGATTTTTCCTTTGGTTCCCCCTCTAATAACAACAGTTGTCTCCTACATTGATGTCCGGGATAGTATTTATCCCCACATCTGAAGCACAACCCCGGCTGCCTCCTCAGGTCATTATATCTTCCTCCAGAGCTAGGCCCTCCCGTATTCCTAACACCTTAGCCACCTCTACCCCAATCTCAGTTATGTACCTTGTCTCCTGGATGGGCTGAGTTCCCCGTGCCCGCTCAATGTTGTTCTCTCTACTTCCTCATTAAAGCTTCGACCACCATTGCTTGTAGTCGAGCGCTTTCTGCCGCTTGCTCAACCGTTCTAGGCCGAATCATTTTAACCATAAACCTCAAATCATCGCTGAGCCCACTCAAGAAACTGGAGACGAAGTAGGCTTCTGAGAGGTGGGGGTCGTTGTTGATCATCAATGATCTCAGCTCTTCAAACCTCCTCAGGTAGGCATTCACCTCTCCTACCTGCTTTAATTTGTTGAATTCTTCAATAACGTCTGACATACTCTTTTCGCCAAACCTCTCGCATAACCTCCCCGTGAACTCCACCCAAGTTGGGTTGTTCCTGACCCTTATCCACCCCTAATACCAAGTGTCTACCAGGTCATCAAAGTAGGCTGAAGCCAAGGCTACCCTTCTTTCCTCCAATACATTGTACCAGTCGAACATGCACTCACATTTTCTCACCCACCACGGGAGGTTATTCCCATCAAACACCGGAATCTCCAACCTGGGTGTCGGGAACCCTAGTTGCTGTGGACGATTCTGTCCTTCATGTCCACCTTCCATCACATTCCTTATATCCCCCTTCGGTTCCACCCCTGCCCTCTCATCACCTGCTACTTTGTCTCTCCTGGCATCTGGTATTAATGGCTCCGTTCTATCTCTAGGAGGGAACTCAGAGGCCAATCTCACAGCATTTTGGCGAGTGAACATAACCATAAACTATTGGAGTTGGGCTCCCAGCTCTGCTCTCATTTGCGCATTATCCTCCCACAATTGAGACAGAGCCCCGTCGAGCCTTCTCTCCAGTTCACCTACCGAATTTTCCATTCGGCGATCCAGAGTTAAAATCGCCTCGTGATTTCGCTCTGATCCCCGCTCTAGCTGGTCTATGTGACTCTGGAGGTCTGTCACCGTCGAGCCGAGCTGTTGTAGCTGCGCCTCGAAGCTCTTCATGCGGGTACCGTCTGCCATGGATGAGTGCTCCGCTAATCCAACCAAGACTGAGGCTCTGATACCAAATTGTCACGGCTTGTGGCTCTGATAGGCTAGCTGATTTAGAACTAATCAGCGATAGTAGTATTTAGCTGGGTAGAGAGGAAAAAAGAAAGAAGTAGCAAGGGAGAGCAGACGAATACAGAAGGAAAGAAAGGGATCTGAAATCGATTAATAAATTCATTGATGGACCCAAAGGTCTAAGGAGGATATATAGGCCTTTGCTTATAGACGATTTCCCGAGGATTCCTTCCCTAAACGGTTATAAGAACCTATTTTGTCCTATATTCAAGCCCTTTACACATGGGCTGCTTTTGGAATATTCTCTCTAACAAACTAATACAAATGGAAATTAAAACAAATAGCAGAATCTAAAGAAAGCAATAACACTTAGAAATTATCAAAGACAATGTCTTGATTGAATGATTAAGAATGTGTACAATATCCCCTTTTAAGGAGATGATTATTAGCAAAGAAGGAAAGAAATAAATGACAGCATCTTACCATCCTAATTTACATTATTGTCTTTCTATATTTACATCATATTTACATAAAACACTGATCCTAGAGATCAGCCTTAATTGAGCATATTGAGCATAATTTCAGCACTCCCCCTCAAGCTGGTTTGTAGATATCTTCCATAGCCAGCTTGCCAATAAGTTTATCAAACTGCTTCTTGTGAAGACCCTTAGTTAGAACATCAGCAATTTGTTCGGTTGTTGGAAGGTATGGCATGCATATTATCCCACCATCGATCTTCTCCTTGATGAAATGTTTGTCCACCTCTATATGTTTTGTACGATCATGCAACACTGGGTTATGAGCTATAGAGATGGCAGCCTTGTTGTCATAGTAGACCTTTATAGGTACTGAATGAGAAAACTTCAGTTCTTCAAGTATTCGTTTGATCCACATTCCCTCACAAATTCCATGGGCAACAGCTCTAAACTCTGCTTCTGCACTACTTCTAGCCACAACATTTTGTTTTTTGTTTCGCCAGGTGACTAGATTACCCCCCACAAAAGAACAGTAGCCCGAAGTAGATCTCCTATCATCAACACTTCCTACCCAATCTGCATCAGTGTAGATCTCAACTTGTAGGTGACCATGTTTCTTGAACAGTAACCCTTTGCCAGGTGTCCCTTTTAGATATCTTAGGATTCTGTAGACCACCTCGAAATGCTCTGGCCCTGGTGAGTGCATAAACTGACTTGCCATACTAACTGCAAAAGCAATATCAGGCCTCGTATGAGATAAGTAGATTAACCTGCCCACAAGTCTCTGATATTGTTCTCTGTCATTCACTTCGTTAGCTTTAGCAGCCTGTAGTTTCACATTAGGCTCAATGGGAGTCTCTGACATCCTGCAACCAAGTAAACCTGTTTCTCCAAGAAGATCGAGAACATATTTTCTCTGATTAACAAAAATACCTTCTTTGGATCTTGCAAACTCCATTCCAAGAAAGTATTTTAAAATTCCCAGGTCCTTAATCTGGAACTCCTTCGCAAGTTTCTGCTTAAGGGCTGCTAACTCTGTCTCATCATCACCAGTTAAAATAATGTCATCAACATAAACAATCAAAATTGCAACTTTACCATCTTTTGAGTGTTTATAAAATATAGTGTGATCTGCCTGACTTTGAAGGAAGCCATAACTGGTAACTGCCTTTCCAAAGCGTTCAAACCATGCTCTTGGTGACTGTTTAAGACCGTACAAGGATTTCTTTAGCCTACATACTTTGTCACTCCCAAGTTTCTTTTCGAACCCCGGAGGTAAACTCATGAAGACCTCCTCTTCAAGATCACCATTAAGAAATGCATTTTTGACATCAAGTTGGTGTAGAGGCCAATCTGAATTTACTGCAAGAGACAATAGGACTCTGATAGAGTTTATTTTAGCAACAGGAGCAAATGTCTCCTGGTAGTCAATTCCATAAGTCTGGGTGAAGCCCTTAGCCACAAGTCTGGCTTTATACCTATCAACACTCCCATCAGCCTTACACTTTATTGTAAACACCCATTTACACCCTACTATTTTCTTGCCTTTGGGCAAATAAACCATCTCCCAAGTGCCACTTCGCCTTAGAGCATTCATCTCCTCTATGACTGCTAATTTCCAATTCGGATCATCCAAAGCTTCCTGTATATTCCTTGGAACAAACAAGTGTGAAATCCTAAATGTGAAAGCTTTATGATTTTTTGATAGTCTATGGTAAGAGAGATATTTAGCAATAGGATGTTTAGTGCAACTTCTGACACTTTTCCTAATGGCTATAGGAACATCAAGATCAGGAATAGTAGGTAGAGGATCAACTGGGGAACTATTGGGCACAGTTGACAGAAGTAAATTAGAAGTTGAAATGGAATTTCTTGAACTTACAGTGCCATTGCTCGGGTTTTGATTTTGTGCAGAGTTGATATTCAGGTCTTTGTTCCTTTGATGAAATCTCTGTCTAGTATAAACCTGAAGCTCAGAATTTAGATTATGATCAGTCTGTAGTACTTCTCCCCCTGCACTAGAAATCTTTTCACTGGGCACCAAAGAACTAGAACCAGAATCTCCTAAGTGACCATTATTAGAACCATGTGGTTCTTGAGTAGGACAAATTGTGTTTGGAAGAGAGATAGAGACATCCCAAAAATTATCTTCAACGCCATGTTTCTCCCCCTGAAGAGAATTTTGGGTAAAATAGGGCTATTTTTCAAAAAACGAAACATCCATACTAATAAAGAATTTTTTTGTGTGAGGATCATAACACTTATAGCCTTTTTGATGTGAGGCATAACCCAAAAAAACACATTTGACGGCCCTAGGGTCAAGTTTGGAACGAAATTGATGAGGTATATGAACATACACAGTACATCCAAAAACTTTGATAGGAAGATCCGAATATAACCGGGTGTTGGGAAAAACTTCTTTCAAGCATTCAAGAGGTGTTTTGTACTTTAATACTTTAGTAGGCATCCTGTTTATCAAATAGGACGCCGTCAAAACAGCTTCACCCCATAAATATTTTGGAATATGCATAGAAAACATTATGGCACGTGCGACTTCAAGTAAATGTCTATTCTTACGTTCAGCAATGCCATTTTGTTGAGGAGTATTTCGACAAGTAGAGGTGTGGTGAATACCTTTTGTTTTCAAAAAATCCCCCAAGTGTTCGTTAAAATACTCGGTGCCATTGTCAGTGTGTAAAATACCAATTTTGGTTTGAAACTGATTTTCAATCATAGTGTAAAAATTTTTGAATAAGTATTCCACGTCAGATTTTCTTTTCATCAAATAAATCCAACACAAGCGTGTATGATCATCAATAAAGGTAACATACCAACGTTTTCCAGAAAGCGTAGAAATTTTAGATGGACCCCAAACATCACTATGAATGATATAAAAAGGTTTGGACGCTTGGTAAGGTCTTGGTAAGTATGTAGAACGATGATTTTTTGCCAAGATGCAACTGTCACATTGAAAAAATGAAGAATCTATTCCTTTAAACAAATCAGGAAATAAATGTTTCAAATAGGTAAAACTAGGATGACCAAGTCTAAGATGTCATAGCATAATTGTGTCTGGAACAGGAATTGAACTAGTACTACTAAAGCCCTGAGCTTTTTTATTACCAACAGAGATATCATCAAAGTAGTAAAGACCTTCAATCATCCTAGCACGCCCAATCATCGTCCCCAAGGTCTGGTCCTGAAATTCACAATGAGAGTCAAAGAAAGTAACACAACAATTAGAATCTTTGCACAATTTACTAACAGACAAAAGATTGCAGGCTAAGTTAGGAACATGAAGGACAGAAGTGAGATTAATAGTCTCAGTCAGTTCAATAAGCCCCTTGCCTGCAATGGGAGAAAAACTACCATCAGCGATTCTGATTTTTTCATTGCCAGAGCAAGGAGAATAGGTATGAAAAAAATGAGAAGAACTAGTCATATGATCGGAAGCTCCGGAATCTATAACCCATGGAGAGAAATGAAGACAAGAAAGGGCGTTAGGTTTTCTACCTGTGTGTGCCAAGGAAACACTAGGAATACCAGATGAGGAATTGGATTTTAACAGCTGCAAGAGTTGATCAATTTGTTCTTTGTTGAAGGGACCAGTATCAACCGCATTGGCAGTAGGGGCCCCACGATGGCTCTTTTCTCCGTGCTTACTGCTCTTCCAATTAGTCGGTTTGCCATGAAGTTTCCAACAAGTCTCACGAGTATGGCGTGGCTTGTTGCAATGGTCACACCAGACTCGAGGTCGCTCATCACTCCGATGTTGATAATTTTCAGCCTTGTAGGCAGTAATTAGGGCAGAATTTTCAAGGGACTCACCAGCGGTCTTTTTGCCTAGCATGACACTCCTTCGACTTTCTTCTCTTCTAACTTCAGCAAAGACATCACCAATAGGGGGAAGGGGAGATCGGCCAATGATCCTCCCACGCACTTCATCAAAGTCGATATTGAGACCAGCAAGAAACTTGTAAATACGACTATCTTCAACCAGTTTTTTGTGGTGGTTGCAATCATCCGTAGATTTCCACTCATATGTGTTGAAGAGATCAAGATCTTGCCATAATCGCTTCAAGGAGTGAAAGTACTTAGTGACAGAATCATCTCCTTGTCGGACTTCGCCCAATTTCAGAGTCAATTCAAAAATCTGAGATTGGTTCCCCAGGTCTGAGTACATTTGATTTACATTATCCCACAACTCTTTTGCAGTAGGATAACACATATAATTGAAACCGATATCTTCATCCATGGAATTGACCAGCCATGTCATTACCATGGAGTTTTCAGCATCCCAAATAGGATGCAATGGATCAGCTGCTGCAGGTTCTTTTTTCTCTCCTGTGATGTAGCCAATTTTCCCTTGCCCGCGAATATACATCCGGACAGATTGAGACCAGCGAAGAAAATTATCACCATTTAAACGAATGGTGGTGATTTGAACAGAATTTGTTGCTGGAATTCTGGTCTGGATGGAAGCAAGAGTTGGGATGGATTCAGATGTAATTTCTGACATAACTAAACTCGTTAGAAGCAGAAGAAACCTGGGAGGATGTAGCAGCGACAGCAGCAACACTAGAAGGCAGCAGCGACTTTGGGTTGTGGGCGGATGGCGACTGAAAAACAGCCGCGCTAGGTAGGCAGCGGTCAGAGTCGTGAGACCCAGTCGCGTTGATAAGCTCTGAAACGGCCGCGACCTCTGGCTATGGAAGACCGATGGCTACCAGGAAGACCGATGGTTATGCGCGACCACTGGTTATGGAGGACTGATGGCTATGCGCGACTAGTGGCTGTGTAAACCCGATGGCTAAGCGCGACCACTGGCTATGCGCGACCACTGGTTATGTGCGACCAGTGGTTGTGGCTTCGGAATCGGTCGCGTTGATGGGTATCAGACCTGAGGTCGGTGGCAGCTAGGGTGGCTGATAGCAGCAACGGTTGGTGATGGCCGATGACGTCGGCTAGGGATGGCCGTATGCTGATGGGTATTGGATCTGATGAAGAAAAAACTGCCTAGGGCTGCTCGATACCAACTTAGAAATTATCAAAGACAATGTCTTGATTGAATGATTAAGAATGTGTACAATATCCCCTTTTAAGGAGATGATTATTAGCAAAGAAGGAAAGAAATAAATGACAGCATCTTACCATCCTAATTTACATTATTGTCTTTCTATATTTACATCATATTTACATAAAACACTGATCCTAGAGATCAGCCTTAATTGAGCATATTGAGCATAATTTCAGCAATAACAGAATGCAATGATAGGAAATTAGGAAGAGTATCGCTCGCGTGTGACACAGTGTTAAATATTAGTGTTTGATAACGCAATGTGGAATATTAATAGATGTGGGTGCCACTATAAGTTGCTTTACGTTTTATAAAAAGCCATGGGGCCCTTCCTTTTTCTTTGAAACAGCTTAACATGTTTTTTAGAGAAGCAACTGCAGTTTAAAAAGTTGCATTTTACCAAACACTGCTTTTGTAAAACTTAAAAACAAAAAACAGCTGTGTTTTGAGAGCACAATGATACCAAACAAGCTCCTAATCCCACTAGGTGCAGTCGGCTACATGAAAATTCTAACTCGTCAATCATCTCCATTTGTGGCAATATCTTCTATAAGACACTTATAACTAAGAGTCTATTTGATTGGCATTCTTTTCCATGGAAAATTGTTATTTTCCACTCAAATTCCAACTTTTGAGATGTTTGATTGGCCAAATTTTCCATGGAAAATATTTTCTAAGTTACGGTCACATGATGCTCTTTTCTCACTTTTGCTGGAATTGATTTTCTCATTTGGGGGGGGCGAGGGGAGGGGTTGGATTTCATTTTCCATGGAAATGGAAAAACCCACCCACTAGCAGCTGGCCTTCCCCTTCCACCACCGCCCATCAACAAAGACTTGCAACGACAGCCATCGACGACGGTGTGGGCGGTGATTGGATAATGGCAGCGGTTGCGATGGCATTAGCAACGGCAACAGTGGCCATCGGCGACAGCGAAGCCGTGGGCGGTGACTAGAGAATGGTAGCTATTGCAATGGCATTGGCAATGGCAACGGCAGTGGCGATGGGAGCGGCTGAACGGCGATAGTGGCAGCGGTTGTGGCTAAACAGCAACGGCGGCTGTGGCTGGGTGACGACTTGCAGTGGTTGAGTGTATGTATATTTGATTTATTTTTTGAATATTTTGTGTATGTATATTTGATTTATTTTTTGAATATAAGTATATTTGATTATTTTATGTAGTTTTATTAATATGAGTATTTGATTATTGATTAACTACATGTGTGTATGTGATTATTTCCATGAAAAATAATGACAATCAAACATCAAAAATTGGAAAAGTACAACAATTTTTAGGTAAAAAATTAAGCCAATCAAACACGTTCAATTAACATTTTCTCTGGAATTTAATTCTAGACAATTCAATTGCCTATAAAATATTTTATTTCCATGCAAATTCTATGCTTGCAATCAAACGCACCCTAAGAGTCACCTACCAAATATTTCTTGATCTTTCTCTTTTGCACCCTGTCCAACCAAAAGATATATAATAAACATACACTATTTAGTTGGCAAAAGAGTTAATGGAAAAGTAGTTTCATAGAAAGTAAAAAGAAAGAAAGAAAGATGGGAACCCTTTCCATATGCATCTAATTTAAGCAGAACTTTTAGATAGTGAGATTTTGATTATACAATCTCATTTAAAATGTGAAAAAGTTTAGAAAGAGATTTTACTTCAAGAAAATAATTAAGAAAAGCAAATTCTACATTGAAAGAAAAAGGTTTTATTCCTTGCAGTTAATCATCAAATGCAGCCTATGAGATTATGGTCATTAGATTTAGAAAACAAAGAATGAACTTTACTATACTCACCATTTCCTTAATTCTTGAAAATATCATGAAAATTAATTTCAATTGGTATGAGTGCCTTTTGTCACTTAATTGTGTCCTAGCTAGCTTCTCAGCAGTCTAGAGGAATAAAGGCAATTTGTTTCAACGAAGTCATAATGAATAAGAAAGAAGATAATATCATTATAACTTCTCCAGGCTATGACAAGCTTATTATTTGCTGGGGGACCCAAAATGATGGAGAGGTATATATTGTCAGGCCTTCAGATTAGATCTGGAATCTATTATCAGTTTAATATCTGTTGGAAGGATATACAACAAATGTATATCAAGTTATCAACATCTGTTCCATAAGACAAACTTCCTAAGTTGGTGCATAAATCTAAATATGTACTCCCAAAATAATGATTGCAAAATAACAACAAAGATTACAGATACATCATACCCCAGGAAAAATAATACAATTAATACTCTATCTCTGTGTACATCCTATATCACAAAACTAGCTTATCCTATAAAGCCTACTACAATGAGTAAAAGAAACATAAGCTAACCGACCAATGACATGAAAATTATAGGGTCCTTCCCCTGTACGGGCTGCATGAATCTGGAATAGTTCAAGATAACTTGACTAAGTAATTCTAAAGTTTTTTTTTTTTATTCCAAATCAAGCCTAATAGGAAAATTCCTGCAAGCAGTTTTTCCTATCTGAAATGTGTAAATGGCAGGAGGTGACCCAACAATCCTACATGTGAGCAGTTTGTAAACCTTGCCATGATTTGCAAATTTAGAAGCAAAAATATACGCATGCTACATGTTCTATATGCCTCTGCCCTATCAATAAAAAAGGGTAAAAGATCCTGACCTGATAGCATCTCTCTGCGAATCTTAGCCTTGACATTGTAAACGTTCCTCAAATCAGATACTAGATTTGGGTTTTTTTGCCTCAGTACCTTCAGTATTTGTCATGGCCGTTTACCAGCAACAGTCATCTCTCTTATGATAAGGATCTCTTCTTCTGAAAAGCGGCAGCAAGAAGGGTGATCGTATTTGCTTTTTGAAGCTTCATGATTGTGTTCTCCGTGTTTAATGCTTAACACCCACAAGTCATCATCCTTCTTGCCCACAACTTCAAAAGGACAATTTGTAAGGCGAGAAGATGCTTTCCTTTGATGCATATTTTCTCCAGTCTTGACCCTCTTGCGATAGACACCACCTCGATCACATGCAATTGTCACATATCTATCCTTGGAAGAATCCTTAATAGATACCATATAGCCCTGTGCCAAAGCAAAATCCCGAACATGCTTGAGGAGTTCTTCACGAGTTTGAAAGGTTCCCATCGGTGGTGGAAGCATCTTGTTTTGTCCGACATGCTCATCGACATTCCAAACTTCCATAATGTTGAGTTTCACCTAGCAAGTCAAACCTGGAGAAATATGACCTAAGGAAGAACAAAGAGGGAGACAAAAAAAAAAGCACTTGGTTTTCTAGGTGTGCAAGTGCATGCAAGCCTTGAAAAGAGTGGGGCTGGAATTTATCAATTTAGTGAAACAACATATCTTACAAACAAATGTTTATAAGAGAACTGTGATTAAATATTTATCTTTAGAAGCATGAATAACATGAAGCAGATCCATCAAGCTCCAAAGTGAAACCTCAAAAACCTAGCCTAATCATTAATACCACTTGTGATCAAATACATATATATATATATATATATATATAATGGAGACACAATTGATGTTTAAGCGGTGCATGCACAGCAAGTGACACAAACTTGAAGTGCCAAGAGGAGACCTAAGCAATATCAAGAACAAATGCATTTTGTTGCTTGTATACCAAAGAACGCCACCAATCTCGTACAGGCACACCAGCAATCCATGTCTTAAATGAAGTAACAGAGAAATCACCAGCATCACAAATAACAAGACTATCATATTGCTCCTATACCAGGGCATGCTAGCAATGCTATTTCCAAACAATGGCGTCATGGTTTTATGATCTGTATAAGAACCAAGCAGACAAGCTTTTTAATTGAAGCCCCCCGCAGCAACCAACAAAAAATCTCATAACACGTCTTAAATTAGATCAAATTCCCAAAACAAAAATGCAAATCATTTCCACCAAAACCAAGAATTTTAGAAAGAAATAGCCATGACTGGACCTAACTATTCAAATACAGAAAAGCGCTTAAACTTCCATTCAGAAATGCACGACCATAGTTCATCTAATTTCCAGCATAGACTTCAAATTTTCAATCACGTTAATTATTACATGCACAGACAGGACAGAATCAGAACAGTACCGTTAGTAGGGGAAGTTGAGAGCTTTGTTAGGGGAGAAGAGAAACCCTAACTATCAGAAACTGGATGGAACATGTTGTGTTAAAGAAGGACGATGAAGACGGCGACTTGAAGGCTATTAAGCAAAGAACAGAATAGCAGAAACGGCGGTGGAAGCTGGAAAGAGGGAAAGAGAAGGAGAGAGGGCTTCTAACTTTTAGAGGGAAATTGGAAGGTGGAGAGGCATTTGGTTTTGGGGATTGTTCCAAGGACGATAATTGGGTATTCCAATGAGAATTTCCGAGAGCCCAAGGGAGTAAGTATACTGCTTTATACTAGAGGTGTCAAAAGGGCCGGCCCGGCCCGGCCCGGACTGGCCCCAATTGGCCCGCGGGCTTTTTAAACGGGCCGGGCCCGGCCCCATTTTTTAAAAAAAAAATTATTTAAAAATATAGTATTTTGCTATTTTTTCTTTTTGATGGAAAAGCAAAATACTATCTATTATAATATTTGAATAAATATAATTTGTCATCAATTTGTCCTCTTAATAAAAAAATATTCATTATAAAAATTTATTATTTAAATCTAAATTAGCTAGGCTTTCAATAAAGTTTTATAGAAAGAATAAGAATTTGATCATGAATAAGAAGTCATTTATTTCTATATAATTTTTGACTATAGAAATTAATATTTTTAAGTTAGATATCTGTATTTTATCTTAGATTTGTAAGATCATTTAGTTAGTTAAATAAAAATAATTTACTTCTATACATCATAAAAATAAAAATAATTTATGGGCCTGGGCCCATAAGGGCCTCATGGGCCTGGCCTAGCGGGCCACGGGCCGGGCCGTGGGCCCAAATTCTTGGGCCCAGCCCGGCCCCCATGAATAGTGACGGGCCAGGCCAAAGCCTGGCCCATCCCGGGCCGGGCCGGGCCGGCCCATTTGACACTTCTACTTTATACCTTGTGCCAGAACCGGAAAGACATATTATATCTATGATAAATGTATAAAAATTTATTATATTAAAATTTTGTAATACTAGTAATAAATACATTTGGTTTTGGCTTATTCTTCAAAGATAAGTTTTAGTCATGAGCAAAATAGCCCCCGACGCAAAGTTTGGTTGGCAAAGAAAGGACAAATGATATGTCTATATCATCTTAGTGCATCACGAGTTTAAGTCCTGCTCTTCTTGAAACATATCTTATCACTTACTCTCTTCAACAAAAATAAAAATATGGGCATTAAGGGCCCTACAAAAAAAAAATCTCAAATTGAGAGTAAAATATAATAACGATTACGATTACTAATCGTGCTAGTGAATTTACCATTCACCCTTAAACTTTATTATTTTTATTTAAATATTTTTAAAATTTATTTTTTATTAATTTAATCTCTCTAACTTTCTCAAAATAGCTAAGACACTCTCCCTGTAAAAAAATATATATATTAATTAAAGTAACGCAAACTAAAATTAGTCATAATCTTTATTTAGTTAAATTAAAATTCATGTAAAATAAAAATCATACTACAACTTAAAAGGGTTTTAAAAATAAAGAAAGGTATAACATCGACTTTGGATCAGAAATACCTTTCATCCTCGTATATTTTTTTTTCTCTCTCTTTTGATCTCCATTGCTTCATTTACTTAATTGTTTATTTTTATTTATGTCAAGTGATAAATTCCCAATTTAGTCAGTTTTTTATATAAGAATTATTAAAAAATAAATTATAATTTAATTTTAAAAAAATATTTCTATTCCCTCCCATATTTTGTTCGCACCATAAATATCATGCATTCCATATTATTACTAAAATTTAAAAAATAAAACAGTACAAAGGGCACATTAATAGACAAAGTAGATATGAAGATTTTAAAAAATAAATATTTTAATAAAATAAAACATCATATTTTTATGTATTAGTTCTCAAATTTGGCAACAGAAAGGGTAAAGCTTAAATCTTATTTTTTAAACAAAAAATTATACATAAAAAAGAAAGATTTATATAAATAAAAATTATATGAAAATATGTCCCCCCCCCCCCCCCAATGTTAAAATAAAATTTGAAGGATAAAATTTATGTGGCAGCCCTAATGTTTGGCTCAATGGTATCGGGTAGTTTTCTATTTTCAAAAATAGCATCAATATTACTTATCTTTATAAAAATATAAAAATTAATTATTTCACCCTTGATTTTAAACAATTCCTCTTTAATTGAGAAAAATAAAATACCACTCAACAAATTTTATTATAATATCAACCAAACGCTCTCATGTACAGCTACATGTACTAATGATTGTTATCAGTCATGCCCTATAACATTACTCTTTAACAAAAGATTGAGAAAAATATAGAGGTGGTTCAAGTATGATGACAATTAATAAGAATCGATATAATAAAACTCTCTTTCTATCTCCATCATATTAATAGCTCACCAAATCATGATAGGGTTCATGAGCAATAGAGTTTCTAACGAACCCTTTTGATAAAAAAATCTAGAAGTCACAATTGATCAAAGACCTATCATGGTGAAGACAAGCTAGCAATGGTGGTGATACCCTTTGCCATTACTAACCACTAATTGTGAGTTTATTTTGTTTTTCCAATTTGAGTGTTGAGAGAGAAAATATAGATGTTTAAAATTTGGAAAAAAATTAATTATTATTAGTTAATATTAGCGAAAAAAGTGATTGCCAATCCCAAAATACAATGAGACTCTAGACTTTTTCCCCAAAATCTCAAAGGTATCGCATAAAATTTACTCAAATTTTTAATCATAGATGCATCCAATCTACTAAATAGGAAATAAGTAAAGGAAAAAGGGTTGTCCCTATTGTGGAAACTATTGTCTAATGTTCAACTCCATTTTATAACTAAATATGTTATAATATTTTATATTTTAAAAAATAATAGCATTTATTTATAGAAAAATTAGAAAATATCTGTTGTTGAATATTTTTATAAATATCAAAAAGAGGTTTTTAGAAATGAATACTATTCATCTCTTATAGATGATGTTTATTTCTCACAGACAAAATTTATTCTTTCAGAGAGATTTTCAAATATTGAAGTTATCATAGTTTACGCATTGTATGGGACCCCCATGGTACTCAAGGAAATATTTTGGCGGCAAAGCCACCCCTTGGGGAACGAGATTACCCCTCCCCAAGACTAGCTCTTAGGCTAGGACAAGTCCATGGTAGCCCTAGGTCGTGCTCGACCTACAATGACCCTAGCAAAGTAGGGCATTGCCTCACCTCAACAGGCCTGCGAGGGCTCCCTTTTGTGGGGGACATTTCGCTACCACCATGGTTGGTCCAAGGGGGCTACCCCCAACAAGGTGTCCCCATGATCGCCATGTGGGCCCACAGTGGCCACTTGCTGCGAACGACTTGATCTCTTGCAACCCTCTATAACTAGATTAACCCGCTTAATCTAAACTGACCCGTTTATTATTATTTGTAATTTATTTTTTCAGTATTCATTTTTGCATTAAAATTAGGAAAAATGTTATTTTTCTTGAACGAGAATGACCGAAGGCACCAAATAACAAAATTGCTCTCACCCAATGTGCATATTCACCACCCTTGCCCTTGATCGCCTCCTCTCTCATCTACCACGGCCACCTCCAGCAAGCTCTGCATTGCCGTCTCACTGATGCGTCATTTCATTACCCTATTATAGCGTTTTGCGTAATCGCCGTTGCATCCTACTATTGTCTCGCCGCAACACCTTGCACCGATTATCGTTGTACCATCTCGTCGCCTAGCAACGGTCGCCTCTAGATGAAGCCTGATTGGGCTTCATAAGCGATGAAGGCCAATTTGACCATTGGGGCTATCATCTCATCGGTACAAGTAGCACGGTCCTTAAAATTAATGGGTATTAAACCCACAATAATTAGTAAACCAGAAATGATATTTCAGCTAAGGCCACCAAGGACCATTGCTTTGGGATCTTGATGTCTTTTGGTTGCAATAGGTTTTGTAGTTGGTAAAAACCTTAGCAACCATGCAAAGTTCTTGTAATTTGTCCAAAGCACAACCTAATTCCTATCTTCAAGAAGAGGGGATGAATTCATACAGAAGGTTTTGTTTGATAATTTTAATTTGTTTAATTATTGTTACTTATTTTTTCACTAATAATATAGTCATGGGAGTTCAACAAGGCCATCAACCATCAATGTTGAATATTAATGATTAAATGGGAGCCACTAGACTCCCAAGCCAAGCTCTATGATGGTGAAAGGTGACTCCCATAAGCTCTTATATTGTATAAGAACACAAATTAAGAAAATAAAACACCATCTTTTATGTATTATAGCACAAATTTGACAACAAAAGTGAGTAAAGATTAAAACTCATTTTTAAAACAAAAAAAAATCTTATATATAAATAAAAAAAATGTATGGAATCATCTGCAATACTAAATTAGGAGATAAAATTTTTCTTCTATAACCAACTCCATCAAGTAAATAAAATTTTAAGGGTAAATTTCACATATATAGCACCAGTAATACCCTTGAATGTGAAATAAATGAATTGAAGAAAATGACTGAATTACCATAATTTGAGGAATTTTGGAGCATTTTACCAAAGCCCTAACTTAAGAAAAATTTGAGAATGAAAATTATTTAACGAGGATTGGATGTAATACCGAGATTTTTCTAAGAAAATTTGAAAAATAAGATATGGTAATTTGTCTAAAAGGAATGGCTTGGGGGCATTTTTGTAATTTGGATCACCATCTCAAGGGTATTTTGGTGATTTTGTAATTAGGGTATTAATATAATTCATCAAAGGTTTTTGGTGGTGTAAATGCAATTTCCCAAAAGATTTGGGTAGAATGATATATTTTAAAATAATTTGGATTTTAATGAAATTTGTGAAAGCTGGACACTTGTTAGAAAAGCCTAACTAGAATTTAGAAGAACTAAAAGGGCAAAATTACAATTTCAAAACAATTGTAGTGCGAACACAACAAGGAGTTGTTGCTACATCTTCTCATTTGGCAAAACTAGGACAATTATAAAGGTAGTCCAATAATGATTTAGGACTTATTAGTTGACAAAGATGGCTAAAGATTTAACAAGTTAAGGCGATCAGTTAGTTGAAATTGAGTGTCAATAAACTACAACTCAATAAGATCTAAATAGACAATCAATTCATTTTTAGATCATCAATTTGAGGTTTGTAAGTATAGGGGTTTTGGAAAAAACTTCCAGAAGGAATTGGAAATATAGTTGTTTTGAGGGACTTTGCAATCGTCAAAGGTCAAACTAATTCAAGAAAATCAAATGATCACAATGAAAGTCATTGAAAAAAGAAAAAGGAAATTAGATAAAGAGAAAATAAGAGGAAAATTTTGAAGAATAACAAGCTACATAGTTATTGACAACAAAGAAGCAATTGGAGAAAATAATGGAGATGTAGGAGGTTTCAAGTGCATAAACTACATACGCATGCAAAGGAAACACATGGCCAATGCAGGTGAGCCAAATATGTCATCCCCGTGCACTAGGAAGGAATCAAAAAGAAAAGAGAAAAATAAAAAAAAATGAAAGAAAAAAAAACAAAGAAGAATTCTAGCAAAAATATAAAAAAATCCAAAAAATTGTTTTAAAGCAAAGGGCATGTGTCAAGTGAGTCCAAGGTTTGAGAAACATTCTAAGCAAGTCCATCGAGACTGCAAAGTAAATTGAGAAACTGAGTTTAAGTCACCAATTTGCAAACTAAAGTGAGTAATTCTCTCCAAAAATCCAATTTATTTCATATGCATTGATTATTGTATTTATTGCTGACTTTAATATATCAAAGTGTATGTTATTTGCATTGAGCATGTGATTATTTGGCTTAATTATATGTATGTCATTGTTTTACTATTATAGGAATGCGAAGTTAGTCTTAAGGGTTATTACGTTATTCCCAAAACAACGATTAATGAGAAAGCCATCGTAAGTGTATCCTAACATACGGTTAATGCATTGCATGTTGAACCTCTATGACTAGGTTGAGTCCTCACTGCATGATTTAATATTTAATACAATATATTCAAACTTGTCAGGTAACACATGTAAACTACAAGGGTAAAGAAAATATATAAAATTAGCTTTGCTATATGGGTATTTTTATAATTTTATTTCATTTTGTATCTAACTTATCTTTTACATTCTAATGATGTAACTTTGAGCCCTGTATTCTATGGACATATTTTTGAAATTTTATTTTGAATGAAAACGTATTTGTGATTGTGTATTTCTTCATTGAGTTACTATCCAAACTCCGTTTCGTGGATTGATTTTTATTATTTTTGTCTTAAGTTTAATTTTATCGAAAATATTATGTTAAAAGGAGTTAAAAAATGAATTTTACAAACCTTGGAGTTAGGTATAATTATTGTAAAAATCCATAACTCCCTAGGTCCTAACATATCTAGAGAGTGGTGTTACAACACACTTATGGTTTGGCAAGATGGCATTGATTACCCATTTGTTTTCATCAAACATGGCACAAACTTCACTTCTCTTTATCAGAACATGAAAATTGACTATTGCATCTTTACTTTAAACCATTCTTTTATCATCTTCTTTTTTCTTTCCTTTTCCTCTCCCTGCCTATTTTTTTTTTTTTTCTCATCTCCCTCACACGCCAATGGTTTATCAGTGGTGACAATGAGCATAACAAGTTTCTTTCAACAAAACCCCATCATCATCCGTTAAGGTGATAAGAGTTCTAGACTATTACAATGGTTTCGCCTGAGAGAGAGAATGAATGAGAAGAAGAATGAAAGAAAGATGGTTCAGTTACGGGGACAACCAATAAGAATCAATGATAATGGTCATCTTTTAATGCAACTATAAGTGGAAACCATCCACTAATTAATCAACATAGACTTCAACCTTGAACCAAGGCCCTAATTTGAGATTCTTTGCATATACCTCAAGCAATGGAAAACACGACCTATAAGTACCATTACTTTGCATCATGGGTCCCCAAAACCACTTCAAGCTTTGGCTTTTCCTTTTTTAACCTTTTTCCTAAATAACCCACACTCTCATCTCTAGAGGACTTTTTCTCTTTTTGTCTCTTACCTAAGAGACTCTCATAAAAAAATGGGAGATTGTTTATTTCAATTCTGAAAATGTTTTGATGATGAAAACTAAATGTAAAACTTTAATGAAAACATCTTAATCAAGTAAAGGAAAATCTCTAAAAACTTAATCGCGTAAGGCTATTCATTAATTGAGTAACACACAGGTGACTCAAGTAAAGTCCTAAATTAATTGAGCATATACGCTTGGGAAAGTTAGTTATATGTTTGGGAAAGTTACTCGAGTGTTTAAATGTTTATAATTGAATAACACTTAAAGGATCAAAAACTTAATCAAGTGTAAGTCTCTGTTTACTCAAGTATTGTATTAAAAAGCTTTAAACGAGTAATCAAATATGTCAACCAACTGAAAATATATTAGTTGATTAATCATACTTATTAATCGAGTAAGAAATAGAGTTAAAGTGACAAGTCTTTGTACTTGTGTAATTAATCAACTAAAAAGAAGTGATAATCAAGTAATTCATTTTTAGTCGAATAACCAGAAATCTTACTCAAGTAACAATTTATGAGCAAAATGTCAAGTTTATGTACTTGAACAGTAATCGACTAAAATTATGAACTTAATTGAGTAACATTATACTTAATCAAGTAACTAAGTATCTTAGTCGAGTAAGTATTTACTAAACATTATGTGATCTTTATAATTCAATTATTAATCGACTAAGTAGTTTGTACTCGAGTAAGGATATACTTTAATCAAATAACAATCTCAAATTCCCAAATGATTAAAATGTTAATCGACTAAAATGAGCCTTTAATCAAGTATCATCATCTTTTAGTCGAGTAACATATGTATTAGTTGAGTAATGACTAATACAGTTAATGAGCTTAATTAAGTAATCTTATAATTAGTCAAGTAACATTTGAGCTTAACTGATTAACTCTTACAATCACTCGTCTAATTGTGCATCTTACTCAAGTAACATATATTTTACTCGATTAATGTTATGCTGAAATTTAAAAATATAATTGACAAAAACAACATTGAACATGCACACTTTGTGGTTTCCAAACAATATAACTATCGCAAAATGTTGTCTGAACATCCTTTCATGCAATTTATCAATGTTTGAATTTCAAGGACATATCTAAGGGTGCGTTTGATTGCAAGGGTGGAATTTGAGTGGAAAGAAAATGAATTCCAGGGAATTGAATTCTAAGGAAAATGAATTCCTGAAAATTGGAAATTTAAACTGTTTGATTGGTATGATTTTCTACCTAAAAAATGATGTTATTTTCCATCTTTTGGTGTTCGATTGGTGATATTTTCTATAGAATTGGATAATTTTTCTGGTATTTCGTGTTTGATAGGCATTATTTTTCATGGAAAATGACATATTTTCCATGGAATTCAATAGTGAAAATGTATTAAAAAATATTAAATCTTGTACAGAAAAATTAAAATAATAACGTATTTTAAATTAATTAAATTATTTTCTCAAAAAATGAAACTACAAAATTATTTTTTTTTGTTTTCTAAAGAAATAATTTATATATAATTTTTGACATATTCACTTTTTATACATATATTTATATATTTATATTTATTAAATAACCATCCCAAATTTAACATAGTCACTATTTATACATATTTTATATACTTTTATTTATTAAATAACCAACCCCCCTCCCCCAAACCAAACCCCCCAGCCTGCCTGTTCGTCCCAGCAGTGGCCGCCAACGTCTATTTTCCAATTGCCAAGAAAATTCCATCTCCTCCCCCCTAAGGAATTTGATTTCCTTAATTTGAAGGAAAATGGCCTCACGTGACCATTAGTAGGAAAGTGAGTTCCTTGGGAAAAAAAATGCTATCAAACAATGCAAAAGTTAGAAAATAAGTGAAAAAATTACCTTTGTCTTAAAAAATTTAGGCTATCAAACGCGCCCTAAGTGTTGAAAGATGCAAGAAAACATATATTCTCTGTTGACTTGCAGGTTTAAAATGTTTATCCTTTGGATAACTGCAACAATGCATTGAAAAGCCAAATCGATATATATCCAAGCCATGCACGAGATTAGGGCTATTGATGCTAAGATTGAGTTCTCCCCAAAAGAATGGGAAAGAAAGTAAAAAAAAAAAAGTTAAAGATGTTTGATTAACTTAATTAAATTCTAAGAAATTGTCTAAAAATAAATCAAATATACTACATAAAATATTTAAAAAATCAAATATACATACAACTTGAGGATGTCATCGCTGCCGCTACACCCATTGTTGCTATCATTGGTTGCCGCTACCGCCACTCTTGCTCGTCCTCTCTCTCGCTTAGTTCATCGTCGTCGCTGTCATCACCGTTGTCACTGGCCGTCGCTGCCGAGCTACCCCTATCGCTATCACTATTCACCCCTCGGTGGCTACCTTTTGCTCGCTCTCTCTCTCGCTCAAATTGTAGGTCGAGCTTCCCCTCATCCTCGCGATCGCTAGCCGTATTTCTCCTCTTCCTCGCAATCGCCGGCCACTCTTCTTCTTCTCTGCCAAATCGCTACATCTCTTCTTGGGTTGATTTTTCATTTTCTTGAAAAATCTATTCCAGCCCCCCATAGGAAAATGAATTCTAACAAAAGTAAGAAAATAAGGTTACGTGAGCTAAAGCTAAAGTAGAAAAATGTTTTTCATGGAAAAAATGGCTAATCAAACACTATAAAATCTAAAATTTGGAGTAAAAATTGATCATTTTTCATAAAAAAATTGTGCAATCAAATACGCCCTAAGAATTTGTCGCATCTTTATTCTCTAAGGTCACTATGTGGCATTCCTCATTCTTTTCAACCTATAATGTCTCCTTAATTGTAAATATATCTTTCATGGGAAACTAATTCCAGTAAAGAGAAATTCATAATATGACACAATTAAACACAACTTTCTTAAAATTAAATAAAATCAAACAAGAACTACAATATTTACTTGTTGCAATATTTAATATGAAAGATCATTGTTGTCAATATCTTGTAAGGGTAGGCTTCTTAATTATTTTTTTTTTTTATGATGATAACAATGCTATTTGTTTGTTTGTTTTTTTTACTAGATGGGTAGATCGTGCTATACACATGCAAATAAAAACAAATACAAATTAATGTTCATAATTTGATGGTACTTGATAAGCATTTTCCTTTTTACTTTTTCAAAGCAAAATTTTAAACAAAATAAGTTTTGGCACATCAAAAAATTAATTATTTTTCAGAGGTCACTAGTAGGGTGGCACCTGCTATGCATATGCGCATGGTAAAAAATTAGAAGATTAATTTTATTTCAGGAAATTGAAACAATTTTATTGGTTGACATGAAATATGCAACCAAAAAAATTAAAGACAAATTACTATCAATATTAATTTAAAAAATGAGTGATTAAATAATAATTTTAAAATCTATGATTAAAGAGACAATTTGATCATAGAGTATATCACTTTTAGCTAGAGATGATAGAAAATTGAATTTGAAGACATAAATGAATATATAACCAAACCCCATACCCCATACCCCTGTCTAAACCTCCTACACAATTGTGTAACCATTTGACAGTATTTTGAAGGCATAAGACATTGCTTTGTTTCTTAAAATTCATAGAGTTAAAGCTAAAGGGTACATTAGATATATTTTAATGATAACTAAAATTATAACTTATTTTTACATAAATATTTAAAAGTTCACTTAGCATTTCTATCAAAAGCTAAAATACTTCTTAAAAAATTTCAGACTTTTCAATCGACCTAAGTCAAACAGAATGTTCGAATTGTTTTTTAACCAAGTTTGATCAACCTAAGATACCACTTTGACCGATCTATGTGAGATAAGAATGTTGAGCCTATTCACTAGACCACTTCAGTCGTTCGGAATCCTCCATAAAGTTTTGGACCAATTGTATCATCAATTTCGATTAATAAGTTAATCGAAATATGTTTAGAAACTTAAAATGTCTCATCATTTTAGAATTTTTTTCTTGTGTTACATAATCATTTATTTTTTATCAGTCTCATATATTATAACTTATTGTGTTAAATTTTCATAGTATATACCTAAATCTTGATCAAAATAAGTCAAAGATATATTTTCCCTTTTTAGTAAAAAAGTTAAACCATATACCACAGACTTTGGGATGTTTTAATAGTAAGAATGGCAACACAAATATTCAAATTTGACCCAAATCAAAGAGGTAAGTAAAGTACATAAACATCTTTGAATATATATTTCAATATGAATTCTAAGTAAAGATTAAATTTTTTGAAATCATGCCATTGTGACTAAAATTAGTGGGTATTTAATAAATACACAACAATAATACAGCAAGCGAGTTTAAATTAGTAACCAATATTTCTAATTGCGGATTTGAGGCTTCCCAATTAAGGAAACAGAATGTTAACATTAATGGCAACAAATAAACTAAATAAATACCACAAAAAAGGAAAAAAACAAAAAACAAAAAAAAAGAAGCCTCAAATTAATGAATCCTCTAATATATAGCAACTGCGGTTCTTACACTTCCCAAATCAACTACAGCAAGCCAAAGAAGAAGCAGCCTAGAACCGCCACCACAAACCCGACCGGATCACCAACTGCCGCCGCAGATGACGGAGCGGGGGCTGGAGCACCCATACCAGGGGCATTCTCCGTTGCCAAACCCGTCGGCGAATCAGCTTGGGGGCTCCCAGCCGCCGGAGCAGGCGATACGACTGGAGACGGAGACGGAGACTGCGACGGCGGCTGTGGATGCGCGGCCGCCCAAGGAGCTGGAGTTGGAGTCGGCAGCGGTGTCGGCTGGGGAGCTCCATGAGCCCTGTGCCACACGGCTAACACTACGATAATTAGCTTCTGACCTTTCTCGCAGTTGTCGCCATAGCCGCTGATAAAGAAAAACGGACCGGAGCGGTTAAACTTGAACACCGAGTCGCCGTCTTCGAGAGTTCCGGTGGGATTGTCTTTCTTGCAGTTGTAGTAGTCGTCTTTGTCCACAACCAGCACCGAATCAGACCCTTTGCTGTACTTGAAAACTGATTTTTTTCATGCAAACACGCAAGCCGAAACCATCGTCATGAAAAAATATACGGATTCAAAGCAATAAACTGTAAGTATGTATATCGATTTAAATGAATTATAAGATTACAGTACATCGCTCTTACTGGGTTAATCTCATCTAAGGAAGGGTCGCCACTTTTGGGCCCACCCAATCAGCGGACAAACAGGGATAGACTTGAACTATTTTGCTCATACTTGCCTTACGCTATTAAAAATTAAGTTATTAAGTAGACGAGAAAATGTCGTTTTTAGTCCACCGATTGAGTCGGCCCAAAAAAAAACAAACATTTTTTTGATGAGAAATAATGATAAACAGCTCACAATACAATCCGAAAACTCAAAAGATATCGAAATCTCAACAAGGAAAATAAAAAAAAATCCACAAAAAATTATTCCGAAGGAGAGGATTTGGAGGGGGAATTACTTACTGAGAGAATCATTGACTTGAAAGCGGTTTCTTTGAGCCCAGTGGCTGTAGTCCTCGGAAGGCTTCAGGACCCAGCCATCTTTGCCGCCGACGAAGAAGTTGTAAGCTTCCGAGGAGGCCAAAAGGCAGACCAAGATCACAACCTGAGAGATGAAATATCTCTGGAACGCCATTGAAATCAGAGAAAGAGAGAGAGAGATGGGGGAGAGAAGGAAGAGATTGGGGGAAATTTATAGAGCGGTGGGGGAGAGGAAGCTACCGTTGCGAGAGAGCAAATGGCGAGCCGTAATGGAAATACGTGTAATGGAAAGGTGGCCGGGTTTGTGGCAGCTGTCCAATTTTATTATCTTTCTTAATTTTTCAAGGGGTTTGCGTTACAGAAATTTGAATTTCTTGGACTCTTTTCATTTTCTCATGCGGTGCGTGTATGACGTCATTATTTATTTAGATAGTATTTATTAATTAAAATATAAATTTAAAAAATAAAATATAAAAAATATTATAAATAAAAATATTTTTGTATTATATTTATTTGACAACTCTTAAAAAATAAGTTAAAAAGTCACGTGACTTCTTATTTTAAATTATTTAAATAAATTTATATTTTTCTTCAAATAAATTTATCTTGAATTTAATAAATAAGAAAAAATGATTCATATATTTTTAATTGTATTTTAAAAAATATTTTTTAAATATTAAAAAAAATTAATAAGAAAAATAATTTTTTGAATATTAGAGTGTGACAATTTTTTGTATATTATTTTTATAAAAGTAGAAAAAGAATGGTCTATTGAAGCTTTAAGATTGACGAAATTGCAGGAAATAAATGATGGAATTAATGGGGGAAAAAATTAAGCTGCCCCATTGTTGTCTATTTGTGGTGGTCATTAAGGTTCATTGCCATATTGAGTTTGGACTATTGAAGGGACAAAGAACGAAAATAAAATAAATAAATATTTAAGATATTATCATTATTTTTTGGATAACCAATTTTTTTAGTTTAAATAAATAAATTAATATAATGATTAGATGTAATAAAATGTACTTTATTTTCAAATAATATATAATAAATTCTTTTTTTTTCCTGGCTATACACTCTTATTAATTTGTTGGCGATATATTTAAAAAAATATATTTATTATCAACAACTAAAAATATTTTAACATTAAAAACAAAAAATAAAAAATATGTTAATGCACTTTGTTTTCGGACAAAATACAAAATTGCACGTTATTTAATACACTTTGTTTTTAGATAAAATATAATAATTGCATGTTATTTTCAGCACTAAACGTTTTTATTGGTTAGTCAAATATTTTAAAGTACAATATATTACTAATTAATAAAAGTATTTGAAGGTTAAAATGATATTCAATAAATACATCTCATTTTTAGAAAATAAAATAAAGTATTTACAAAATAAAGTGGACTAAATTAACATAAATAGCACATAAAATTTATATATACTATTTATAGTATTTTTATAAGTTAAATACCACGAATAGACAAATATTGTCATTTCCTTTTTCTTCTTACATATTTACTCAAATAATTAAATTATGGGTGTAATTGAAATAATAAAAATTTTATAAAATAATAAAAATTTTAAGAATACAATTGATTCAAAATTATATCGTTCAAAGGTGTTTTTGGAATAATAAAAGTTTGAATATTTAAATAAAAAAATATATAAATACATAAGCGAAAGATATGTATTTAACCCATATAATTTTGACACATTGCATGCGGTAGAGAATTTATAAAAAGGAAAATTATACAAATGTCACACGACTGCCACTCCTTAATGTACAAGTATCATTCTTATTAGTTACAAATTTTGACTTGCTTTTATTATTCTTTTGTATAAATTTCTAAATAAAACTTTTACCAAACTGTTTACTATACTTTAAAAACATAAGATTGCGTTCTTTTTGAATTTTATTTTTAGTTTGGAGTTTTAAATTTATTTTTAATTTTTTAGTTTGTTTTAAAAAAAATAAAAGATATATTATGTTTATCATTTTAAAAAATTGTTTCTCAAAACAGAAAAAAAAAAGCGTATTATGTTTGAAATTTTAAAAATAATTTTTAATAACATTTTATTCAATAAATTTGATTATTCAGTAAATTAGAATTATTTAATGCTAATATATTATTAAAAAATATATACATTTTAAAGTTGGTGAATCTTACAACATTTTTTCATTATAAGAATAAAATACAAATAAATAAATAAATTGCTCACTCTTTTTCGTGTTTTGGTTGTTTTGATTGAAAATAGCTAAAATAATTTTTTATTATTTTGAATTTTTTATAATTTTTTTATTTTCGAAAATATATTTTTAAAAATAACAAAATAAACACATTTTTATTATTTTAAAAAATTAAAAATTAAAAATAATAAAGAGAACAGACCCTACTTTTTTTTGCAGGCACGCTTAATAAATTCACTAGTTATAAACTGTAATACCCCATTTTCGTGTAACGTTGCCACGTAATTTCAATGAGTTTAGAATACCAAAAAATTGATTTTATAGCAATTTCAGGTACCGAATCAACTGTAGGGAATGCCTCGGAGTGAAATTATCTAAAGAAAATTATATGGCCTCGACGAGCGTATCGAAATAGGATTTATGGTATCAAAAGAAATCGAATTCGGAACGATTTTCGGTACAGCTAAAATACAGCTGGAAATAAGGCTATAAAACCGAATCGTCGTAAGAGACTCCCGAAAAATCAACGGAACCCTAAGGGGGCTCCAGTTTTACGTAACAAGCAACCCTTCAATGGTTTTGGGATTAAACGATAGCCCGATGAGGACACTGGGGCGAAATTATCATTTTTAGCTAAGATTTGGATTATTAATTTCGGAATTTCAGTATTATAATGCAAATTAATTTGAGGTTCAAGTTGAAACTTCAATTAGAGATATGCACTAGTGAAATAACGATGAAATTGAGGGTTTAATGTATAATTCTTAAATTAATTTTTCATATATATAGTAATGTAGTTATGTATATATATATATATATGTAAAACATGTGCTGTGCGTGGTGGCTGTAATGGTTTCGTGAGGTTGCTGTGAAGCATTAATTGGGGCTGCAAATTGAGAGATTATGGCCACGTGATCTGTGGATAGGTGGCGTATGAAATTAATGTGCATTTAATGTAGAGAGTTTTGCATTAAATGTCATGCGTATGGGCAAGAATAGCAGAGGGCGTGAACGAGCAATGGCCAGCTTCTGTGAAGCTTTAAATGGCCGAAAGTTGAGCTGTAAAATGAAAGATTTTGGCAGTGTGAAGTGAGAAAAATTAATGTGCAATTAATGTGGAGATCGTGGCAGCGAAGCAGCTGAATTTAAGGAACAATTAATGGAACAATTAATGTGATGTACAATATAGATACATATACACGCAATGGCTGCCTATAAATTAGCAGCAGTCTTGGCCGAAATGAAGCAAGCAAATGGCCACGGGAGAAGCTGGGCGAGAGATCAAGAGAGCTTGTGAAATTAGAGAAATCATGAAGGAGAAAGTGAGTGGCCAAAGAATAGCCACTTCCAGCAGCCATGGCCGCGAAGCAGAGCTTTGATGCTCGGCCATGGCGGTCAAGGAAGAATGAGCAGCAGCGAGAGGGCGCTATTGAGGATGGCATCAAGGTCCGGGCGGCTTTCGGTGGTGCAAGGGAGCGTCGGAGGAGACCGTTGCAGCAGTGAGCGGCCATGGCCGCAAGCTCAGCGCAGCCATGGCCGACGCACAGTGGGCAACGCCGCGAGCAGCGGCTGGACTCGGGGCCGCGCATGGCCGCGAGGAAGATCACCGGGGGGCAGTCGCGATGTGGAGCGAGGGCGGCCGCGGCAGGCAGTGGCGAGGGCCGGCGGAGCTCGGCCATGCGCGCGCATGGCTGGCGCGCCAGTTGCAGGCAGCCGCGGGGAAGAAGGAAGGGAAGAAGAAGAAGAAGAAGAAGAAGAAGAAGAAAAGAAGAAGGAAAGAAGAAAGAAGAAGAAGAAAGAAAGAAGGAGGAAGAAGTTGCAGTATGCGCGGGAAGCAGGGGAGAAGGAGGAAGAAGAAGAAGAAATGAGAGAGAAAAAGAAAAAGAAAAAAGAAAAAAGAAAAAAGAAAAAAGAAAAAGAAAAGAAAGAAAAAGAAGAAAAAAATAGAGAAAATGTTAGAAAAATTCAGGAAAAATTCTAGAAAATAGGGAATTGTGTTTCGGTGATATCCTGGAGATTTTGGTGAGAAAAACAGCCCGGGCACGCTTTTCGGGAATATCGCACACAAATCGAGGAAATCGGAGATGCTAAGCCAAGGTGAGTAAAAATTCTCTAGAAAATTTTAGAAATTCTAAAATATTATTTTATGAATTTTCATAGTGAAATATTTGAGAAAATATTTCTAGAAATATTTAATTTGGAGTTATTGAGGAAAAATAGGAAGAAATAGAGAAAAAATTAAAGAAAATGCCAGAAATTATGGAAAAATAGGATTTAATGTTTATTTAAATACCTATGATGATTAGGATGCTTTGAGGTCAAAGTTGAGGTGTTTGGCATGAATTTTGAGGTTGGCACGCAAATCGAGGCAAGGCTCGGATTACGAGGTAGCCCGATAAGCTCTAAAAGGTATGTGGTACTTCCTCGAAAATGTATTCATCATATTGACATGCCCTGATATGTATCTATCACGTAGAATGCATACATGATTATGAAATGCATGATTACACGTTGATATCATTGATCACACGCATATGAGGCCGTAGGGAGTACGAACTGGCACCGCTGCCTTACCAAGGGTGCACCCATACACCCCGGCTTCGAAAGAGGTGGCCGCTAAAATGGTAGGTAGCATGAGGGGTGCAGTTGACACCTACGAGGAAAGACATTGCATACACTCATGACATAGCATTACGTACCCTTACTTAGATGGTTCATCATCTAACTTGGGTCCGCTCCTGGAACATTCAACGTTCTAGTCGGGACTTGCAGAGATGATTTTCAGATTGATGATATGTGATGACGCGAGACGTCAGGAAACGAGGAAATGTGCCATGTTATGTTGTGATATGAATAGTTAAGGATTATGTACATTTGTTTTACTTTTCGAAGGTTATGTAACAACGTTTGTAATAAGTACTTGTCTAGTTATTCATGTATATATTGTCATGAGCAGGTTCGATTCAGCTTCCGCTTTGTGTTTATTTTCTAGTGTATATATCTTGCACTAGATAAGGCCTTAGGGAATTTCGGGATAATGTAATGATTTTAAAAAAAAAAAAAATAAGACCCAATTTTCCTAAAGTATAACATGCCCGAGAAAGCGGGCTGTTACATAAACAATAATTAACATATGGCGAATGTCAAATATTTTCATATTTCTTAATATATATATATATATGTATGTATGTATATATACATAATGTCACAACTCTAAAATGGGGAGTGTAATCGATGCTGCCCCATAGTAGCATACTCGTGGGCCTCATTTAGATTAAAATTCTAAAATGAACATATATAACCGAAAATTTCGTGGTTCCTAACATTTGGCATTTATAAGGAAATAACAATGTAGTTCTAAAAAAGTTTTTATATGTGATTAAAATGACTTTAAATAGGAGTTGGCTACACTCAATTTGACAATAAAATTTTGTTATGCTTCCTACTATATGTGTGGTAGTTGAAATACTTACAACTTAAGACAAGAAAATATTCTTACATATGAGATTACCTCGTAGGGTATGTCAAATTTAAATTAACCTTATCAAGTATTAGGTAATTTGAAAGAAAATTTTGCTATGCCTTTCACTATATGTACGATAGTTGAAATACTTACAAGAAAAAATTATTAGGGAAGAGATTATCTCACAAGTTATATTATACTGTCAAACTTAAATTAACCCTACAGGTATCAGGTAATTTGACACAAAATTTTACTATGCCTCGCACTATATGTATGATAGTTGAAATACTTATAACTTAAGACAAGAAAATATCCTATGAGATGAGGTTGTCTCATAGGGTATATTATACTGCTAAACTTAAATTAACCCTATTAGGTAATTTAACAAAAAATTTTGTTATGCCTTGCACTATATGTTCGATACTTGAATTACTTGCAATCTATAAGACAAAAAAATATCTTTAGAGAGGGAGTTATCTCACAAGGTATATTATAGTGTTAAACTTAAATTAACTCTATCAGATATAAGGTAATTTCACAACAAATTACTTCGTAAAATAAATTATATTGTTAGTTAAATTTTATATTTTGTAATAAATTTGTTGATGTATTTTAATTTTTGTCACACAGTTATTAAACTTTAATTTTTGTTAAAATTAAAATTTAATCTCTTGCAAATTATATTAACAAAAACTACCATAATATATACCTTAATAAAAACCCTAAAATCACTTAATGTTAAAATTTATCTAAATTCTACAATCAAGTGATTTTATAAGTTATATTATTGTATATCGTGTTAGTAAAATCAATAGAACTTGACAAAAAAATCAAAACTTAGTGGTTAATTGTGACAAAAACTAATGTATAGTAACTAATCTGTTACAAAATATAAAGTTTAAGAACTAACAGTATCACTTACCCTTACCTATTTATTAACCAAAAAATTATATAAGATTAAGAAGAAGATGGTAGAAAATATGAAAAGCATAAAATGTTAAAAAAAAAATTAAGTTTTAACATACTTGTGATAACTGATCAATAAACTTAATTATCCTTGATTAAGAGCCATGGTTAATTATTTGCATTGGTAGGATGTCATTATCCTTAGTTTGAACATACTTGTGATAACTGATCAATAAACTTAAGTTTTTGTAAGTTGCCTGCTAGTAAAAAGGGACATTGTTAATTTTTAAATTTTGTATTTTATAATAAATCAATTATATATTTTAATTTTTATCTATTAAATATGATTTTCTATTAAACTTTAGTCATTTTCTTTATTTTTGTTTCTCATATTCTATTAATAGACGCGACGGTGACATATATTAATATAAAAAAAATTATTATGTTGCCCGCGTTGAACAAATTATATGTTGTCAGATGCGGGTTTGCAAGGGGGTGTGGATCTCAGACCCTTCCCTTCAATTTACTTGCGTCAGACAATTTTTGTGTTACCCGATATAGACAATAGAAAATTTTTCTCAATATAAATCTCAAAATTATTTAATTATGTAATTTAAGTTAATTTTGACATTAAATGATTTTGGAATTTATATTAATATATATCATGTTATTTTTAATTAATTAAATTTAATAAAAAAATAAAAAATTAACTAAATTTTAACAAAAATCAAAATTTAGTAGTTGCAGTATAAAAATTTTAACATAATTTATGTTAAAATTTTTATACTGCAACCACTAAATTTTAGTATAATAAAAAATTACCCAAAAATCAAAATCAAGTAATTTATTAGGCTAAAAAAATTACTTGTAACAAAATTAGTTGAAAGAATTTCCCCAATTACATAAAGCCTTAATCTTGTCCACATGGCGAGTAAAAAGGTTAAACAAAAAAAATCTTGCATTTAAGAGTTCTAATTTGAAGAATTTAAAGGGACTCATAATATTCTGAAACTCTATGAACTCTTTGTGTGTGTGATTTGTGGGTGAAATTGGAGTGATAAAAAACTGTTTCACCTTTGAAACTCCATATGTTTGTTCATCCATCAATAAAACATAAATATTCATTAAGATATAAAGTTGACAAGAGGATGAAATCAATTTGCAAATTTTCAACATAGAGCTGTTGAAAATTTATGAACAAAGTGAAATTAAAAATAAAATGTGAATACCTCTTCTATTATTAATTATGTCACTTAAATATTAATTAAATTAATTACATGTTAATTAAGTTAAATTAAAACATAATTGGACTAAAAAAATAAAAGACATATTGTTTGTCTAAACCCAACCCTTTGTTAGCGAAGGGTTTCAATAAACTATCGACAACACTTGATGTTGGGTTATAGAAAGCAAGTGATTGAGTTCACTCTAGAACGATTGTCAATAAAAACGATTTTATAAATAGAGAAAAAAGATAAATAAAAGAATATGATGTAATAAAAATTTGATAGAAATAGATGTTTCATTGAAAATAAAGACACAATCATCTTCTTCTTGAATTTTTCTTTTTTTTCCTTTTTTTTTATTATCGATTCATCTTCATTATCATTTTATTTTTTTAAGAACTCATCACTAATAAGTGTGGAATCCACTTAGTGATGGATTCTTTTTGAGACCTATCACAAATGTTGTCAACAATTGGTCGGAACTCGTCCCCAACAAAAAGTTATAGTCAATGATTAATCAATTTATTTTTTATTTTGATTTAATTTAGCTTTAATTAGGATTTAAGTAATATAATTAGTGAGAATAGAATACTAGTGAAAAACAATTAAACCATAAGAACTTATAAACTCATTTTTAAACTATAAAAGGTGTCGGGATAACCCAAACTCCAAGAAATTTGAGTTTGATTAACTCTATAAGTTTCGAATATTATAAAAACATAAAATCAACATGTAAATATATCATAAAAATTGAACCATAAAATGTCTTATCTAAAAGAACTTCACGGAAGGCACATCCCAATTAGTTTTATTTTTTAATACAATTCATTAAAAGTTAAAACATAAAACCTCATTAAAATGAAATGATTTTACACTATAGTCCGTTGCATAAGAAGATTGTTTTTGGACTTTTGAAATGTATAGAACATATACTTTCTATTAAACTATAAAGGATATAATTGTCAATGAAATTTTTGTCGAATTGTAACAGTTGAGACTAGAAATCTAGAATTTTAAAGTTAAGAGTTATATTCATTAAAAAAAAAATTATAACTGATATAATTAACTTGAGATTATTTAATTCAATCATTTCATACACAACTTAACATGATTTATATATAGGATGTTCATGTTAAGCACGCACTCCAAGTGAATCAGCACTTAACTGATTGAGTTGAAATTTGAAAAAATAAAAAATATATTTTTTATAATATATTAAAATATTATATTGAATAATTTTTTAATCATTTTATTGAAAAATCATACACGAGGCTACATAATATATATATATATATATTTGTTTTGAATAATACGTTATTGTTTTTATTGTCCCAAAATCTTGTCAAGTGGGAAGGTTAAAAATGCATACAAACAGATAATTTATAAAATATAATACAAAAAATTATATGGATATGCTAAATGATCTCTTAATATATTTATATATAGTATCTAGGGGTGTGCAAATGGTCAATTGGGTTATCGAACCGATTAAAATCTAATAATTGAAAAAATCAAACTATTTTAAAAAATTGAACTAAACCCCAAACAAACCGAAAAATCGAAAAAATCTAACAACGAAAAAATGTAACACAAATTGAAAAAACTAAATCGAACGAATAAATTGAACAAATACAAAAACATTGAAAAAAACCAAATAAATCAAAAGACCAAACAAACAAACAAAAAATCGAAGAAACTAACAAAATCGAATACTACCTAAAAAAACCGAAAAACCATCATTAAAACTCACCTCTGTCTGTAGCCGATCAAAGTAAAGAAGAAGATGAGAACGATGGCGATCAACAAGAGATGGGGATGATAGTGTTGATAGGTGAAACGAAGGGGAAGATGCCGAAAAGAAGGTTGAATTCAAATGGGACTTGGTTCTCCGTTATGATGCATGAAAACTTTTTGAAGGTGTCGTTTGATTTTTCCAAACATTTTCTTTTCTAAAATGTCAAGAAATGTTTGTGCTATTTTTGTAATTTTAGAAACTTTTGTGACAATTTTGTAATATTAAAAAATATCAAAAATATGTTGCCAATTTAAAAGTGTATTTTCATCCAGAAATAGGGATGAAATTTTTTTTCATCTCTAACTCAAAAATTTTAAATTTTATAGAATTTGTTTATAAAATTTGTTTGAATGCATTATGAAATTTTTCTTTATTTTTATATTAAATAAATATTTTTATAATTTATTCTATTAAAAATTATATTTACAAAAAAAAACACTATATTTTTACTACATATTTCTCCCGTTTTTGTTTCTTATATTTTTAAAAAGTAATATTTTTCCGTTTTAATTTCTTATCACATCCATTTTTCGTTTCTATTTTTGTGCAACCTAAGTTCTCCATTAAACTCGTTGGTTACCAATCGAAACAAAGAGAAAAAGTGAGACAATGACAGCCAACAAGTGAGAATGAAACGTCAACAAACAAATACGAAAGGAAAATGTGGGAAAATAAAGGTCAAAAGGCAAAGGAAATTGGTTCTCCATTCGACTCGCAAGTCACCAATTGTAGCAAAGAAGAAAACGAAGATGACAGTGATCGACGAGAGATAGGGACAACAATTATCACTCGAAAGCTGAAGACAAAGCAATGAAGAGGAAGGAGGAAGGTTGAAGGCAAAGGGTACTTTTGTTCTTCATTTCCTCTTATTTTCTTCTTCAATGCACACAGGTGGACTAAAATCGATGTTGTTTTGTAAATTCTACTGATTCCATTATTTCGAGAGCAAAAATGTAATCAAAACTAATTAATCAAATTTTCTATCCAAAAAAAAAAAATGAACGAAACCAAATTTTATTAAAAACCAAACCAAACCGATAATTTCAATTAGTTCGGTTCCATTTCGATATTTTGATTAACTCAAAATTTTGCACACTTCTAAGTACGACTTATATATATATATATATATAGATAGATAGATAGATAGATAGATAGATTAGCCTTAGCCCAGTAAGCCTTGCCACGCCGAGCAACGGCCCATGGCCTAGCACGACTATAGTTGGAAGCTCAATAGCCTTTAACAAACATCCAATTTACCTTCAAACTCCCGAAGGCCCATCATTAAAAAAAGCCGGGAAAGACAACATGGATCGAAGTTCATTTTGGGTGGCCTAAAATTGATAGAAGGGATGCCCTCTAAATCCCATAAATCTTTACGGTCAGCTCATTCTCATGCTTCAGTTCACTCGTCTTCCAGCATCGAGGCTTGCTTTTAGTCAACTCTTAACTATAATATGAGATTTGAAGCTCTCTCTCTCTCTCTCTCTCTCTCTCTCTCTCTGGACATTGTGGACATGAAATGGCATTAAATCTGACCAAATTTGCGCAGTTTCTCCCTATTTCTATTTCTACCTTGAGCCTCTTTTGTTCATGTTTGAGACAAGAAGCAACTGCCCAAACAAAATATAGACAATCTGCATCTCTGCTACCTCCTCTTCATTTTGAATCTGGATACAGGCTTTGAACTTTTTTCAGGTGATTCGGGCTACAAAGGAAAAAACCAAATCTTCAGATTAAATCTGGGGAAATAAACAAGGGTCGCAAGATTGTTGTATGAATATGCAAGATCGTGGATCGACCTTAGAACTAGTCATTTGTTCCCTTGTTATTTCTAGGTTGTGAGTGTGCTCCACGATTGATCCAGTGAAAGCCTGAAAGACGAGGAAAGAAAAGGGATAAGAACTGCATTACATAATTTCTTTTAACGGTAAATGCTATGGTAAAAATGAAATTTCTATAGAGAGCATAGCGTGTTGAATTAATACCCAAAGATCATTTAAGAAAGAAGTAATGAGGAAAATCCATCAAAGTGCAAGTATATTTAGAGGAAACATGTTGTACGACTATTACCACCTAAACCACAAGCCCAAACTACTGTGATTATTTAGAGGCATATGCATGGAACTTATATATGGACATCCATACGTAGTCATTATTCTCAACACAAGCAAGAAAATGATTGTTCAATACTATAAAGCACATAAATCACTATAGGGGTCTCCATGAAGAGATTTTTCCACCACCAGAATACATTTTAAACACATTCTGTCTATTCCAGGCTGAAAGCTTGCTAATCCGGGGAAGGAGAAGAAAAAGAAACTGCAGCTACTCAACTTCAATAAATTTCCATTTTGAAGAAATTGTTGCTTCAGAGTTGGGACAAAACTGAAACATGCTCCCAAGCAATTGGCACCAGGGAAGTCTATAAATGTGAAGGGAAAACAATGAAGGAAAAAAGACACCATCCCCTCTTTCCCCAGCAGAAAAAATAAATAAAAGAATAAGGTTGATTGCAAAGCATTCCCCACATGCACATACAAATAAGATAAACAAAATAAAATTGACTCCTTCAAGGGGAAATTAAGGCCTAGAGTCAAGCAAGTAAATACCGTGTTTTGAAATTGAGGTCGTGCTTGGACATTCTCCTCCACTTCAGGAAGTACCATATCATTCTCAGCAAAGCTGGATTTATGAACTGTGAAACTTTGGTCCCTTGAAGCTTTATCTGAAATTTGATAAAAACAACATAGTCAACCTAAAAGCAGCTCAAGATTACAACTAATGATGGATGTAAGATCCTCGCTCAACAACATATTTTCATAGCAAAATTTAAGATTGCATTGTAGTTAGCTTTGTGAATAGAGCTACCTCCAGTAAATCATGACATCATGGAAATTACCAAAGATCCAGGATTTCAGTCAAATTCAACTCACACTTCACAGGCAAGAAGAGCATGCAAAAGTTCTGGGGCGCTGACCCCAAAAGGCAGTTGGATAGCAAGCCAATAAGACTTGATATCAGCACTGCTTTTGGTGGTCCTTTCACATCTAAAGTATAATCCTAAAGAATTTCTCAGAACTTAGATTTGCAAATTGCTGTAAAATTAAACACAAAACAGATAGAATAAAAACCAAGCAAAAATTGTCAATGTCTGTTGTATGATTAAGAGATAATGAGACTCCAAGAAAAAATTCTGAAGTTATCATTTCATAGATAACTTGAATTGTTTGAGCTAGTTGGAAATTCCATTCTTTAGATGCTTTTTTTTCAGCATTGCAAAGATAACTAATACTTGTCTCTCATAATTCTTTAAATTTGACATGTGGCACTTAATGTTCATACTGGACACCACTTTTGACCTTAATTGCTCAGCAGTGGTTCAGTGAGTCACCAAAGGCTGTTGCCAAACCTCCCAAATGCTACAATGAACATTCCTAAATGGCACCCACCCTCGCAGAAGAAATTAAATTGGAAACTCAGTGAAAAGGGGAATGATATAGGAATTGTTTGGAAAAAAAAAGGCTAGGTGAAATTGCTATGTCTATTAAGATGTGGACTACTAGCATCCACAACAATAACAATTACATGCCTTTATCCCCTTTAGCGGGATATGCTACATGAATTCTAGATCTCCAATCATTTTTATTCATGCCCACATCCTCTGTAAGGTCATTATATATATATATATATCATGTCTAGGGTTCACACCAAGGTTTCTTTGCTCTCTCTCTCTCTCTCTCTCTCTCTCTCTCTACACAACACACAAACAAAAAAACAACTTTCCTCCATTTCATCCACTAGCCTCATAGGTGCTTCTACTAGTCTTCTCAAATGTCCAAACCATCTTAATCATGACTTTAGCATCTTATCCTTAATAAGTGTCACTTCCAACCTTATTACCTAAGATCTCATTTCATTTTTCTTTTTCTTTTCTTGTATGGCTGTACATCCACAATAAACTTGGATGTAAGGGGGGGGGGGTTTAAAAAAGAACCCTGTGAAGCTTTACAACCTGAAGAGAACCATGATCTATCTAGGCATGTTTTTAGTTAATATTGTCTAGTGTCACAACCCCAGGGGTATCCTAGTCATTACACTATTAATACACAAGATGTGTTGTACCCTTCAGTTAGTGTTGTAATCGATTGTAACTTTTTAGTTAGACATTACAATTGAAAGGAAGAGCCTCTAAATAGGTTGTAACCTAGAGAATTACAACTCTCTCTCTCTCTCTCTCTCTCTTCTTGCTATTCTCCCTTTTCAGTCTAACAGAGGTTATTTAGGGTAGAATTTGAGAATTGAGAGAGAATGGAAGGAAGAGTTAGATTGAAAGGGAGAACAGCAAGAAGAGAGGGAGAACTAAGGGTGAGAGAGAGAGAGAGAGAGAGAGAACATAAAGTTGGAGGGAAATATTCAATTATCATTCACATAACTAATTCTCTAGTTTACAGCCTATTTATAGGCTCTTCATTTCAATTGTAATGTCAACTAAAAAGGTACAATCGATTACAACACTAACTGAAGGGTACAACATAGTTTATGTATTAATAGCGTAATTACTAGGATACCCCTGGGGTTGTGACAATCCCCCCTCCTTAAGAGAGTTCTTGTCCCCAAGAACTTGCAACGACTAGCTACAGTTCAACCAATCCTTGTTTTCACAGTCTAATTTACCCTTCTCTCTTTCTTTCTGCTTTGCTTTTCCTCATTAAGGAATTGAAGTGTACAAGTGTTCGCAGCCTTTGAATATTCTTCCTTCACCTCAGTCCTTTATTCAAACTCAACAGCCTGTATAGAGTACATTTGTGACTCTTGAGCCCCTTTCTATAATAATTTCTGCAACTTCTTCCTGGCGATCACCTTGCACTCACCGATTTCTTCTTGGAGAACAAATTCTCCTCCTCCTTCTTCATCTAATTCTTCCATGTTCAGTAACAGTCTTCTGCATTAGTGGCCTAGATGGAATTTGTCTCCGCATTTATAGCACAATCCTAGTTGCCTCCTCTGCTCTAGCATTGAATTTTTTACTACATTAAGGTTAGTGTAAACCTGGGGATTTCCTTGGTTCATTCCTACTGTTGTAGCCCCAGGATTGCCTTCCAACTACTGGCTAGTGGGAGGGTTATTTCTCTGTAGGATTTTGTGCTTTTTGAATATTGCTTCTAGAGCAAGCTACTGTAAGCTTGCTTTCTCAACAACCTGCTTTACAGTGATAGGGTGCATCATCTTTGCTGTAGGCCGTAGCTCCTCCGTCAGTCCACTAATGAAACTCGACACAAAATAAGACTTGGTCAATGTTGCATGAGTGACTTCAATTCCTCAAACATGACTTGATATTCCATAACTGATCCCTCTTGTTTCAGCTTGTTAAACTCTTTAACAACATCAGCCATTGATTGTTCTCCAAATCACTCACAGAAGCCTTCCGCAAACTCCTGCCACCTACATACATTCCTCATTTGACTCCATCCTTGAAACCAGGTGTCAGCTCTATCATTGAGATATGCTGCCGCCAAGTTCACCTTCTGGTTTTCTGCCATTTGATAATAGTGAAAGAACCTCACACCTTCCAATCCACCATCTAGGCTTATCTTCTTCAAAAATTGAAATTCCAATCTAGGCATAGGAGTAAGAGGAGTATGATGGGGGGTAATATAAGGGCCTCTCACCTGAATTTCTAGCTCAGTTTCCGTCCGGTCATCAATTGCACGTAGATCAAGGGCTTGTGATAGAATTCCAGCCCCTACAGTGGCTCTTGGGGGGGAATCCACCAGCAAGCTAGTTTGGGGCTCCTAGAAAACAAATCAAGGAGACTATTAATCCTTTGATTTACATCGGTGATCACCAGATGAATTCTGGAGAATTCCTCTTCCATCCCCTGATCTAAGCCCCCTACACCGCCTCCCTAGTCGCAGCACTCTTGGCTATGCCATGACTCACCTCTTCTTGAGTCTGGTGCAGCCTAAGTTCCATAGTTTTGAGCCTGACTTCTAATTGCTTCAGTCTCGTCCCTCCCGCCATACCTCAACCCGTATACTCCGTATTCACCTTCAACCCACACTGAATTACCACCTCCCAATCCGCAATTGATGACCAATTAACCCGACAAGCGTTGGGATCCACAATTCAAAATTCGGATCTGACTATTGTGGATTGCTGCAACTGATAGCCGGGATCTGTACTTCCTCCAGTTTAATCGCAATCACTGTGATCCATGATCACTTGGATCTACTTCCAATCACACCTTCTCACTCACTTGGATCTTACTCCTATGGCCAAGGATCACCCGCTCTGTGTCACCTTCAAGGGATCAGCTACTCTGCTCGGTTACAACGTCTTCAAGTCGGATTGAAATTATAGATAGGAGTCACCTATCAACAGCCACGACTCCAACAGCTTTGATGCTCTGAATTGCTAGAATTAAAGCTGAAAATCACCATTGTTCGCCTCACTACAATTGATCACCACAACAATTGGTCCACCTAACTCACGACCGAGGAATGATCAGCTTTGATACTAATTGTCAGATCCTAAGATCTGATAGAGGCTATTTGGGGTAGAATTCGAGAATTGAGAGAGAATGGGAGGGAGAGTTAGATTAAAGAGGAAGAACAAAGGGTTCGTGAGAGAGAGAGAGAGAGAGAGAGAGAACAAAAGGTTGGAGGGAAAATATTCAATTATCATTCACATAACCAATTCTCTAGGTTATAGCCTATTTATAGGCTCTTCCTTTCAATTGTAATGTCTAAGTTAAAAGGTACAATCGATTACATCACCAACTAAAGGGTACAACACATCTTATGTATTAATAGCGTAATGACTAGGATACCCCTGGGGTCGTGACACTTTGTCATGACCCAAGGGTAGTAGTGTAGTTGTACTATAGTGAGTTAGTTTATAGTTACTTGAGTTTGTTAGTGTGTAAGTTGATTAGTTGGTAATAATCACAAGGATGTAAACAGCCTATAAATAGGCTATTGAATGGAGAAGAAGGGCTATCGATTAATTAAATGAATCATTTTGTTGTCTCTCACTCTTATCTCTTCCCCTCTGTCTATCTAAACCCTTCCTTTCCTTCTCAATTTCTTCCTCTTTCTATTATGTTTTCTCCCTTCATTATGTTCTTTCTTCTTCAAATTGTTCCAAAATTGCATTCTAAACCCTAGGAAAACCTAGGGTCGTAACAAGGCCCAAGGGCAATAGTGTAATTGTACTGGAGTTTGTTAGTTTGTAGTTACTTGAGTTTGTTAGTGTGTTAGTTGATTAGTTGGTAATAACCACAAGGATGTAAACAACCTAGAAATAGGCTGTTGAATGGAGAAGAAGGGTTATCGATTAATTGAATGAATCATTCTGTTCTCACTCTTATCTCTTCCCCTCTATCCGTCTAAACCATTCCTTTCCTTCTCAACTTCTCCCTTTTTTTGTTCTGTTTTCTCCCTCCATTATGTTCTTTCTTCTTCAAATTGTTCCAAAATTCCATTCTAAACCCTAGGAAAACCTAGGGTGGTGACACACTCCCATACCAAAACAGAGTATACTAGCCTTAACCTTCATAAGCTCGCTCTTACTTTGGATCTTACCGCTGTATTTAAATTGAAAGTAAAACTAGAAGGATGAAAGGTATAGGATATTTGATCTTAGGAGGCTGTATTGTTTTTTCATGTGGTTTAGATAAACCAAGCCACTAAGAGAACCTATCCTAAGGGGTTGGTCCCAAAAGCTGAAACTAGTGTCATGCCAAGGGCACTAAAAACCAAACTAAAAAAGACAATAAATGTTAAATTGATTCATTTCTCTTATACTAATTCCCACCCTTAAGAGATTTTAATTGCACTACTACAAAACCCACCTGTCAACCATAACCGAACAAGATAACCCTAAACCAACCAATCAAGACCATAACCCTATAGTCAAATCAATGAGATATTCCTTAGAAATATAAAAAGTATTAGGTAAAACAAAATTCAAATATGAACTTCTCCGTTGTCGAGAGAGTAAATAAAAAAATAAAAGAAAAGTTATCCATCTCTCTAACAGTATGTTTTAGAAAAGCTGGTGGCTAACAATTTAGTTTGATATCAAAACAAGAAAAAGGCCTTGCATTCAAATCTCACCACCAATCCAATACTTCAAAAGTTGTGTGTGTTTGGCCAAGCATTAGGGGCATACTAAGAGTAAAAATGTCATTATATGATAGGCAGAGGTGCCTTGGGGTATACTATTTGTAGATGACATTGTCTTGGTGGATGAGATAAAAGGCATCAATAGGAAAGTCAAGATATGGAGAAATACTTTAAAATCTAGAGGTTTTAAGTTATGCAGATTAAAAACTTTCCATCAAAAAAAAAAAAAAAAGATTGAAAACTAAATATATATAGAATGCAGTTTAATAAAAATACAAGCGTGGATGTTGTTATGATAAAACTCGAAATCAAGTTAACCCAAGAAAAGATTCAAATATTTTGAGTCAACCATCCAAAAGGATAGAGAGATTAATGAGGATGTTTTTCATTGAATTAAGGCAAGATGGTTTAAATGGAAAAGTACATCCAGCATTTTATGTGACAGTAAGATTCCATTACGTTAAAAGAAAAATTTTAAAGTCAAAGTCTCTCCTATTGAACATTAGATGCAGGAGACATGACTGTGAAGAGAGTGGACGAAACAGAACGAGTCTTTAGCAAAAGAGCTAGAATGAGTTACAAGGGCTTCACAAGAGATAGTCCACAAATAGAAATCTTTGATGAGCAAAACTCATGTAGTCAACCACACACAGTGAAGCTAAGGCTTGACATGCTGTTATTTTCCAAAGATGCTTTCCTGAAATTGTGCGCATTGTCAACAGGGCACAATGGTACATAAAATGAAAGCTATAACATATAAAAAATATCACAAACTATTGCACAACTTAGTTTCTCTAGAGATAACAACTTAATTGTGAATTTGACCCACAGACATAATACACACTCCCTATATCACGCAGGGACAAAAAAACAAACAATGCACAAGAAAGTGGCTAACCTTCAGATGGTGATTGCAACTTCACACCTTCAACCTATATTTTTGAATTTTCTCAAACAAACAAGAAAAAGAAATCAATTTTAGAAAATAGCTTAACAAGAAAAAGAAATCAATTTTAGAAACAGATTCCAGGTTCACCTGGTTGCATAAACCCTCTTCAGAAGTGAGTTTACTTGGAAGCTCTTTACCAACTGTATGTTCATCCTTTGTCTGCTTTGATGGATTAGTAAGCTGCTGCCCCTAATCAATCAATTAGTGAATCTCAGTAGACTCTTTCCCATATTGGAGGAGCAATTAGTTCCACATTCCAAGTCAAAAATCAACGAATCAGAAACATTACCACCAAATTGCTGTGCTTGTCATCAAAAGGCTGCTGATCTCTATAATGCCCAAAATCAGCTTCCTTCTGCTCCTCTTCATCAAGCTCAGCGCTACTTCCATCTGCGAGCTCCTTTTTCTGAAGTTCATCAACCCTGGATATCTTACTTGCATATTCTTCATCTTCGTCCCCAACACTCTTGTTGAAATTTTCAGCTGCAAGTTCTTCTTTCTCAAGTTCTTCAAGCCTGGACATTATACGGGCATAATCTTCATCTTCAACTACAGCTTTCTTGTTCTCCCCCTCAAGAAAATTTGGAGGACCTGATTCTTCCATGCCTGAGATGGTACAGCATTCTGATTTCCCAACTACAGATAATCATAACAACAATATCAGTTGGAAAGAAACTAAATATTCGATAGAAATGTAGGAAAGAAAAACAAAAATGCAAGAAAAGGTCCAGCAATTTCACAGTTACAAGTGAAGCAAAGCACAAAATGCTACATGCCAACACAAAATAAATGGTGGATTTTTGGTAATGAGCAACAAATGTTATTCCAGGTTCTTCTAAAACTAACAAACACAACTCAATAACTCATTCACATCCGATTCATATTTGAAAGCACCTGTGTATAGTGAAAATGGCCAGTAATATGACCACAAAACACGTGTTAATTGTTATTTCTCCTCCTGTTGGATATGGAATAGTCATGATCTTTCCAATAAGACAAATGTTAGGGAGGATTCTATTAAGAAATATATGGAGAGCTGGAAACCAGTCCAGAAGTTTAAAGGAAACACATGTTCAAGCACCAACCACACAGTAGCATTAATCAACAATACTCTGACTACATCTAGATGAAGCCACCTATACCAAGAATTGCCCAAGAAATGAACCTTTTGTAGAAATCTTTCAAATTATAAGAATGAGGATTTAAAAAGAAACCAAAATAAGAAATGTCCAAGCCAAATATCTTTTATGGACAATATGACTTGAAAGTCCATTAATTATCCATTAAAAATCACCTTGCTCCAAAATGATAACTTAAGAAGGATGAAAGTAAGTTTTATTTTGTTGGAAGTATAAATAATAATATAACAGATAAAATTATCCCTGCCACTAACAAATTAAGTTTTTCAATAAGTTGGTGGTTGAAAACTTAATAAAGCATCAAAGGAGGCAAAAGTCTAGTGTTCAAATCTCACTGCCAACCTGATATTTTTAAATATTTGAACATGTTTGGCCCAGTTAAACAGTAAAATCTAGCCCAATTATGCGTAAAGTTTCACATAGTTATGCGGTAAATAATAACATAAAAGATAAACTACCCCTCTATGACAACTTAAACTTTAAGACTAGTTGGTGGTTAACAATTTAACATATTTAAACCTGTAAAATAATTTGTACAGCTGATCGAAACTACATCTCATATCACATAGCATGTAAACGAATAGCAAAACCACAAGCAGAAGAATGACAATACCACCCCAAAAGATACTTGCAAATTCAAATGCACTTCAAATTTTGAAATGATATTAATGAAGATAACAAGAGACAGGAACTTGCCTGATTTAGACACCTTCTCATAAGAAGTTTCATCAATATATTCTTCAGTAATCTCCACCAGACCCTCCTGTATGGCACAGTGAGAGAACAACAGGAAATATGCAAGATTTAGTGGAAAAGGCTATGTAATTACCCAAATAAGGACCTCACACAAAGAAAGGAGATAAAAAGAAGGGTTATTTTGGCTTTTAGGATAAGAAGTTGAGAACAAAGCACCAGCACATTGTAGTAACTACAAAAGCAAGATGTTATCTGTTTATAATATCATTAAGATACTCCACAAATAATATCATTAAAATATTAAGTAAAGTAAACATCATCTGGATCTTGGTAAAGGACCATTTCATAGACTTGTAGGAGTCCAGTAAACACATGCTAGTGCAAGCAGCTCACACCACGCTACATACTGGGGTGGGGAGATGCCCAAATTAATCAGAAATGAAAGAAATGCAAGGACGTTGTATCATTACAATGTGACATGGACCATGTTTGAATAATTATACCTTCTGGTGGCATGCTGTAACCTGCTTCCATCAGAGAGCCTACTCAAACCAATTTTTTGGAGCCTCCCTCAAGGATTGGGCCCCTTGAAGGTAGACCACATACATATGATCATTTGACCCTTCCGTTGATGGATCCACAAGGCTAACAAGACTGACAAATATTAACTATCATGAGCCTATTAAGAGCCCAAGCCTCTTAAGAGGGTCAACCAAGGACCAAAAAAGATCATACCACTTTATATTTTGTTAGCTTGAAAATGGAATTGTTTTGGGAATGTTTTAGAAAGAGAAAAACAAAGGATTTGTGAAAACAAAAACAAAAGTAAAACCTATGAAATTATATGTTATAAAACAATTGAATAACTAATAATCTTCTAGCTCCACTCCTTTAGCATAAAGATTCAAGACCAAGGTTTAGTGCTAGAAGACCATATGAAGTACGAAAAATAGAAAAGCTTAAAAACTTTATCACACACAAGTAAATGTGATTTTTAATGTATAAATGGCTCCTATCAAACAACAACAACAACAATTCCAAGCCTTAATCCCACTAGGTGGGGTCAGCTACATGAATGCTAGATCTCCATGCTTCTCTATCCATGGCCATATCCTCTATGAGGCATTACAAATGCCATTTGGTAGGATAAGGTTGGGATGCTAACCCCAACTCTACCCATTTTAGCAATGCCCCATTTATCCCCTACCCCAATACCAACCCGCCCCCACTATTCCTCAACCCATTTAAACCCATTACTACCTGCTAATGAAATCAACATGGCAATGCCCCACTCTCACCTCCTTGTTAACCAAATCAACACTCAACCCAACTCCTTTGCTTACCAAGTCATTCAAAATTTATATTATTTAACCAATATTCCATTTTATCCTTTAGAACTCCAATTTAATTAAGTTTAAATATAAAGTTGTAAACTAATAAAATTATCCATAACTACCAAAAACTCAAAAAATGGTTAAGCAAATATAAAATATTTATAAATAATCAAGTTATGATAAAAAAAAGAAAAAGAAAAAGAAAAAACCAACGAGCTAATCTCCCTAATTTCAAAGCAAATACCTATCCAAAAAAAATTCAAAGCAAATAAAATTAATCAAATAATCATCATACAATTTACATTTCTAAATAATTAATATAACTCTAATAAAGCATCATATAAAAAACAAAAACAAAAAAAAAGAACAAAAATACCAATTCCATTATTCATGCCAGTGTTTGATTGCAGTAAATTACTTTTCACAATCCACATACTAATACAAATTGAATTGAAATACAAATACTAATACAAAGTATAATTCATACATCAAAATCAAACAAGAAAACAAATTCATGAAACAATGGAGTACTTAATGCCGCCAGACCCACCAAAGAGTTCATCCTTTAAATCACATTGCTTCTCATCATCCTCTGTTTTTTGCTGCAAAGCCAGATCTAAGAAAATAAAAAGAAGAAATATACCACGACCCAGATCGAAGAAAAGAACAAATCTGGGAAGTAATAGGAAATATCTTACTAGATATGGTAAGGAGAAGATGCAGAGATCTGGGGCTACAAGAGAAAGATAAAAAACCACAGAGAGAGGGAGAGGGAGAGGGAGATAAGGGTTATGAAGTTTGAAACACTAATCTCATAAATCTTACCTTCTATACCCAGTAGCAGCCCTCTGTAAATAAGAACAAATTTAGAGATAATTTGTGTGAAATGGAGGTAGCGGGTGATGCAGGTTCCAACAGGTTGATGCCCGAATATATCATGTACCCACTGATACGCGTTTAAGAGTTTTAAATGGAGTACTATTGGTTTGGGTTGGGTCTCCCAACCCCCATTTGCCATCCCTAGTCATCATATCCTATGACATGGTTCCTATCAAACAGTGCATACAAAATATAAGAAACAATGCCATTAGCAGTAATTAACTATATACAAATATCAGAGAGATTCCCAGGGGAAGGAAGGTCTTTTGTGACTAAACATAACCCTTAAAAAGGTCAAATATAATGTATTCATGCAATACAACATAAGGCATGTATGAACAAACATCACCCATGTAATGGCACAAATCTAGAGTGTTATTCACTTTTTTTTTTTGGGGGGGGGTTTCAAAACAATCTTAATTTGTGTTGTTTGTATGTTTGTATTAAGAAATCACGTGAATTATATTTATAAGCTATAAAATCATCAACAAAAAATCTGTTTGGTACCAAAGAAAAATATTATCACTTAGTATCTCATTCTTATATTTTGCAAGCTGACTCGGTTGCTAATAACTTATGAGTCAACAGGTTCCAACACCAAATGTTATAACCTCCTATACATCAATGCCTTCTAGAGAAGCTACAAAAGACAAGTATTACCTCCTGGAATTATACAATACAAACTAAAACTTGTAGAGGTTAAACTTGAAGCAAACAATTTATCTTGTTGTATTAGAGCTAAAGCATTGGATCAAGTGGGCAGCGTGAGGGAGATAACAACAGCTGCATTCTTGATTCTGACAAGTTACTTCTGAGTTTAGAAAGTTTTTCCATCCACATAGCATATGTATTGTTGTTAAGGAGTAAGGACCAGTTGATTGGGAATCAAGGACAGATGTCAGAGTCTGCATGTAAACGGTTAACAGGCATCAGTACCAAACAGTATAACCCTCTTGCAGTATCCGGTCAGTCAATGAGGCTTCAATTGATGCCTCATTAAGACCCAACAAAAGTCAAGTTATCGTCACCATAAAAGGCAAAAGAGCACTAAAAATTATAAAGGCTATATTTGAACCCAACAATTTATCTTGTTGCACCAGAGCTAAAGCATTGGATCAAATGGGCAGCTGTATGCTTGATTCTGAGAAGTTACTTCCAGGTTTAGAAAGTAGTCATGCATGTAGCATAATTGCTATCATTAACACCAGGAGTTACATATCTGTGACAGGGTCCAGATTTAAATGCACAAAACCAGAGGCAGGTTCATAAGGAATGAAAGAGTCTACCTTCTTGCAACTAAATTCTTAATTCAGTTTCAGAAAAGGAAAGAAAATTACAAGGACTAAGGAGAGGATCTTGAAGCAATGGATAGGGCATCCCAAATGCACTAGGCTCCCCCGTTCCACAAGGGCCATTTTGGCATGCAGCCTTACTCTTGCTCTGCAAAGGGGTTATTTCACAACTTTAACTCATGACTTTCCAATCACAAAAGAGCAACCTTGCTATTGCTAGTTGCTACCAAGGATTGCCCTCACGTTGAAGCAATGAATGATTGTAAATTATTTAACCAATACAAAAAACTATAAATCCATCAAAACCTGTGCCTTTGGTTAAGTTCTCATGTCTTGCAAATTACATCGACATGCTTTTCAGACAAGCACACACTTATCTAAATGCATTAATTCAGAATCCAAATGTCATCATGCACTTAACCGATCCTCCATGCAATAAACATTGCAACAAAATATAGCATTATTAGTGTACACGGATGTCTCTGCACAAAGGCACAACAAAATGAGCATTTGAGAATTATTTCCACAAGAAAAATGAGCATTTGAGAATTATTTCCACAAGTGATCCCAGTTATTTGCACTTGAAATATAACAAAATTTAGAATAATAATAATAATAAATGTAAGATTTTAAGTAATGCAGGGCCTATTCACTCCATGCATCAGACTGCAGGGTCTATATCAGCATCTCTGGAGTCTAGTTATGGGGCATCCCGAACTAGTTTTTTGTTTATACTTCCCATGCAAAGTGTTTATACTTCCCATGCAAAGTATCTTCCTACAGACATGTTGCAGGTTCTCTGTTTTGAGATAGCTTCCTCGCCTGTTGGTAAAGTGATCGACTCACTTAATCAGGGAACAATTGTGTGCTGTTTGCTCTTTCACCATTTAAAGCAAATGACCCCAAGATTCTGTATACCATCCATCAAGGGACAAGGTGGAGAAGTATAAAAGAAGCAAATGGCAAGAAGCAAGAGCTTCACAGTCGGAAAGAAGAAAACAACAGGAGATAGAAAAATACTTCGAGAATATTATTGAAATGGATGAAGGAAAATGGCAATCAATACAACAGAGAAAACTAACTGATCCTTATATATATATTGAAACTATGAGCTGCCTAACTACCTAACTAAATACAACAACAATCATAACAAATTATAATCAGCTGCAACTGAGAGCACATTTGCAGCCTGCTACCAACGACTTATGTCTTCCACATTCCCCCTCAAATCAAGCTCCATAGATGACAATGAAGAAATAGACTTTGTAGTATTTGTAGGCGGCAAACTTTGTGTAATAGCAGTAGAAGGATCAGAATGAGACTGATACATAGGTGACCCCTTGAGCCCGAGCTTGGTACATAGAAACACGAATCTATCCCTTGATAACCCTTTAGTAAAAATGTCAGACACTTGCTGAAGAGTAGGCACATACCACATATCAACATCTCCACTTTCAATCTTTTCTCTCACAAAAATGCACATCAATCTTAATGTGCTTTGTCCTAGAGTGGAATACAAGGTTTCAACCATACTTTTAGCTGCTAGATTATCACACCAAAGAACAAGAGTTTGAACACAGGGATAGCCTAATTCTGACAACAGAGATTTAAGCCACAATTTCTCGATCACCCCTTGGGCAACAACCCTATACTCTGTTTCACCCATTGATTTGACAACTACTGATTGTTTCTTGGAACCCCAAATCAACAAATTACAGCTAAAAAAGACACACAACCCACTGGTCGACCTTCTAGTCACCTTATAGCTTGCATGGTCAGCATTTGTCTAGACAGTTAATGACAGATCCTTAGGTGACGGAGTTAACACCAAATCGAGATTAACAGTGCCTTTAAAATACTGCAGGAATCTTTTAAATGCTAGTCAATGTTGTTGCTGAGGAGAGGATAGAAATTGACTCAACTTGTTGACTATAAACGCTATATCCGACCGGGTGCAAGTCAAATATTAAAGAGAACCAACAATAGTTCTATAGAAAGATGGCTCAAAAAACATCTCACCCTCATCAATCAAGGACATGCCCGAGGTCATTGGTGTTGCACACGGTTTGCAATCTTGCATTGCTACCTTTTTCAATAAGTCCAGTGTGTACTAAGACTCTGTAAGATATATACCAATGGAATCTCGATATGCTTCAAACCCTAGGAAGTAATTAACAGACCCTAGAGTTTTAAGAGCAACATGTGTGTCCAAATCATGTATACACCCTTGAAGAGCTAAAGAATCCGAACCAGTGACAAGGATGTCATCAACATACACCAAAACAAACAACACATACTTAGAAGTTCTCTTAATGAAAAGTGAGGCATCAGAAATTGCTTTCTTGAAACCCCAATCTTGTAAAGCAGTTTTCAACTTTGTGTGCCCAGCTCTAGGGGGCTTGTTTAAGCCCATAAAGGGACTTTTTCAATCTACATACATGTGTGGGAAATTCTAAACTAACAAACCCTTCTGGTTGAGTCATAAAGACTATTTCATTTAGGTCACCATTTAAGAAAGCATTACTGACATCAACTTATTGAATATCCCAACCAAATGTGACAAGTAAGGAGAATAAAACCCTGATGGTCAAAGCCTTTACAACTGGACTAAAGGTCTCAGCATAATCAATTCCAGGATTTTGAAGGAAACCCTTAGCTACTAACCGAGCCTTATGGTTAAGAATAGATCCATCAGGGTTGTACTTAACACAGAATACCTACTTGCAATCAATCAAATTCATCTCAAAAGAAAATGGAACCAGATCCCAGGTAAAGAAAGTCCAGTAGATGAATCATAGGATACTGAGAGATCATTAGGAGTTGGGATAAAGGGTTGTGCTACCCGAGGGTTTAAAGAACTGATAGGAAAAGAAGGAATGGCATGAAGAACAAAAGTAGAGTGACCAGTAGAGCTTAACTGAGGGCAATAAGAGGATGAGCTAGAACACAAATGAGGAAAGGGAAATTCTTCTAAATTAAAGTGAACATGTCTCAACACGTAGATCCTTCCCGAAGGATGCAAGCACTTATATCCAGCTTGAACATGGCTATAACCAAGAAACACACATTTGGTATAATGAAATTGGAATTAATGCTTGTTATAAGGTCGAAGAAAGGGAAAACAAGCACATCCAAAGGGTTGCAATTGCATGTAATTAAGTTGTTTGTTGTAGAGAGCTTCAAATGGAGACTTAAATTTTAGGGTTGAGGCTAGTAATCGGTTTATGGTGTAGACAACAATTTTAAATGCTTCTACCCAAAACTTTCAAGGGCATGTGAGCATGGGCTAATACACTAAGACCCATCTCAGCTATATGCCTATGTTTTCGTTCTACTACACCATTTTGTTGGTGTGTATGAGGGCAAGGGCAAGTGAACCGATGTTGAATGCCACAAGAGGTAAGATAGGGTAAAAAGGCCTTAAATTCACCACCATTGTCAGTTTGAAGGGCCTTGAGTTTAGACAGGTGTTGTAGTTCAACAAATTTATGAAAGGTTTTGAAAATGGCTAAAGCATCATATTTCAGTTTCAATGGATACAACCATGTATACCTAGTGCAAGCATTAACAAAAACTATGTTGGTGCATTTTTCCTACTTTACAAGAATCACAAAAGGAAAGGCTCAAACTAGAACAAAGAACACGAATTTTATTCAATAACAACTAAAGTACATGAAATGAGGGATGCCCTAACTTGGCATGCCATTGTTGACAAATTTTATGAACATTAGAAGATACATGGAAAGAAGACAAAAAGGACAAAGAGGAAAAATCTTGTCCTTTACATTTATTTGAAGAAATAACACTGGTAGAACTAGAAGGAGCAGCTGGTGTCCTTGATTCAACAGAGAAAACAACTCTGGAATCAGCATGACCAAATGCTGGAGTGAGCTGATAAAGGTAATCTTTAAGGATCCCTCGAAATAGCACTAGTCCTGATCCCTTGTCCTTGATAAAACAAGAATCAAAGTGAAACTCAGCAATTAAATTGTGATCTTTAGTAAGCTAAGAAACACTAATAAGGTTCTTTTTCATGTTAGGAATGTGAAGCTCATTGGGTAAAGAAACAAAAGATTTAGGAGTAGTTTGAGTATAAGAGTGGAGAGAAAGATTGCTAAGGTTGGAGGTTATGTGGTTAATGGCTCCGACGTCTACAATCCAAGAGGGTTCACCATGATAGGATGAGGTAGAAGAAAATTGGGACTGTGTCTCTGAAGGTTGAGGCAAACAACCATAATAGGTTCTAGGAACAGGCCCTAACTCAATCAAGTACGCTTCATTAGAACATATGGGATGAGCTATAAACGACTGTGAACCAGATTGTAACATACCACCTCTTCTACCAAACTGTGAACCAAAATTTGGAGTGGAACTCTGTTGAAAATTCCGATCAAATCTATGATAGCACCTGTCTGCAAAGTGACCAAGCTTCCCACACAGTTGGCAGTGCCAGTATATTCTCTTGCCTGAGGATCTGCCACATCCTCGTCCTCTTTTATTAGCAAAGACACCTCTATTCAATCCATTCTCATTTCTAGACCATTGAGAGGCTAAATTTACATTTACAAATTCAAGACCATAAATGGAGGAACTAGACATATTCTTGGCAGCAAGCCTTTGTTCATGCATCAGTAACAAGTATTGAACCTTTTCTATGTTAATTTCATCCATTTGATATGTAATAAGACTCCCAACCGCTTCATAATCATTGTCCAATCCATGTAAGATTGCCATCAATAATTCCTAGATCATTGATGTACTTCAAAGGCGTTGGAGACTTGTTGATGAATGGCAACAAGTCAAATGACCTAATCGTGGCCAATATCTGAGCTTTTCGAAACAGATAATTACTGAAATCGAGTTTGATCGAAATAAAATTGAACGCTTTTGCTATCACTATAAAGTTGGACTGAGAAGCTGATGACAACGTAGAAGCGGAATTAGATAAGGAGGAGGAGGAACTGAATCCACAATTGGAAGCCATTGACGCTAGTCGAAGACTATGATACCATGAAGCAAGAGCTTCACAGTCGGAAAGAAGAAAACAACAGGAGATAGAAAAACACCTCGAGAATATTATTGAAATGAATGAAGGAAAATGGCAATCAATACAATAGAGAAAACTAACTGATCCATATATATATATATATATATATATTGAAACTATGAGCCACCTAACTAAATACAACAACAATCATAACAAAATATAATCAGCTGCAACTGAGAGCACATTTGCAGCCTGCTACCAACAACTTATGTCTTCCACATGGCATGGGAGACAAAAGAATTAGAATACAAAATGAGACTGGCCATGATGACTTAAGGCCTAAATGCATGTACCAAGGACCCTGCCCTGAATCATTGAGGATGGAATTTCTCAATATAAATTATGTAGTAATTAGAAGATCAAGTTAGAGGGGGAAAGAAAATTCGGGAAAGACGCGCTGAATATTCAACCTAAATGCCTAGCAGATAGTAAACCAACAAAAAATGTGGGTGCTATTAAAAAAAAGGTCAAACAAACAAAAAATCTCAAATTTCATGGTGGAATTTCATAAATTAATATTTGCATTTCTCTTTCCAATTATGCGTTGAGCTTGCAATTTTATGGATGTCCATCTGGTATGCATTCTTCGTGCTTTGAAATAGTTACCCATTGCAATAGGACAGACAACAACATGCTAGAGAAGGGATTATTTCATAAAATATGCATGTACACACTTATTTGATGAGTAATTTTTAGAGGACAGAGACCAAAAAGGACTATAAACCGTGCCTTTTATTAGCTAAGTAAGTCAAAACCTAAACTTAACTTTCAGATATCTTAACAGTACCAAGGAATCAAAATGGACCCATATCACTGCTTTTTAATCAATGAAAATTACAAATTCAAACTGAATTTGTCAAAATTCTGAGAAAAATACTCCAAATTATTTATTTATCCATCAAATAAAGACGGAAAAGACTTACTGCAGCTTCAGCTGCTGTAGCATCAAAAAATGAAGCCTCGGCCTTGAGATCCTGCGTCACCGCCTTAAGAGACTCAAATTGGGTTTGCAATCCTTTCCCTCTTCTCTTTAAAATGTCAATGGTCTGCTTAGAGGTCCTTTCGGCATAATAACCTTCTCCCAAGAGAACCTACAAGTAAAACAATTGCAACTTGCAATGTCCAACACATTAATTTGAAGGGTCTGAATCCCTAGACTATGTTTCCAAACCAAGAAGCTCCAATCAATACATCATTCTACACTACCAGATGACCACCAAATAGCGAATAAACGAAAGAATTACCAGAAACTCATTGGTGTGAATCAAACGACCGGGGAAGAAGGCCGCCTTTCCAAATGGAACCTGCCAATCGCCCCCAAAAAAGGAACAAGAAATACAGAGAATGAGACTGTAGTTGTTTGCAGATACGCGTGTATTTGAGACATAAACAGTGATTCTTCTTGCCATGACATCATGGTGGAGTTCGTCGGGAAGCTTCTGGACGAGGTCGATGAGGCTGGTGTTATCGGCGATGAAGTCGCGGAGGTGGTGGAGCTCTTTCTCGCGCTCGGCGATTGTTTCCTGTACGCGCTTCGACGCCTTCTGAGCCTCCTCTGCCGGGAACAACGACGACGACGACGTTACTGTACCTTTCGCCGGCTCTTCCATGCCGGCCGGTTTTCTTTTCGGCTGCAAGCGCAGCATCGGAGAATAATCCGGAAGCCACCGTGCCCGTAGTCGAGCACTATCCCCAATTTTGGATAAATTCTTCCTAGACCCCAAGCTTTCTCAAATTTAGGGTAACCGGCATGAGAATTATAATTTTTAAACCACCAATGACCGCCCTATTTTTTGAAACCAACATGTTGTTAGTATTTCTTGAGATACATCTTAATTCTTAAATAATATAATATATTATAAATAATAAAAATATCTCTAAAATCTTATCATCTCGTCTCATCACTTTGAGTAAGAGTTATTTTAATTATGTGCATCACCACCTTAGATAAAGAGTATTTTAAATATTTTAACTATATTATGTAGCCCATGATGTATCAATAGTATTTTTTTCTTTGAAATGTCATAAAAAAAATTTAATTTTAAAACATTTTTTCTGCCATTATATTATCATTATTAAATTTTTAAAAATAATCATAATAACTTTAAAGTTTTCTCTCACTTTATCTTTCTCTTTTTTCTTATATAATTTATTGTTAAAAATCTATTTCTCATTCTCAACAAAAATTATGGTATTCTTGCTCCCAAACCCAACCCAACAAGTCTAAGAGCTAGTTTGGCAAAGTTTTTTTTTAGTAGCATTTAAGTGGTTAATAACGATTAAGTTAGGTAACGTTTAAGCTGAGAACGTATTTAGATATATGCGTTTTTAAGTTGTCAGTGAATATTTATGTGTTTGATTTATAAAAGCTAATAAGCTATCAAAATTTGACAAAAAGATTAAAATAGATACATTACTGAACAATATGAATAAAATTTTAAAAATATTATTTTTAAATTAAATATATTAATATAACATACATTAATATTTATAATATATATGTTAACATGTATACATATATATTTAACTATATATAATATATGTTATATATATATATACACACACACATACAACGAATGATGGAGGCAACGGGATTGTCAGATCAGGGTGACGGCTACAACGAGAGGAGTCGGCAGACGACAAGCCAGGAAGATAAACGACAAACGACGAGCTAGGGTAACGATGACGACGGCTAGGGTAATAGATGATAGGCGAGGGCGATTGTAGCGAACAATGCAACTATGGCTGTTGGAAAAGGTCTAGCAACGGGGGGAATGACGTTGTAGAGGATGAAGATAAGGTATGGGTTGGAAATAGAAAGAATCTATGAGGGTAAATTGATAAATTAATCGATCAACTCAGCTTTTAAACTATATAGCTTTTGCAAAAGTTGGCCACATATAGCTTTTTTCAAACGTTATTAGAATAGTGTTTAAGCTACCTAGCTTAAATGTTGTTAAATACATCCAAACACTTTACCCACTTTTCTTAACAGCTTATAAATTATTGATATAGCTTATAAGCGGTCAAAACCGCTTTGCCAAACTAAGCATAAATTTTAATCAAAGTTCAACAATTTGGGTTCCAATTATAACATAAATAAATATATTATTTCATCATTTATCTCCCAAAAATTTCAAAATAAAAAATTATATTTTAAAAAATCTCATGAAATTTTATCAACTAAAGCCTTGTATTCATCGGCCTAAGATGACCAGATGCCTCTTAAAAAGCTAACTAGTTTGGTTGATCAAAATCAAGATCCATTCAATCAAAATATTGTAAAATGCAATATAAATTTTTTAATATTAGTTGGTCAACCAAAGTTAGGCAACGTGTATTTCAATTTTTTGGCTCATTAATTTAGGCCACCAATGTCATGAAATTAGTTGACTAAATTATGCTAGTTACCTAAATACACATTTGTGTCGATGTCCATTTAGTTGATAAAATAGAAGTATTTGATTGACTAAAGATTTTCAATATAAGATAAGATATTTTCCAAATAAGTTTAGTCGACAAAGTAAGATTTTAGTCGAATAAAATCCATCAAATCCTCATAAATAATCTTTAAATAAAATTATAATATCTCGATAATTTGAGAATAGTTAATAATTATTGAATTCTGCATTTGAAGTGATTTTTGATTTATTGGAATTGAATAATTTAGTGGACAGTTGATAGTTATTAATTATTGTATTTATGATGATTATTGAATATTTGTAGGTTTAAAAGAAATATTAATTTATTTTGGTATTAGAGAAATGGGCATGAAATTGTTTGAAATTTCGGGTATAAGTGTTTTTATGTTATTAATAATTGGGGTGCATATGATAATTTTCAGAAGTTATGGGGTCTAAATGCAATTTTCTGGAAATGTGCTAGAATCACCTTAAAATTAAATTGAAGCATATAATAGTTGAAGGCAACGTGTGGTGTGGGCGGTCGTGTGCGCAAGGGACCAGGGGAATGACGCGGGGTTCGAGCTCTCACGGGAATGCGCGCTATGGAGAATTTTAACTGGAATTTTCCAACCAAACCTTGCCCAAAACGATCCCAAAACGACATCGTTTTGGGTAAGGTGATGGGCTGCTAGCAGCTACCACGCGACATGCGCTGAGCTACTCTCCAATTGGCTTTTTAAAGCCTGAATTTTAGTGAGTTCGGGCAGAGAAAAAGCGCAACATGAGGGAAATAAAGGAAGGAAGAAGAAGGCGCACAATGGTGAAAGTGGGAAAAATTTTAGGATTAAATATTGTTTAATTAAAGATTAATTAGCCAAGTAAGAAGAGAAGCATGTATTAATAATTTTGTATAGTTTTCATTTGGGTGCAATTTTGTTAATTTTGGGAAGTTATGTTAATTTGCAGCATGTATTAATTTGGTGGCGTGTAAGCATAAAAATGATGAAATTTGCTAACTCAAGGAAAGTTCCCTACTTCCTTTATGAGCTCATTCCATTTTATAAATTCCAAACATTTCCTTAATTCGATTCGGTTTTGCGTATTAATTATATAAATCGAGAATTTTATTAGTATGAATTAATTTAAATTAAATTAAATACGAGTCTCGTTGGGTTTTATTTGTTGTGTGCTTATGGGGTATTGTGTCACCCATATTTATTTGGGAATGATGCCGGACCTGAAGCAGGGCTAGATTCTTAGTGGATTGGTGGGATTGGGTTGTTGTTATGGTGTATCACGTGTGTGAGTCTAGATAACTTGAGGCATGAGTTGTTGACAGGTGAGGTGACATGTTAACCATTTGGTAACCCTGGAGTGGACCGTCGACCGGACTGAGGACGTCTGTCGATTGGTTGATCCCTAGTCACAGATTGTCAACCGGTTTCTGATCACTGATGACTAGTTCTACCATTATATGACATATTGCATGGCATTGCAGTGCATGGGACTGAGTTTGCATTTATTGGAAATCATGTTTGTGTGTGTTGGGGGTGTGAGTATTGGCATGACACAATTAACCTGTTGAGTGCTGACTTGTGCATGCTAGGCGGGCATATGCATTTAAAGCATTCGTTTGTGTGAATTCCCATGTGGGCGTAGCATGACCTGATGCTTGGCTTATGAGGGCATTGTTATCATGTTAATGTTGTAAAAGCCAATGCATTATTACTTGTTGCAATGCATGGTTACAATATTGTATTTATGCTAGCCAGGGTCTCGGACTCATTTATTTATGCTAGTTAGGGCCACAAACTCATATATCTTTGCTAGCCAGGGCCACGAGCTCATATGATTTATGCTAGTGCTGTAGGGCCATATGGTGGATGCTAGCTAGTCCATGGTGGCGACAAGTTTGTATACGGATTTGGATGTCGAGTTGTGCATTTTTTATGTGGGATCCAAGGACTGTCATTGTGTGCATTGGTTTATTTATTTATGTTGATGGCTGCATGTTGTAATACATGGCATGGCATGGCATTTTGATTTCCATCACGGCATTTGTTGGGTGGTATTTAGTGTGAGAGATTTAGTCTCAGTTTTACCATATTTATTCTATTATGCTTGCTGAGTCTTGTAACTCACTTTATTTTACCATCATTCTAGGTTGAGAATAATGGTGCTTAGAGATGGTTGCTATGGCAATTGTTATTATTATTTTTTTGATTCTGCATGTACAAGGCAATTCTAGCCGAAAAGATCTTTGGAGTGTGAGTTGTGATTAGAGGCTCTGATAGCATATATATTGTATTTGATTGATCGATACTTTATTATGTAAGGAAATGCCCCTGAGGTTTATATTTATATATAATTTACTTCTGCTATTGTAAAATAATGGAACAAATTTTTAGCTCATGCGTTTAAGTTATTAGTTAGTTGTAAATAAAAGATTCAAAAAATTCTCGGTCGTCCCAAAAATATTTTCTCAATGACCTTTGATTTTGAAAATCACTCAAAACACATCTATATTTAAACATTATATCCATATTTGTTTGAGATCTCATTTCTTTTGATGGCAATGTCTCTAAATTAGTCAAATGCAACAAACACTTACTTACTCACCCTCCTGAATTGTGCATTTAAAATTAAAGGTGTTCAATCATTCAATTGAGTGGCATCATGCAGTTTTAGTCTTTATCTTAATATGTTAAATGATTATAAGTCATTTATTGCACTTATTATATTCAAGGTCTTTATCTTAATTTGTGTTAATATTATTATATAATTTTTTTTATAAATTTATGATAATTAACGTTACCTAATATACTTTTAAATCCATTAAATCTTATTTTTTAAATTTTATATTATAGTTTTAATCATTATTTATTTATTTATTTTAAAAAAATATATCCAACGAATGAATCATAACCATCCCTGATTTCTAAACACAGTTAATTATACTTAGTGTTCTAAAAGGTGCTAGGCGCTAGTCGGGCGTCAAACTGGGGCCTAGTGTCTAGGGCGCCAAGGCGGCGCCTAAGAAAACTGCTATTTTTTTTATTTTTTAAACTTTGTGATATAATTTGATGTTATTTTCAACTAAATCAAAGTTGAAAAGCATTAATAATGCAACATAAACCAATAATATATAGAGTTAATCATGAGAAAAAAATTATTATAATTAATAAACAGCATTTTAATTAATCATACAATCAATAATATAAGCAAGCAGCTAAGTAGATTTCTTGGAAATATTATAGAATATATATAATTAATAATAAAACTAAATATAAATATATAATTATATATAAATAGAAAATAAAAATAAAATAAAAAACAAAAAACAAAATGCAGCAAATGCCCCAATAACGAGAGAGAGAGAGGTGTCACGACAAAGAGAGAGCTTGCCGCAGTGGAGATGAAGTTCGACGATGAAGACGGGGGCGACGGTGACGACTCTGAGACAATGAGGACGAGGAGGACGCGATGGATAAGAGGCGGTAACGATGAAGTTTGGCGGTGAGGATGAAGCTGGACACAGCGACAGCAATGAGCTACTGGCGGGCCGATAAAGCTTGGCAGCATTGAGGCAGCAACAACGTTCAGGTGAGAAGAGAGAAAGGGGGAGACACTGAGAGGTTCGATTTAATGATTTAGTAAAAAAAAACCCTAAAAATAGCTGAGCCAACGAATTGGGCGCCAAGGCGCGTAGGTTGACTAGGCGCTGCCTGGGCACCTAAGTCAGTCGATTACTCGAGCCGATGCCTATGAGGCCCAACTAGGGCAATTTCGGGGCAGCCAGTGGCCGCCTAGGCCGATTTTTAGAACACTGATTATACTTACTACACTAAGCTACCATAATTTTTATATTTTAACCTTTTCCTAAGTTATCACCAAAAAAATTAATAAAATTTCCCAATTTTGTTAATTAAAAATATAATATTTACAAGTGAGTATGTCGCCAATATTAAATGGCCCAGGTTCAAGTAAGACACTCATGGTATGTGATAAGTTTTATTTCTCGACAAATAAACAATATCTATTATGCAAAAATATTTTATTAATTTTTTATAAGACAAATAGCAAAAACAAATATTTTCATCAATTTGTAATTTTATCCAATCATTACAATTTTGTCCAGTTATATCCCAATTAACTCTATTAAATACAATTTTATCTAGAGTAAAGTTATTCATCCAGTAGAGATGAATAACGATGATGTGGTAGTACGTGTAGAAGTGTTTGATTGGTATTACAAGAATATCAAAAATAAAATCTATTAGACGTTATTTTATATTCTCCAATCAAACATTGTCACATAGGCTGATAAATCACCATTGTTTATTTTTACTGGAGATGAATAGCATTATGCTTTTGTCTAACATCTGAAATTGATTTAAAATATGAGGTTTAATACTGACGTGGCATGTCATGTGTTATTTAATAATAATATTTGTGAGATACACATATATACATAAATAAAAAAAATGAAAAAAATTGTTAAATTAACTTTATAGACTACTCACATGAAACCAATCGACTGTTGACATTTTTTTTATTTATTTATGTGTATATGTATGTGTTATAAATATTATTATTACACGGCACCTACTATGTCATATTAGTATTGACACACAACTTCTAAATCGATTTTATGTGTTAAATAAAATTATACCAAATTAAGTCAATTGTGATGTAATTGTCAAAATTAAAACAATTGGACAAAGTCGCAAATTGCAAAACGGTTTGGGCTTTTTTGGCTATTTGTCATTTTTTATATAATAATGGTAACCATTATCTCATGGGCAACGGTTAAGGTATACTAAATGTATTTTATTTTTAGTTTTTAAATAATTTTGTTGACTAATAAAATATTAATTAATTAAAAATATTTTAAAATTAATTTTAAAGACAATAATTAATATTATATCTTTTTATAATTGATAGGTTGAAGGAAAAGAAAATGTGATTTAATTGTAGAAACTAGAAACTAGAACCACGCATCAAATCATTTGGTCTCCTTGAAATTGGATTCTTCATAGTTAACTTTTGTTAACATCATGTCATTTTCCTCCCTCCATTAATGAAAGAGTATCTTCTAAGTCACGAAATTTGGTAGACTAACATTGCCAATGCATAGGTGGATTTTCAATCAAGGAATAAGTGGGAGAGTGGAATGGGAAAAAATTAGATCTAAGTTGGGTTTTTGACCACCATGAAATATGACTTTTGCCAAATGTTAATTTGAAAAATTATTGATGTTTTCATTTTCAATGCTTTGGCTCGTATGTTTGTCGCTGAGGTACCTTCACTCAAAATAAAAAGATGTCATAGAATGCTCCTTGAAAGGCCTTAAAATATAAAATTAGATATTAATTAATGTTGTGAGAGATGGAATAAGATAAGTTAATAGTATATTTTAAAACATCTTTTTTAGTAGTGATTTGTAAACATAACTTTGTATATATGAATCTTTTTGAGTAATTGGTGAGTTTGTGTCAAAATTGCCTACCTTACATGGGAGAACTATGTGTTATTATGTTTTCGTGAACATCTACGTTACAAAGAGTGGTATAAAATATTATTGGTATTTTTACAAGTTTATCGATTTAAATTAATTTGTAGCCTTTTGTGCGTAGTCTCCAAAGAGGTCTCATTAATAGTTTCATTCATATTGCTAAATGTTACATGCTCGGTACATTAAATAAACTTAACTAATGTGCTTATCTTATCCATGTAATGATTTATCATCTGATTCTTATTTTTAGTCACATTAATAGTAACGAAAAATAATGATAACAATTAAAATAATTTTAATTTATTTTAACTTCAACTTTTTGTCTCCCTTGATTTCAATAATAATATATTGAATACAAATTAATGGAATACCTGAAGGTAAGTTTCATATATTTATATTCAATCAAGTATCATTGTACTTTTAAAAATAGCACATATCTCCCTTTTTATCTTTAACAAAATGCAAAAAAATAACTATTTACCCCCCTTCTTTTAAGCCATATTTTTCTCCTCTTTTATCTGGTCTCTTTCACCTTGATGGTTCGTCATTGGCAATAATGGTTACCGTTAATGGCAAATTTCGTTTGACAAACCTTATTATCATTCACGATAAGAAATAAATCCCATCACAATGGATATTCAGATGTAGAAACTTTTCATGATGAGGTTTATTCTCATCATAATAGTTTTTAGCTCATGTATGCATGTGCATGTGTGAAAGATATTAACTACCATTGTAAAGAAATGCCACTTACTAATTCTTATATATCCATATATTTTCTTATGATAAATAACCCATTATCACCATCACCTATGTGATATCTCTTTCTTTTTCTTTTTTTTTGTACATGAATCAAATAACATTCATCGCGTTTCACTAAAATCTCATTGGTCACTCATGAGCACTATTAAATTTGCAATTGATGGGTTCCATTGAAAAAATCATGCGACTAAAAACCCTTATCACCCGCAATAAAATTTGTAGTGAAACCCCATTTATCATGAGCCTTACTATAGTAAAGAAACAATAATTAGTGATATGATAGCAATGGTTCCAAATTCTTTTTGGTAAAAATGAACATTATTTTTGCTTTTTTTTATTATAGTATAAAGAAAAATATAAGGTATTTTAAAAATTTTAAAAAGATTAATTGTCATTAATTAATAATAAGGAAAAAGTGAAGAAATATTTGTATTATTTTGAAGAATACAAGAATACTCTATGCAATATAAACAATCTCGGGAATAATTTATGAAATTAATCCAAAACTTAATTATGTTATTACGCATTTTGAAAACATTAACATTAATTTTTTTAAAAATATTCAAATTTACTTTTAATTTTGCCACATTCTACCTTTTCATTGAAAATGCATTAATGGTAGTTTATATTTTAATATTATTCAATTCCTTCCAAATTTATTAGTCTCCTAAATAAATAAAATTATTATTTTTTATTACTTTTCATTTCATGCACATACGATGAAAAAATATTTTACTTTTTATTTAATTACATTTTTTTTACTCCATTTCATTACTATATATCTCCTAAACGAAACCATTGTTGATAGTCAATATTTTAATTATGATATATTAATAATTTAATACAATAATAAAAAATTTCATAAAAAATTTAAATATATGTATATAAAAGAAATAAGATTAATTTCATGATATTGTCAATAGGCATTGCCGGACACTATAAGAGAAATTAAATTTGGTATAAACTTATATTTTTAGATTCGAAAACCTTGATATATAGATTGAAATGAATAAAGAGAAAGAGATAATTGTAGGAATTGATTGTCGTTATTATTAATTTCATAGATAACACCTTTATATAGGTTTAATCACCACATAAGAACTTTCTTGAAGAGAGAGGGATTGAATTTGAATTGATTTAGACATATATTAATAGATTGAATTGAAAAATATATAAAAAGAAAGATATGTTAGATGATCGCAAAAATCTCAATATTTCAATCGTGATTGTTAACTACCAACAAGATATACATACATATATATATATAAGAGAAAGAGAAAGCAGAACGAGAGAAAATAAAAAATAGGGAAATATAAGACTAAAAGAAAAAATAAAAAAAAATGAGCTATTGGAGGAACATTGGAATTGGTTGTGAGGTATAAGAAAAGAAAGAGAGAGAAAATAAAAAAATAATTTAAATAGGAGAACAAAATGTTGAATTTAGTCAAGTCTTTAATAAAAAAAAAGAGAGATAAGTGACATTTTTAAAAATAAAGGGATATTTAGTACAATTTGACCAAACTTGAAGTATGTGAAATTTAACCCATTAGTCATAATTTCTATAGGAAAATGACTAAATATAATACAAATATATTAAAACAATTATTATTCCAAAATATAATCTCACTTAGTTGAAATTATTTTAAATTTAATTTATTTTTTCTCATACTAAATTTAGCATTACCATGTAAAAAATAATATTATATTTTAAGACTCGAATGTAAAATAACGAGCTTAATTTAACTACTCTATGTCACGCTCGTATGATGCCACGGCTGCCTACAATTTCAGCACTTATTAGTCAACTAATATATAATATAATAATAGCCATAGAAACCTAATACGATATAATATAATCTAATACGTATTGCGGGACCAAGCAATCACGCGCATCGAACGAACCAGCATGCACGCGGGCCCCTAAAGCAAATTGTGAAAATTTAGGGGTGCAAGTGTAAGGTTGACAATTATTTTTTATTTTGACATTTTCTGTATTTTATTTATTTTTAACTATTATCTGGTATAAAGTACCCTTGTATCTATGAAAAACAACAAAGATCTACTTTGTCCTTATGAATTTGTCATACTTTTTTTGGTCATTACTTTATCGCTATTAAAAATTTTAAAATACCTTTAATAATATTTTTTCATCTATTTTATCTTTTTCGTCTCTATGTTATTATAAATTATAGCCAAACATTCAATAATAGCTCTCCTTCTCCCGTTTTACTTTGTTATTTTTTTTTTTTTGTCATCTCACATTTGAATTTTACCAATGGTTTGGTTCCAAATTTGAAACCATATTGCTAGGTTTCAATTTGGAACATAGTTGAGAAATATAAAAGATGAAAAATAGATAAGAAATAAAGAGAAATGAGACAATGAAAAATATAATGAAGTAAGTTTAAATATTTGATTGTTTTTAGAATAATGACAATATAAACCGTGATAATGAGTAGGTCTTTTGTTCATTTTCCTAATTCGTTATTTATTTATTCCTTATTTCCATTTATATATTTCTCATATAGAAAGGACAAAATCTCATTGGCAATGATTGGGTTATATATCCTCATTGTTTTCGTAATGAAAATCTAGTATAAAAATCAAGGAACTTTATTAGCCAAGGGATTTATGCGGATGGAGAGAAAGATGAGTAAATGGTATTTTAACTAAGTTTATTATTTTTTAATAACTCAATTCTTTGTTATTTATATAAATATATGAAATTTATATATTGACATCAAATCGCAAGAGACACTTAATTTATCCATATTTTTATGTACAAAATTCTACGATTATTAGTCATCACTCTTATATGAGTGCAATTAAAAAAGTTCACTCAACATATATAATAACTTATAAATCGGGTTGCATAAATTCACAAGTAAAATGTGTGAGAATCTTTATATATATAAAAATAAAATAGTCATTGTATATAGTTGACTCACATAGTTTTTTACCTTTGTTAATATATATATTTTTTCCAAACTATTACTCTACCTATATTCTTTTTCCATTTCACATTTACACCAGCCAAATCGTGTTATTAAAGACTTTTCTTTTGACTGTCTTTTTGTTAACCAACAATTCAATTTATTGAATATAATAGGTTCCAATATATGAAAAAATGAATTTGCATACATATTTTTGAATCTATACATGCCATCAGAAATTCTTTCTTCATTGAATCGATTTCTCTACAAATTATAACTGAAACCCAATATTTGTCATGGCTCATATTTTGCATATGCTGGGGTATCTTGACAACACTCACGCGAATTGCACATAGTTGACTCATAGTTTCTCGCCTAAACTGTGCTAATATATATATTTTTTTTCTAACTATTATTCTACCTACATTCTTTTTCCGTCTCACATTTACTCCAGTCAAACTGTGTCATTGAAGCCTTTCCTTTCGACTGCCTTTTCGTTAACCAACAATTCAATTTATTGAATACAGCAGGTTCCAATGCATCAACAAATGAATTTGCATGCATATTCAAGACTCTTTATATTGGTCGAAAAAAACACTTTTGCATATCATCATAAATTATTTATTCATTGAACCGATTTCTCTACAAACTATAACTGAAACCCAGTATTTGCCATGGCTCACATTCTGCACATGCTGAGGTATGTTGACAACACTTGCGCAAATTAGGCGTTTAAGATACAAGTCGTCCGAAAATGGGAAGTTTACAGTTATCATAACTAGAACGAGATTAATAGCATCACTTTAGTGTTGTCCGACAGACATGTAAGTTCAAAAAACAATATTTTTTTTTTCTTACCATGCACTTTTGTTGTCTTTGCCATATGTGCCACTGAGTTGTAGTTTTTTTTAATGATTTTTTTGTTCTTTCCATCCATGTTTTTTTCTTTGTTGTACGTGCGAGTTTTGTAATATTGGATTGTAGTGACTAATGTGTGATACAAAAATGACATTCAAATTATTCTTTATCCTACGTAAATTTGTTAGGAATAAAATAATTAGTAAAATATGTAGTTGCTCACATTTTAATTTGTTGTTTCTCTTTCCTCACTTATTATAATGATTATTTTTTTCTTTTTTACACTAACTGGCATTATGAATGACGCCTCCAAAGTGGATGTGAGTGTACTGATTGATGTTACAGAATTTCAAAAAATTCTGATTTGTTTGACTAATGTACATGTTTAATAGTTTATTTATGCCTGGCTAGAATAATATGAATTGCATTAGAACATTATCAAAATATAAACATTGTGACATTTATCATGCAAAGTGTCGTTCATCAATATACAATCTGTGCAATGTGTCATTTATTATGTTGTGTAGGGGACAAAAATGCATGCAATAATCAAGAAAAACTTGATGCGTTACTTTGTAGATAAAATTGAAGTGCACAAGTTGTACGTAATACAAAATTTCGTAGTTGATCATAATACTATGATGTTCAAGTCTACCACGCGTAAGTACGTGTTGAGTTTCATGAGGACTCGAGTGGCTGATATTGAAGATCAATCATTTCTTACTGAGATATATGGGTTCAAGCCTTTTGTCGAACTTCTGACCAATCTACAGTCTAAGGAAACTTGCCTATTTGGTGCGTTTTTACCTCTTTTTTCAGTTAATATTTTGCTGCCTCTTTTTTCAATCAATTTTTTACTATACTATTTTGTCTATTTTCCCAGTTAATTTCAATCAATTTTTTTAGTTAATTTTCAATTAAATTTTTTATGCACTATTCTTCATTATTTGCTTGCATCTTTTTTTATGAGATGCACTATTCTACAATTCTAATACGTTCTCATTTTTCATTTTGTCCATGTTGATCTCAGATTTAAAGATGTGATCGGCGAAGCCATTGAGAAAGACAAAGCTAGAACTTAGTCATCTTTCGAATCCACTACAAAGTGCATCGAGATTGTTCTTGAAGATTTGGAGTATGATCTTTTAATTTTTTTATCTATCTTTAATATTTTTTTTTTATCTTTTTTGTTGCGAAATGTATCTTTATATAACATGTGTTGGGTATTTTATTTATATTATGTTTTGTTGGATATATGGTAATTTTTTTTTTAATTTTTGTTTTGAAGAAAAAACCAAGTACCATATAGTTTTTGGGGTGACCATGTCGATTTGGTCAACATCTATCTTGAATCTACATCGAACGAACCTGTGATTGTGCTTTATGCAATTGTGCTGTATTAAATGTTACAATGATACTAATTAAATGATTGTGATAGATTAGCTTTGTCTTATTGTACAAGTCGATTGCCTCCAATGGGATTTTAGGTGGCTGAAATGATGGACATGCAACTGTGAAAATACCGTATGATATTTTGATACATGGGTCCGGTAGTATGATTGAATCGATTGTTGAGACCACTTACCTGTCGTTTTCAAACAACGTTGGTAATACATCATACTTGCAAGGCAGAGCCATTATTACACTAACATTGGATGTTGTTGAATTTGTCAACGATTATATTGTCTCTATTAGTGATTGTGAAAGAAAGACATACTTCAGTTTAAATATGATTTACGGGTAAAATACAAATGTTGATGTTGTACTCCAATAATCGGAAGGAAAAAATGCCAGACATTGAAGAAAAGACTGGAAGCTGTTAGGGAAGGGTTATTCGGAATGACACTTTGGAAGGAAGCTAGGGAATGAGACTTTAGAAGAAAGCTTCGGAAGGACGCTTTTCGTCTCTTTCGGAAAAAGGTTTCAGAAGGGACTTTTCTTGAGGGACATGTGTCTCTCAGGATCACTGACACGTGTCTACTTGTGACCATCCTCGATGCTGGAGCTCTATAAAAGCCCAGTTATAGTTCTTAGAATAGGATCTAGACATCGGTACACCAATTCCACTTTCATTCAGAAATTTAGCCTATTTTCCTTTCTGCACGATTATTTTCCTTATGTTATTGACTTAAGCATTAGAGGGTATTCGCGGGAGGAAAATCTCACAAACCTTCTAACCCTTGTTGACTGTTTATAGTCTCTCTGGAAGTGCTGCATCAGTTTCTTCGAAAATACCGCTTACAAAAGAAGACAAAGTTCATTCAGAAAAACTAAGAGAGGATCAAGACCCTTCAGAAGAAGAGTCTACTAAGCATCTTATACTCATTTGGAATGAACCTCAGATAACTTCAGGAAGGCCCGTTGGGAACATTCATTCGGAAGCACTAGACTACAAAACTATTGATAGCTTGACTTTTGCTTATCACAAGCCCGCTTTCATGAAGACCCTTCGAGAAGAGCATTTGGGAGTAGCCTTTGGGAAGGTCCTTCGGAAAGCCCCTTCGAACATTCATTCTGAAGCCTTCTCCATTTTTGTATACAAGTACCAGTCGTCTCTCGAGATCGTCAACATCCGTAGACATCCCACTTTTAAATATTCTAATTGTTGTATTTTGGCAACAATAGTTGATTTGTTGGAAGATCTTCATTCCACATAATTTTTAAACAGTATCAAATGTTTTGGTGTCTCCAACCATGAGTTGAGATTAAGGTTGGTATTCCGGTTATGTTGTTGAGGAACATTGATCATATCGTTGGACTTTGCAATGGGACTAGGCTAATTGTTACAATACTTGGAAGTCACGTCTTGGAGGTTATAATATTGTTGGGTACTAATGCAGGGCATAAAGTGTTTATTCCGAGAATGTCGCTGACTCTGTTCGATACAAAGTTGTAGTTCAAATTTCAACGAAGAGAATTTTCTCTAATTGTTTTGTGCACCATGACTATCAATAAGAGTCAAAAGTCAGTATTTCACCCATGTAAGTCTTTTTTTAAAGAAACCTATGTTAGTCATAAGCAACTATACGTTGCAATATCAAGAGTCACAAGTTACAATGGGTTGAAAATGCTAATATGTGATAAAGAGGGTGAACAAATAATTTTGATCACAAATATTATATACAAAGATGTCTTTCAAAATTTGCTTTAGTCACATTGAAATAAAATTGTTGTTTGTTCACTAATTCATGTAATATATTAAATTTACTATAATATGTATTTTATTTTTTAAACTATTATTTTATATAAGTTTTTGTTAGATATTGTATCCCTATTGCACGGGTTGAGAACTAGTTTGTAAAAATAATATTAATCTTAATTATAAAGAAAATTAGGATAAATTACAAAAAAAAAAGTACTCAAATTTCACCATGTTTTAAAAGTTGGAGTTAACCTTTTAATTTTATTTTTTAACAGAGACATTAAAATTTTTATTAAAGATTGTCATATGAATTTGTTAAATATATATTATTATTAAATAACGTATGGTAACGTATCCATCACGTAAATATGAAAATATGAGAAAAATCCACCCGGCATTTAAACAAAGGAGATTCAACCAAAGATAAACAAAGTGAGATCAACCACTTAAAACAAAAACAAAAGAGAGGGATGGATCTCTCGAGTCTCAATAGATAAACTTAGAAAGAAATGTCCAAATTTCACCATGGTTTCAAAGGGAGGCGTGTGGGGCGTGCAGTTCACCTTCCTGCAGGCGCGTATCCTTCCATCATTCCACACAGAAAGTAGTAGTTTCCCACCAGCGTAGCCACGACGACAGCTTCGACCCCGTGAAAATTCACACAATACCAAACCCTCCACAGTCCCCCACTTCACCCCGTCGTCTGCGCAGTATTTATTGTATTGTACACATATTGTTGGATTGACTGGCGACGGCACTATCTGTTGAGGAATCCTTTGTTTTAATCGGCTGCTGTTGGTCTCTCACTTTCTCCCCCATCAATCGGTGTCGTCGACGTCGTCGTTGTTGGGTTTGTTGGTTCGTATTGTTGACTCCGCTTGAAGCAATCGTTTCAGCCAACTCTCTCTCTCTCTCTCTCCCTAAAAGTCGCTTTACCTTCCATGGCTGTCCTCGTCTGGGTCGCTTGGGGATCGGTCGTTGGAGCGGAATCACGGCTGAACTGTTAGATGGAGTGTTCTGATTCTGAAGTTTCGACGGTCAGAAGTTTGGGATTTATGGGTTTGGAGTGGACGAGGTTGAATTTCATGGGTCGTATTTTTCTGGGTTTCTTGATCTGTTCCGCGTACTTTTGGCCTGTGTTTGGATTAAGGCCTCTGAAGTCTGAAGGACACGCCCCGTTCTTGGGGTGACGAGGTTAGATGGAATTATTCTCTTTTTTCGAGCTTATTTATGGCTTAAATTGAGTAACTAACTTAGGATCCCATGTTACAAATTATGATACGGTACAAATGCCTTCAATGTGTTTGTTTGTGAAAGACAGCACTACTATGAGTTGTCTGATTAAGGTTGAATCGTTAAGGCATACGAGCTCTGTCCATCTCCGCTTGAATTTTCCATTTTCCCACCAAGCTAAGTGTGATGCAAAAGAACAAAAAAAGTACTTTAATTGTTTGTTACAAGTTTGGAAGCAAAATAAAGCAGCAGTGAGGGGATCATCTGAAAACTTTGAGTGGTGGTAGAATCTGAAACCACTTGTAAGGTCGTTATGCATGGGTATGTTCATGAAAAAGTTGGGGGAAGGGGGCGGGATAGGTGTCCTAAGATATGATGGCGATGGTGCCATACAATACTATTGCTCTGGTTAATGAACAATGTAAGATGTACTAGAAACATTGGCATGATACTTTGAATTACGTTCATCGTGCTGTTTCTAATTCAAATTGTTTGGTTTCAAAATTTCATGTGGGCAAGTGATGTGGGACAGTTGAAATGTCGCAGACAGTTGAAATGTCGCAGACAGTTGAAGAGGAAGAGAAGAAATTGGGGGCAGAAGAAGAAGAAGTATAGAGGAAGAAGGGCGCCCAAAAGAGGGAGAAAGAGAGGAGGAAGGAGAGAGATGTGAATAGAGGAAATATTTCATCTTGTATTCAAAATCAATATTCCAAAAGATCAGATTTCCTATAACCTATTAAATTCTAAGCCTATTTATAGGCTTGATAAAACTCCTAAAACAACTGTACATCTTTTCAACCTACTCCCTAATATGGTAACCTAGTACCACTCAAACTTCTATTCACACAATCAATAAAAATTCCTAATAAAATTAAATTACATTTAGATAAAATAAAACATTTCCAATTGCATAAAACTAACATCTTTATTTGCTTTTTGATTACAGAACCCAACTCCATCATATTCCCTGATCTTTAATCATTTCACTATTCCTTTTTGTCTCTTTTAGTGTTGACAGGACCTTGGCCCAAAGCATATAAACTCCTTAAAAATAAACAGATTAGTAGGACACAGTTTAATGTGTATCCAATATTTTGGGGAGTGTCAAAACAGTGATGGTGGTTGGTGTATTTTCAACTCGATCATCGTGCTTTCTTTATTATGTCTGTGCTTCTCATAAAACAATAACCAATACAATGTAGAAAATAGAGAGAATATGGGACCTTTGGAGGCTCAGTCTGTCTCCAATCCATTGGGTGAGTGTCAGGATGAGCCTCCAAATGTCTTCCATTTTAGGCTGACTCAATTTGATTAACACGGTAGCTCTTAGCTATTCTAGTAAAAAACAAGCTCAAAAATTGGGCTAAAACAATGTAAGATAAAATTTGCAATGAAAATATGAAAATTAGGGTTTAAGAAAACCTCAAAAGTTGATTTAGATAAAACTGCTGCATGCAAAGTGTCTTAAAAGGCTATTTATACTAGGGTTACAGCAATAACTAAATTATAGTCCTTGATCACTAAGGAATCCTTTTAATGCTAACCATCTGTCTATTTTAAAAGTCACATGCTAGTCACATGGCTACTTGTTAACACTAATATACTGAAAAAGTTTCCAAAGCCTAATAACTTAAATACTAACCATAACTAAATAAATAAAAATTAAAATAGAAACAGTAATAAATAAAGCATATGCTCCTGCATCACCATGACCATGAGAATCGATTACCATGTCTTCTTCCACAAAGTTTGTGCTTGATTGCAATGTTCAGAACCATTTCCAGTAATTATTGTGCACAAAAGCACAAAAGCAGTCTTTTAGGTCTGAGCTTCCCTCTGTAAGTGTAACAAGTAACACATCAAAATCCAAATCCAAATTTGTCACATGCTGTTTTGAACTTTTCCCCAAATGTTTGGTTTGACTGTGAAGGAAATCATATTACCGTTCCATTGTCACATCAATATTGACATCCTCACCTGTGTTTATCCAGTCTGTTACATCAAGAATCAAATAGCCATTTGTAATCCATATTTTATTGTTTGACCTCTAATGGAATCCATGTCAGGCTGTAAAAACACTTATTGTATACTCTTTTTTCCCTTTCTGATCTATTTCAAACTGCCAAACTAATACTGTTTGATCGAAGTAGTTTAGCAGATAGCAACCGTTTTTGGTCAATTGCTTATGGTTCTTTATTTTTCATCTTCTGTCTGTTTTAACCTGTAAGTTTTGATTCCATTCATTAAAAAATTATTTTTTTGGGACATAAATATACTTTGCTTGAGGGTAAGCTTGGGTAGCAATGGTAAGATTGTTCCTTTGAGACCGGAAGAAACAGCCTCCTTGCAAAAAAAAAAAGGGAAGGCTGTGTATGGATTCGACCCTCCCCTAATGCTTGTAGAGCGCAGAGCCTCGTGCACTAAGGGAGCCCTTTTATAAAAATACGCTGTTCACTCAAGGAGGAAAATAAATCACAGCTTTCTTTCAAGGGCTTATCGCTTATTTGGAATTTCTTAACACTTTTCCAACATTACTTTTGAACACACACACACACACATATATACATAGGCATATTTTATATGAGTATTGTAACTTTTTTAAATGTTGCATCCAACATTACTGGCTAAGGTTAACATGTGGTATCATAATACAACTAAGTTCTATTTCATCTGATCTGGTTCTTTTCTTTGTTCTCGTTATTACTTCTTGCAGTGGCTTTCTATTAGAAAAGATGAGAATGAATTGGGCCAATTTTCTGCTTGGAACATAACAGGGACATACAGAGGTCTGTAAATTACGTAGTTGTGAATTTCATCATCTACTTAATGCATCTTTTTGTTTCTTCTTAATTGCATTATATGTTCTCCTGTCTCGAGGGTGTTCAGGTAACTTCCATTTTTCATTTTGATTAGTCAGGGAAATTTCTTATTATCTTCTTATTTATGCCTTACTCCATTAATGTTGAGCTTCTTAAGTTTGTCTAACTTGATTTCTATTTAAACATCTATCAACCAGATTTTTTTGTTTGTTTTGTTTTACTGGCTTAAGATAGCCGTAGACAAACATTATGATGTTTTCAACTAAAAATGAAAACAATTCTTTTAGTTGTTTGCTGCACTGAGATCCAACTTGGGGGTTAATGTAAAATTTTAATATTCTGACTCCTAAAAATTCAAATGCTATACGTATTTATGCATATGATTGATGGTGAAGATTTTATGTTATAGAAGGACTTGACCACAAACACATTGGTATTTGCCACCTTATTGCATAAAGTTTAACCTAGTCCAGTAATGATTCATCATAAATGCTTTTTCCTTGAACAAGCTTAGAATTGCAGAAGACTGCTCCATAAATTTCACAATGTCATCTTTTCTTTTCCTTTAGTGACGTGTGGAATTTCACTGCTGAGGTGAACATTTTTGCAACACAGATTGGCCATCTCCATTCAACATATACTTTGATCAATGGCATAGTTCCCCCCCGGAAGGGGGGGGGGTTCAATGTTTGTTTTCTTGTGGTGCTTCATTATCTTTTGGCAAGTTTGTTCTGTCTGCTTTCTACCTTAGCCCTACAGACACTGACTTAGGGGATCCTAGTTAGCTCCTCCTGGATAAGGCTCGCATAGCCTTCGAATGGGTTATAAAATAAGTCAAGAAGTGCGTGACAGCTTTAAGAGGTGGATATAAACCTCTTTAGGTAAAGAGAAGGTTGGCTGGATATATTGGTAGTAGTGGGAAATGGGTGGCTTTTGCGAGACTAGATAGAGAGGGAATTAAACAAATTAGCTATTGAGTTCAACTAGGGGAAAGGGGTGGGCCATAGTAATATAAGTTGGAATTCAGGAGTCATTTGTTGCCCTATTAGTCAGGAAGGTTCATATCTTCCTTGCAACGTGAGGGTCTTCATGACTTCAGTAAGAGTTTGGTGTTTGACACATTTCAAAATTGGAGGGGATGCTATGCATATGGATAACCTAATTCATTCAATTCATCTTTTCAATTTGCCCCATTCACTTGTGGCTTTAATCTTTGCTTATTTGGTTGTCTAATGTAGTAAAAATAATTTTTGACTATCTCATATTAAGAATGTGTAGAATCTGTTGTTAATCAGGTTGCTTTGGTGGCTGAACATACACACACTGAATGTGCCAATTTTATGATATCCGTGTTATGCTTAGTTGTTTTCTGGAACTGATTTTATACTTGTTTTGGGCTTGTTGATGCAGGGTCTTGGAAGTTCGTAGATCCTGCAAATAACTCTTCTCGGTTTCGACATTTTAGGAAATCTAATGGCAATTCTGTCTTTGAGTTAGTTAGTACACCAACAAAAATAAATGGGGTACATTATGTTCAGGTTAGGAGGTCATTTCATTTGGTTATTATGGTTATTTTGTATCCATCCTTTGTTACTTTTGTTATCCTTTCATTGTATGAATATTATTTTTGAATTAAGGAAAATATCACTTTTCCACAAATAATCATTTCTTCTGTTAACGATCATCATTTCTTCCAACAATGTACAGAAAGCTATCTAACGAATGCGTGTTAGAGACCTATAGGTTGAACAGTTGAAGCTGTTAGAAAATGAGTCCTAAAATTTATATCAAGCTGATAACACTCTCCCTACACATGTAACTGTCTCCCTCATGGACTGGGGCAGCTAATAGAACCAAGCATGGGGCACCAACCCATGAGCGAAACAGAGTGCAGCAGAAAATAATGGAGATGAAACACAAAGATAATGAGACCTGAATCCATTGCTACGTTCAGTTATAACTTTGGTACCATGTTGAAACACCCATATCCCCAATAACTGAAGGGTTGGGAAATGATCCCAATAACGTATATAAATCTCCCTAACATGTAATGAAATTTAATCAATTTAGCAGAAAATCACATGGGGCAAGAACAAAAAGAAATGCATTTGTTACTTTTCAGTTAACTCTCTGAAGACCATTTCATCTTTATTATATTGATATATGAAAAAGAAATGCATTTGTTACTTTTCAGTTAACTCTCTGAAGACCATTTCATCTTTATTATATTGATATATGATGCTGGGATCACTCTAACAGTTGTTATTGTTTCGTTTGAACAAAATTGAAACAAGCTGAATAATGGAAAGCTTACTCGAGTAATTGGGAAATTTAGTCGAGTAACTTGAAGGTTTACTTGAGTAATCAGGAAGACTTGTTTGAGTAATTTAGAAGACACTCGAGTAATTGGGAAGAATTACTCGAGTAAAAAAGAAGGCTTACTTGATTACTTAGGAATGCTTTCTCAAACTTTTATTGAACTCAAGTTTGGTATGTATATACATGAAATCATGTAAAATATCTCCTAAAATACACGAACAAATTTGAACTAGTCTTAGACAATAAAGTTAATCAACGAAACTTTAATCTTTGCTGGAATTATCTGAAGTGAACTGTCTCATCCCTTCCTTCTCGGAACCTTATCACCTTATCTCTTTTAATCTTGTAATCCTCTCTTATCTCTTATCACTTCATCTTGTAAACTCCCAACAACCTTATCACTTGGTTCTCGGCCATGATAGAGATAATCAGGATTCTTCTTTTAATTTTTCCAACACATTTCATACTGTTTACCACAGGGGATGATTATTTTTCATGATGTGTTTGACAATGAACATGAAGTTGGTGGTGCTCAAATCAGGGTAGAAGGTGTGTACATATGGCCTTTCAGACAGCTTCGAATGGTGGCCAGCAGGTAACTCTCCTGTGTGATGGTCAATTGGCTGACAGTCTGACATTTCTTCAAATTTATTATCCAGTTGTGAGTTCCTCACTGTTTTGATCTTTTTTGCCTCTTGTTATTCAAATTTGGCCCTTTTTCAATTAGCCTAGATCTGCTTCCATCAATGAAGGATATTTTGAATACTGAATCTTGTCCGCAAGCCCATTACAGCAGTACAGTGTCTCCTATCTGATGCATTCCTTCAAAACTCCCTGCATTCTAAAAGTTTTATCTGTAGTCTGATTTACATATAAGTTTTTATGGTCCCTATTGTGTGAGAATGTGGTTAAGCTAATGCCTTAGCTTGGATAATGTTATTGTTATCATCATTTTCTAATATCAGACTAATCAAGTGGGTGCAATGACTGGTGATGTGTATGTGTCAGGCTGAAATTGGTGGCAGTAATTTCTATAATTATTATTTGCAATAATCTAACCAAGATTATTACTCGGTGTGATCATAACACTGTTGAGACTTTATCTTATTTAGTATATTTTTTGGATGTAAGTCCCTAGTTGTGGAAATTGGTTTGGTACTTGTTGCATTTTAAGAAAATCAGGGTTTTGTCTTGTATAGATATTTTAATTCAAACTTAGATGGTGTGACATTTGAACTATTATATGCATTCCTTGCTTCAGTGACATGCCTTTTTAACTAGCTTTCATCAGGAAAGTAACTCATAGAAAAGTAAAGCAAGACACTGCTTAAGAAACAAAAACTAAATGCATTCAGATCTGACTGAACTCTTGTCCTTTTAGCAATATCTTTTGATTTAACTTTCAAATTTTAATCATGGTCAGAAACATTTCCATATGTTCAGAAGAAACGTGACTTGGGATAGCCTTGGTCAATAGTTTAACTTTGTCATATGAACATGATTGCTTAACAGTAAGTGTGCATCTCACAGCTCCCTTTTTTGCCTTATTTTTTGCATCCATAACAAGTATTTATGTTCATTTTTGATGTCACTTGTAATATTCTCATAGTATGTTGTCATGACAGTAAGTTACCATCCAGTAGAGAGGTTTTGCAAACTCTAATATGGTTTGCCTGATTTTCTTGTTTAAATATTTTAAGTTCACCATTAGTAATACTCAAAGCTTGAGGGCTGCATCTTAAGCTGAAAATTTCCTCAGGTTGTCTAATTACAGAACGCATATTTTAATAATTTTATGCTCGCACACTGTTTCTTTGCAGTGGGAAAGAGGGAGAATTCGGCCAAGAAGAAGATTATATATTGTCCAATCCATACCACTTGGTAGCCTCTATATCTTTTCCTTGACTAACATGCTATTCATGATAGTCCTGCGACAAATTTTTATTGCATTACATCTAGCTGTGCTACTAATGTCCTATATACTTTAAATTTGGGATATAAGTCTAGATATGTAAAATTATGTTTGCCATCAGTTAGGCACCAATTTAATATGAATCAATGAGAATGCAATATGGAAATATAAAATTACCTTGTAGTTTATGAGGGTTTTCTTACACTGGAAAAATTATTTTTAAAAGAAAACTTTACCGTGCATTTTGAAAGAAAAATTTTCTTGCATAAAAACTCATGAGTTTGCCAGTCCAATTCTGTCATAGAATGCATTATCTATTCACTGAGTCGTTGACTCTTTCTGTTATTTTTCTGTCTATTTCAAATCCTAGGTTGGTGTTAGAATCAATGAACCTGTCTATGTAGAAGCACTTTACTCCTTTTGGTAGGCCCTACTATTGACCTAGTGAAACAATGGTTCACCCAGGGTGACTGGTGCCTGTTTTGGGTTGTTACATGACAGATATGAAAGGTTGTTTGGTGGGGCAATGAATCGAGATTTAGACTCTAATTCCAATTTGGTACAGAACCAAATAAGAAGAGAAAAAGGAAAGAAGAAGAAGAGGAGAGAGGAGAAGAAGAAAAGAGAAGAGTTAAAGAGGAAGAATACCCAGGAAATATAATCCAAATATTGTAGTCAAATATCAATAACCAAAATTTGAAAATTTACTAGTATGGTATTTGTAAATTCACAAATCCTAACAAGCAAGGAATCTACATGAAACTAAGAAACAAAAACATAAGATTCTAATTTCTTACTAAACTAGGAATCCTAATTAAAGTAGAAAAAAACATTCCATTCTTAAAAAACTAATATTCTGAAATAACTAGAACTATGAAATTGTAAAATAATCAAATGTATAAAATTCTAAAAATATTACTCTTCATCTCTATCTCTTGGTCTACATCAATCACAAGTTAGTCCAACTGTCGACTAGGGATCCTTTTATTACTCCCACGATCTCACATTGTGTCATTACCATTGTTTGGGGTTCAAGCTGTCAGAAACACATTGGTCAAATTGGGACTCTCTCTCTCTCTCTCTCTCTCTCTCTTTGGTGATTGCCTAGCTCTCTCCCATCCCATTTTTGGTGGTCCAGGTGCCTTGATAGCTTTCATGCTTCCGCCTCATTGCATCAAGATATAAGTACATACGGAAAATGTTTCTGATATGGGAGAAATTCTTTATGAGATTAATCAATTGAAGAAACTTTTATGAAGAAGAATTATTCTTCATGATGCAAGCTGAGCCTGTAGGTCTAAAAAAAAGTCCAGCAGAGGAGATGAAACATTATGGTTAGGAGATGTAACAAGTGCGGAATTCACTCTAACAAGGAACAATTAGAAGAGTTAACTAAACACCAAGAGGCTATAGTTTTATAAGGTTTTTATAAATTTTCAAATTTTCTAATCTTCTCAACAAGAATCCTTTAATAGATAGTGTAAATAACTTTATTCAGATACAAGGGTAAGTGTCCTTATTTTTCTTATCAAAGAACAATTGCAAGATGCAAAAATAAATATTAGATTAGATATATTCATATTTGATCAAACACAAATTTGAAAAAAATTATTTGTTAAGGAAAAGGATCGACACTGAATTCCCTCAATGGTTTTACATAAAAATTTCTCTAACTTAAGGTTTATCCAGGGAACCCTATCCAAAAAGTTAGTTGTCCAACCTGAGCTAATGTAAAACCAAATTATTTCATTTTGTAAATTATCAACATGTAGAGGACACAGTGTGGATCGCATTTAACACACAAGAAATAGAGATGCAACCTGAGTCACATAATTTATCAGTGGAATGGAAAAGAATCATTGAATTAACAGAAACGAACTACAAGATCTCAATAAAATGATACTATAGAAATAATTGACTGAAGACCCTTTGACTGAAAAGATTCAAAGATAGCGGGGCAATGATTGATTAGTGAAATTTATTCTTCCCTGGCATATGATTTGTGGAGTGATGCAGTCTGGGAAGTTCCTCCAGCTCAGTTTTATGTGGTTGTTTATTCTGTTAACCCGTACCAGGTTGTATGCTGCAAAAAGATATACTCATATAAGCTGATGGAAAACATTAAGCTACTTAGTTTTTCATGATCCTTGGAATATGTATATCCATGAGGATTTCTGATGTACTTATTTAATCTTTTGAACAGCTTGGAGTTTTCTCATCTCAGGTGTTCCAGGAATCTCCTAGAGACAAGATTTGGAAGAGAAAACATTGTAATTTTTTTTCTATACTTTTTACTTTTTAAGTTTGTTTTATCCTTGCCTTGGGTTGATTTTAGTTTTACTTATTGCAGCACCCATGTTTGACATGGAGAAACATTGTAACATAGAAATTGCTACTCAAATTTCTCGTGTGTCCACCCAAAATGGTATCTGAGTTCTCTCAACTTATGGATTCTTTCTTAATTTACCTTCTCTTCATTCCATGTATTTTATTTGCTTGCCTGCATGACCATAAATTTCTTGTGCTTGTCCTGGTCAGATTTTTCCCTGCACGTGCTGCTAGAAATGCCAAATGCTTCATCAATAGGGCTGTGTTTTCAAAAGCACTAAGTGCACTTAAGCACAGCAAGTCTATGGAGCTTAAGCTCAAAGTGAAGCACACAAAACTGAAATAAAGACTATAACTTTTATAAGCATATAAAATATGAACTATTAAAAAAGCAATCATTAAAAAAAAAAACTAAACAAGGAGGGCTGCAAATTTATCAAATAATAAGATACCATTTTTCATTTATATTTTATACCTGTTTACAAGTTCATACAATCATAGCAAAAAAACATAAGGAAAAAGAATCATTCCTAATTTACAATGATCCCAATCAATCAATCACTAATTTGTAGCAATCCCCAATTAGTCAATCCCTAATTTACAACAATTAGGAATCAATCACCAATCCCTGATTTATAGCAATCAGGAATCAATCATGAATCATCAATCCATAATTTACAGAAATCAAAAATATATTTTCTGATGATTAAAAAAAGAAACCAAGATCATTCTGAAGTGCATTTTTTAGCTCTTTGAAGCTTAGGTAAAAGCGCAATTTAAGTGTGCTTTAATTGCACTCAGCTAAGGACGCTGAGCTTCATACACAAAAAGGCCAAAGCATGCTGCATTTTGCTCTTAAAGCGCACTTTTTTAAACACTGCAATAGGGTATAGTTGCTTTATTAGTGTGAGTTGTAGTTCTTCATAATACAAGTGTTAATGATTCAATAATCTTTGTGGGTACTTATCAGATCAGGCCATGTTTCACAATCTCCTCATGTTGCTGTTTATTTCTCATTGTCAAGCCTAATCAGGTGATACATGGACCACTAGTATTCCTTCATTATTCCCTCCTTGGCCTGAGTTCAAGCTGGCTAGAGAAAGAATATATGGGTCTGCCAGGATTCGCGAGAACATTGCCATCCATTTACAAAGAAGAGCACTCAGATCTTTCAGCTCAAGTACACTATCTAATTTTTAGTATACCTCCCCACCAAGCATGTCTCTAATTTGATTAGCCTTGTCTCAGCCAAGTATATTGCCTCCTAGTGACATCTATCTCATGCTATTTGGCTTTACAACCAAACATTTGTAGGACATTTCTGGTGGTAGAACCTAGGAACTCTATGCTTAACTACTTTGGATTACTCCTGTACCCTCAAGCAATGCAACTGTAGGGAATGCTTTAGTAAAAGTGCGATATTTATATCTTTCTTTGTTAATTTAAATTCAAGTCAAATTTTGGCCTCCCTCATCTCCTAGCTTTATTGCCAATAAAGGATATTGGCTAAGCATATGCTGGTCTTTGTTGTGCATGCCGAGACCATCTCAAGTGGTTTTTTCTCATTTTATCTTAAGTAGATGTAAAATCTTTCATCCTGGGATTCATCTGTTCTCAATTCATCTCTCTTGGTTTTTTCACAAGCCTCTTTAGTATATCTTGATTACATTTATTTTGTTCAGATATTTCTCTATTGCTTAGCAGTCATTCAAACTTCTTGGTTTTGCATAACCATCCAATAGCACTTCCAGAAAAAAAAAAAAAAAAGAAGATTCTCCCAAGGTCATCATCACCTCTGGATGTTATAGAAAAATATAAATGCATTGTTTTTGCTAGATGGGGATATTTCTTAAGGCTTCTGTCATGTACCTAGCTGCTAGGCATTACGTTGTGACACGTTTGTAATAATTGGTAGCTATAGTCGTTAGCTATTTCTTTTGATTGGAGGGAAATTTGCTTGCTGGCGGCATGTGCTGGCAATGCTGTCTCTACAAGTGGGTAGGCAAGTTGCTGATTCTAGAAGGGATTTGGGCAACCGTTTTGGCGCCTATCCCCAGCTGAGCAGTATAACTACTCTGTCTCAACTCAATTGTAATCATCCTTGATAATTGAATCAGCCATTTTTCCCTCTCAAACTCTCTCTTATTCTCTATCTTTCCCTCCAAATTCTCGAACCCTACTTTCCCCCGCAATTCTCTGCGAGTTTCTTTCCTAATTGGAGAGAATTCTCATTGTTAGATTTCGGATATGACGGCTTCTTGTTGGATCTCAATCTTTAATATTGGATTTAATCCTAATTGGAAGAACATAAATGTTAATGCAATCCAAGCTACTATTAATTTAACTTCTTTCTTCTTCTTTTGTTTAGCTTTGTTGTATGGTATACAATGTTGGATACTTAAGTACCAGTATATGCAAAATATGAGCGTTATTGGTTTGGAGATATTACGGTGGATGTGTAGTCATATAAAAAAATGTAATTAGAAATGAAATATCCATAATAAGGTTAGAATGGAACTTTTTAAAGATAAAAGATAGCAGATGTACTTAAGATGATTCGGACATTTGAGATGAAGACCGATAGACATACCTGTGAGGGGAGTGGATGGAATGGAAAAAGAATTCTAAAAAGTAGGCATAGGAGACAAAAGAAAATTTGTTAGGAAACTCTTAAGGTTGACATGGGATATAATAATCTTATAGAAGATTTGGCCATGGATAAAATTGGCAAGTTGGAATCCCTGTAGTTGGCACCACCCAATGGGTGGTGATGGTATATAAACAAGCAATGTCAAGAATATTGAATCCAATTCCAATGAAAGCAAAAAGAGTCCAAACTAGAAAACTTGTCCAAGGAAATATGGGCAAAAGAAGACAAGGGAAGCGTCAAGATCCTAGGGTTTAGAAGGGAAAACTGAAAGAATCTAAGGGAAATAGGACCATGAACAGAGAGAATTGGCGGGAGATAACAGACATAATGGAGGAGGAAATGCAGTCAGGACAGAACAAGAGAGAGAGAGAGAGAGAGAAACGAAAGAGATCAGACTTGAGAGAGAAATCTGAGATTCAATTATCATTCATCTATATGACATTCTCTAATTGATCTACTCTATTTATAGGCTGTTCTATCCTAGACAACTGAAAGATACAAACTGTTACAGAAAAGTACAACTAAAGAGAATTACATATAATACATAATTACTACTATATCCTTGAGGGATTCTTGGGGTCGTGACAGGAAGAAGGAACTGAACACACTAGAGAAAAGGTGAAACAAGGATAGAGCTCTCTAGAGTAATTTGGGAACCTTACTTTATTTACTTTAATTGTTTAAGTCAACAAATGATTATTCAACGGTCACTAATAAATACATTTTTAATAATATCCTTACAGAATATATTGAAACTAAGTAATATTACCTTTGTTGGTGTTTTGGCTAAGATCTAGTGTAGAAACTAAGTAATAATTTGTTTAATCAATGAATAGAAACTTTTCTAATTAAAACAACTTCATCTTGGGATTATAGCAATTACAACACCATTATATTGTATGGATACTAAGCCTTGTGATGGCTATATTAGATTGTTAGCTCTTTAGAAAATTTCACAGAACTTTGAGTCCAACTTTGTCAGTTGTGTTAAGACTCTTGACAACTCTTGAAACTAATTCAATATTGTCATGAACCTAGGGTTCATGACGGGCTGAAATGGACAATCGGAAAGATCCGATTGAATTAAGGTCAAGGGCAGAATGTATTAGGGGGAAAATTGAAGAAGAATGGGGGAGAAATGAGAGAGAATTGAGGGAGAGCAAAAGAGAGAGATGAGAGGGAGATTGTAGAGAATTGTTAGAGAGAGAATGAGAGTTTTCAATTATCAATTCATGCATATCCTTCTCTACATACTATAGCCTATTTATAGGCTTTACAACTAAAAGCAATATCTAGAATAACAGTCCCATGTGCTGTAACAGAATAACAAAAATTGCTCCTAACCAACTAAGGTAACTAATTACATTATTGCCCTTCTAATTAGTCTTGGGTCGTGACAAATATATAGAAAAATACCTGACTTACTCTAAAGTCGATATCTCAATAAACGCCACCCCGAACTGTCGCAATGCTCATTCAACTTATGGGGATACCGATCATACAAAATCTCAATGTCAATTAATGAAAGTGTACACTACCAAAGGTTAAGTCCTTAAATCCCATAGAGTTTAGACATACTTTGCTCTATGTAATGGGATGAGATTCAAATTTTAGGCCTGACGGTTATAATAATATTGATTCCATTCTCAACGTATTCTACTGCACACAATTGGCACCAACACACTAATCTAGAATCTACCCATGTCTGAGATAAACCATTCCTGTGATTTAGAGATTATGTCTCTTATGTTACCCGGGCAAGTTTTTTTGGTCACTCTATGACTAAGAACTCTATTTTGAGATGTCAGTATCTAGATAGATCATGACTCTCCATGTATACTTCTCATGTGTACATATGCTATTCTTAACGTACACATTGTTGAATAATATATGTCATGCATATTTTATAAGTGCAAAATAAATATGCTGAAGGGCTGATGACCTCTTCCACTTGGCCAATTTTATAATCATGCCAACATTACTAACTAGCCCTTTGTTCAGACTTTGCTTTTTACAAATTTCATTATTTTTGTTTATATTTAGTCTTTACGAAACATCTTAATTCTAAAGTTATTCTCCAAAGTTCTAACTTAGCATTTTTCTTTCTTTTGTTTCATCCGCTAAAATAATATCGTCAATATATAGTAACTGAATGGTACCTCATCCTATGCATGTGCAGTTAATTCATTTACAACTACTGCAAAATGAGGAGGTTGAAGTAGGTCCTTGATATGAATCTGAATTACTAGAAATATCTACTGAAACAGCTATTGCAGATATGAAGTTCAGCATCCAGAATGTGTCCATATGGATTAAACATCTTGTTTAATTTTCTGTCTTGTATTTTGAGAATTGTATTGTCATTTCAATTGCAATTAGAAATTATGACTTCTAACTTCCATCAAGTTAATTGCTGATTAGGAATGTTTCACTCATTTTGAGCTGCTTACATTCTTGTAGATGGTGATCATGATCGTTATCATATTGAAGGATTAATGGAAAGTCCTTCAGTTGACGATGATGGAGATTGCTTCTCCCCTGTGCTGTTAAATGCTACTGCTATTAACATTGAGGTTTATTACAACAAAGCAGTAAACTACACCTTGATGGTCACTTTTGTATCCTTCATTATGCCTTTAGTCTTGAAATGATAGGCAGAATAGAATTCATAGATGACTCCACCTAGTGGGGTTAAGGCTTGCTATGTCATTGCTGCATTATGTGTTAGTCTTCTGACTTAATCACATTTTTTATCACTACTTTTGGTTTGGGTTCCTTAATTGCTAAATGCATCAGGTTTCATTCCTTCAAGTTCTTTTGTTAATACGACAAATGGAACATAGCAACACACAATCAGTAAGATCTATTTTCTCTTTCATGTTTGATATCTTTTTATTTCCATAAATTCTACTCTGCTTGATATTTGATCTCAATATTCTCATTGCATCTAGATAGTATATTTTACACCGTCTGGCATCTGTATACTAAGTGATACTTGCCCATATTCCAATGCCTTGCAAATTTTTGAAAGCAAAATAAATGCGTTTATATCATTTATTAGGGAGCAGCCAAAGTTTCGATATTAATGATCGGGCAGCAAGCTATAATGGATGCTTATCTTTGCCTTCTACACCTGACTGCGGGGATACTAGTTGGTAAGTGTAATAGAAAGTTGGATGTTCTTCTTTTCTGTATTCTTTTTTCCTATTTATCTCAGTAGTTTTACAAATCAAATTATGTTATTTTTTAGTGTGATTTATTAATGCCTTCTAATGGACTTAGAAGAGGTAATTGTTGAGTCCTTTGATCTCAAATACGAATCACACTTTTGGCCGGTCTTGTATAAAAAGTTATTATTTGAATGTTGCACGCCAATCACAAGAACGAACAAAATAGTTCCAAAATTTATATGCTAATATACCATGATTTATGATTGTTGAAGTGTAAGTATATAGTAAGGGGTATTATTGTAATTAGGGTCTTAGTATATTCCTGTATATATACCTTGTCTATATATTTTAGAGATATATATTATTTTATTCCTCTACATGCTATTAGAGCCAAACCCTAACCCTAGCTAGTATTGTTGCTGCCGCCTCTGTTGACCTGGCCGGTGCTGCTCACTGACTGCCGTAGTCTTCACTGGTGCTACTCACTGCAACTCCCAGTACTTCGCCCCTGCAGGTCTGCTTCACTGCTCACTGAAGCTGTCAACTTCACTGGCGCTGATCTCCTCACTGGTGCTGCTCACCACAATTTGCCTGTAGATCTGCTTCACTCCTCTGATGCCATCGACATCACCGGAGCCAATCTCCCCACTGGTGCTGCTCTCCATGCCTTCCAGTGCTTCCTGCCCACTTTCAGTGGTTTGCAGACCTGCAGATTTGGTGCAGATCTGCTTTGCAATTGCAGATCTGGTTGCAAGTTTGCAATCCCTTGCTTTCTAGGCAATTTTCAGACTTGATTTCTGGCTCTCTCTTTCTAACTGTTGTATTAGGGTTTGTAATTATTGTCATGCCTTCATCAACTCCATGTCTTCATCCACAACTGTCTCATTAACATCAACTGTTACTATTCCCCAATTGGTTTCTTGGGCATGGACTTGAAGATCATTAAATACATACCATCTCAACCATTCCTGAGAATAATTGATCTCTTTGGTGAAAGGTGGATGTGCAGTTACTTAGTTTGATGTGGTAGATTGTTGAGCCCACTTTGATGCCTAGTTTTTGACCTCTTCATGAGTGTAGTTCCTTATGGACTCGTGCTCATGAGCTATATATGAGTGACATCACTCGTTTATATGATGTGATTGTTGCTTTATTTTGTCTTCAATAGAATGATTTAGAGATGATCATCTATCTTGGTAAGCTCCAGGCTTCCATTATTGATTTTAATGAACTAATGCCTTTTGATACTGATGTGAAAAAGCAATAAGATAGGATGTTCACCATTCTGTCTCCATGGGATTCGATCGGAACTTGAGTCGGTTAAAACACAAATTCTAGATACTGCCTCTCTTCCACCTTAGGTATTTGGGCAATTACTTTAAGTTTCTTTAATTATTGTTAATCATAACCCCTCTCTACTTGGAGACCACTCTACTCTTGCCCCTGCCTGAGCCAGTTTGCCTTCTAGTCATCGGGATACCTTAGGTGGATGTCCTGGTGCTGGTCGTGGTGGTGGACACACTCGATTCCATTGTTCCTATTGCAATCGTATTGGTCATCTTCGAGAGACCTGCTATAGTTTACGTGGTTGCCCTCCTCAAATAACATTGCCCACATTGCTATTGGTACTTCAGAGGGTTAGGAGGCTATCACCCCTAGTGCTTATTCACTAGCAACCATTTTTGAGGGAGAGTATGCTCAATTCCTTAAGTTTTGGGCAACACATCAACCACTTCACCTGTCACATCCCTTGCTCACATTTGGTAATCTCACTGCTTGCTTTACAAAGTCCTTATCTTGTCTTGGTCCATGGATCTTTGACTCCAGTGCTACCAATCATATGTTTGGTAATCATGCACTCTCTTCTCACATCTTCACACCTTGGGGTCTTTACCTATTGTTACCTTGGTTGATGGTTCTCAAGCCTTAGTCTAGGGTATTGGAAATGCAGAACCCCTTCCTATTTTACCTCTATCATTTGTGTTACATTTCCCATAATGCCCTTTTAATTTGCTTTATTTTTAGTTAACTAACTTATAATATGAATTGTTTCATCACCTTTTTGTCTAATTCTGCTTTTGTTCAAAATTAGAGGATCAGACAGATTGGTATGAGGTATGAGTCTTAGGGACTACTATTTGTCTTGACTTACTTCACCAATGGCTTGCATGACTAACACTTCACCACTACACATCCGTTGTTGACTAGGGCATCCATCTCTATCTCATCTCAAGAAGATGGTTTCCAATCCATCTAGTCTTCCTACTTTAGAGTGCAAGTCTTGTCAACTTAGGAAACATAGCCATAGTTCTTTCCCAAGTTGAGTCAATAAGCGTGTTAATTCTCTATTTTCAATTATCTATTTTGATGCATGGGGTCCAAGTCGTGTTAGTTCAAAAGAAGGTTTTGTTATTTTGTAACCTTTATTGATGATTTGTCTTGCACTACATGGTTATATTTAATGAAACATCATTTCAAAATGTTTTATGTCTTTACCGCTTTTTATGCTGAAATTCAAACTCAATGTAATGTGCCTATTTGGGTCCTTTGTGGTGATAATACTCTTGATATTTGTAAACACCCTTTAAATCTTATATGGCATCAAGAGGGATTATTCTCCAAACCTCTTTTCCTGGCACCCCACAGAAAAATGGAGTTGTTGAACGAAAGAATTCCCATTTAATTGAGACTGCATTTGCATGTTCCTCTTCAGCATTGGGATGATGCGATCTTAATAGCATGCTACTTGATTAACTGGATTCCCTCCTCTGTCCTTAACGACCAAATTCTTCATTCCATTCTTTTTCCTTGAGTTAACTTGTACTTTATCCATCCTCGTATATTTGGGTGTACTTGTTTTGTTTATCAGCTACCCCTAGTTGTGATAAGCTGGCTGCTCGTTCTCTCAAATGTGTTCTCCTTAGTTATTCACATCTTTAAAAAGGGTGTCCATGCTATTCCCATGAGTTGGTTTGCTACTTTGTTTTTGCTCATTGTCAGGCTCGGATCTGACAATAGTATTCCTCTCGAGTTGAGGAGGAAACACAGGCGGGAAAGCGATTGAGAAAATAGAGAGTGCGTGATCTAGATTCAGAGAGAGAGAGAGAGAGAGTGTGTGAGAGAGAACACGGTAACTAGAGAAAGGGAGGGAAAGGAAATTGTGGAATACTCCTCACATGATTTTTCCATCCTCTACCAGCTCTTATTTAAGTAGAAACACACAAGTGGGGCGGCAGTAACTAACTGCCAGCACACGCCAACTAATGAATTTGAATTATTCCCTCACTTACAATTACAATACTGCCCCAGCTATACAAATGACTCCTATATCCTCAGCCTATGACAATTGCCCCCCCCCCCCCCTAAAGAATTTCTTGTCCTCAAGAAATTAGAGGAGGCTGGAACTTCTGGGAAATCGCTGTAGGAGGTCAGGGAGATACTCCCATGTCGTGTTGTTCGGGTGGAGGTGTGACCACCGGACTAGAACTTGAGTCACTAGCGCGGTATCATTATATATGACGTGTTTGTCCAACACTGCCAAGGGTTCCCTTGTGTCCTCTATGGCCTCCAGCGGAGCTGGTAATGTTTGGCTGGTGAACTCCGTAGGCTTGACTAATTTTTTTAAGAGGGAGACGTGGAAGACGGGGTGCAGTCTCACTTCGTCTGGTAGCTGCAGGCGATAAGCCACCGGTCCCACCTTAGCTAGAATTTTGAATGGCCTGTAGAACTTGGGGTTGAGTTTAGAGGTTGGTCCTTTGCAAAACAAATGCTGTTGGAATCTTCTGACCTTGAGATAGACCTCTTCTCCTTCTTCAAAGTGCCTTTCCGTTCTGTGCTTATCGGCTAGCTGTTTCATTCGTTGGCTAGCTAGGGTGAACTCTTGCTTGATCGTGTGGAGAGCTTCTTGCCTTTCCTTCAGATAGAGATCTACTGCGATTTTAGTGGGGGAGTACTGCATTACTGCAGGAATAATAGGAGGTAAGTACCCGAACAGAGCTTCAAAAGGGGTTCGTTTGTGTGCTGTATGGTAATTGGTGTTATACCACCATTGTGCCAAGGATACCCAACGACTCCAGCTTCGAGGTTTGGAGATACAAATACATCTTAGATAGGTTTCCAAGCACTGATTAACTCTTTCTGTCTGACCATCCGTTTCAGGATGGTAAGCCGAGGATAGGTGTAGTTTGATGCCCAATCCTTGAACTAAGGTCTTCCAGAATTGGCTGGTGAAGATCTTGTCACGATCAGACACAACCGGCTTGGGTAAACCATGAATCTTGAAGACTGTATCCATCAACTTCCTAGCTACTTCAGCTGCTGTGAACGGATGGGCCAAAGTAAGGAAGTGGTTGAATTTGGTTAGTTTGTCTACTACCACTAATAGAGTGTCTGCGCCCTCAGATTTTGGTAACCCTTCCACAAAGTCCATCGAAATCACTTCCCAAGCTTGTGAAGGAATTTCCAGCGGTTGAAGAAGGCCCGGGTAGGGTATTTGTTCATGTTTGCACCTCTGACATGTACTGCATGATAACACAAACCTGTTCACGTCTCGTCTTAGCCCCTTCCAATAGAAGAGTTGTCTGACCCGCTGGTGGGTGACGTTGAGCCCGGAGTGACCCCCAATGGGTGAGTCATGCAGGCTCTGTAGAATCTTCTGTTTCAATTGAGTGTCATCCCCAATAATTACTCTGTTTTGAAACCTCAGAAGTCCCCCTTTTAGCTGATAGTTTGGATCAGCCGTGGTACTGACTGCCAGCTTGGTGAGTAAATCCTTGATCCACGGAGTTTGGTCGTAACTGTGAGTAATTTCCTGCACCCAATCCAGAACTAACCCAGAGATGGCATAGCAAGAGGCTGAGCCCTCCCTTCTAGACAGAGCATCAGCTGCTCTGTTCTCTTTCCCTTGCCGGTAAAGGATGACAAAGTCAAAGCCCATGAGCTTTGTAATTCCTTTCCGCTGTAACTGATTATGTACTCGTTGGTGAGGTAGGAATTTGAGGCTCTCGTGGTCGGTTTTAATGGTAAATCTCTTGCCCTCCAGGTAATACCTCCACTTTTCCCCTGCCATGAGAACTGCTAGTAGCTCTTTGTCATAGATGCTGAGACCCAGGTGACGTGGAGCCAATGATTGACTTAGATACGCCACAGGTCGTCCTTCTTGGCTAAGCACAACCCCCACTCCAGTGTCACATGCGTCCGTTTCTAGGATAAATTCCTTGGAGAAATCTGGAAGGGCTAATGTTGGGGCCTGAGTCATGGCTGCTTTGAGAGATTCAAAGGATTCCTCTGCTTCCGGCTGTCACGAACCTAGGGTTCGTGATGGGTTAGAAGAAGAATTGGGGAAGAATAAAGAAGAATTGAAGGGAAAGATTGCAGAGAATTTGGGAGAGAAGGAATGGGATAGTGCTGAACGAGAGAGAGAGAGAGAGAGAGAGAGAGAGAGAGAAAAGAGAGAGAGAAAGTAGAGATTCAATTTCAATATCAATTTTAGCATGCCTCCCCTCCATTTACATCAGCCTTATATAGGGACATGACAACTAACTAATTGCACATGCAGCCATGTGCACCTAACTAATTGCTAGAATATCCCTAACAAACTATTTATGAGCCTATTACAATATTACCCCTTTTATTATATCTCTACCCAATATTATCCTTCTACTACTCTAGGGACATGACAATTTCCCCGCCTTGAAACATGTCTTGTCCCCAAGACATGCCAAACTTTCACAGCTTCCAATATGCTTCCTTTTTCCTTTTCTTCCACAGCTTTGTTGGAGAAATTTTGGAGCTATCTTTCACTGCCAATGGAAGGATCTCAGGTGACTTTTGCTCTCCATGCATGGTATGAGTCTTCCCACTGCTAGTAGCACCATAAGCAAACATTATACCATCAATTCCTTGCATGGCACCACTTACAACCTGTTGGGCTGCTTCATCAATTCCGGTCTTCATTCCTCCCTTCAACAAGGGTGACAAAAATGCTAATCGGCCAGCTGTAGTAACAACGAACATAATGGAATGAGACTTGTTCTTTCCAGCCAAACTCTCGACATTTTTCTCCTCCAAATCAGCAACATCTTTTCCCTTTTGTTGGCTGCAATTCCCCTCTATTTGGACTTCTTTTTCAGCAATATCAAATGATCCCTCTGCATTGGCTGCCCTATCAATTTGTTCATTACAAGTTCCCTTCGAAGGATGTAATCCATCATCGATATCATCTCCAAAATTGGCAGCAATATGGTGGCATTGTTTAGGATCAGCAAGTCTTCCTTCTGCAGGGGCTGTCTCCTTCTTATCGTTTGATAAAAATCCCTCCACGTTATCTATTCCTTCAACCTTCAATTGTTGTTGCTCCTCAACCTCTTCCATAAAATGATCAATGCTCCTTGCTTCCTTGTTTGCTCTTTCTTTCAGCTTCTCCTCCTGCTGTTTCATTCCAAGGAATTCCTCCTTGTTAAAGCTTCCATGATAATCATCAAAATATTCCACCGGAAAATTGTAATGATACTTCTTAGATAGTATCATTGCAAACTCTTGCAACTTCTCGCGAAACATTCGAACGAATTCCTTGCACTCTTCATCCAACCCACTGCTGGTTCCATTGTTCAATTGGCTGATCCCCTTCTTATGTTCCTTGTTGCTGCCAACTAAAAATGCAGCCTTCTTTGGCTGCCATTGAGGCTCCATTCCAGCTGAAAATGAAGCATTCTTTTGCAGCAATTTAGGGCTCATTTGCTCCATGTATGCACTGCTCCCCTTGGCTGCCTTTGTTTCCCTTTGCTCACAGCCTCTCCTAACTTCATGAGTAGGACACCCCGCTGAAAATGCAGTCTTCTTTGGCTGCCATTGAGTCTCCCATGGCCTCCTGTAAGTACTTCCTGCCTTGGCAGAACTTTCACTAGTAGAACGAGACACAGGCCAAGAATTTGGAGCGCTGTCCACCTTGCTTCGCCCCCCAAATTCAAACGTCTGAACGAAGGGTTGCTCTCTCTCTTGGAATTTAATCATGTCAGCTGGTAATAGACTAAACAGATCAAACTTTACCTGGCTACATTGCCGACGATGTCCGCCTCTCGAACTCCTACCCACAATGCTATGACAATCGTCTATCAACCAGACATCGGAATCAATTTCCAGAAATCAGCCTTCTGGAAATCAGCCTGTTTCTACTTCCATTATCCGTAGAAGTATATAATTGCCGGAGTTGAAATCACAACCCAAGCGACTCACGATCACTTATGTCCATGGTCTCCGTCAAAATCGCCTTCAATTATGACTCAAAATTCCTCCAAGTCGGCTCGCCTCAAACGGAATTCCGTAGAGATTTGGGTTGGCTTCGCCTCCCTTGCTCAATTGTGCTGCAACTAACAGAATTCTCCAGAATTGAGAATTTAATGGCTGCAGTATCTTATGAATTGGCTTCCAATTCCGCCAAATCTGCTTCGGCTTGCTGACCCACACTGCCTAGCCTCGGAAATAGCCGCAATCCACCTGCTCTTCTACTTCACAACAATCGCCCAGGATTAGCGATTGCCTCACCACAACTAGCGATCTTCAGTCCTCTAGCAAAATGAACCGATAAGCAACGGATCCGATTCAGCCTTCTTGTTCCCCTGTTGCAGAAGTCCCTACACTCGCCTCGCCTCGCCTCCTGATCGACTATAGCAACTCGGAAAACAATAGCGAATTCACCCTACTGTTCCACCTTCAATAGTCGCTCCGATTCCGATCTATTGTTGGATCACCTTCGATGGACTCCGATTGCGAAGGCTCCTCAGTTCGCGTTGCCTCTAATGCTGTCCGCGTTGCCAATTTCAGCGGATCTTCCGTACCAGTCGTTCTCTCTAGTCGCGAATCCTCCTTTGGTTCTTCCTACCCATTGGTCGCGTTTGGTAATGGTCGCGACACCTTCCTCGCCCCTGTCGTCAACTACAACGAAGCTCTCGTACCGACCTTCTGCTCTAGTAGCGAGTCTCCTGACTGTCGGCGTTAACACCAGTGGACTCGCTATCACCTCCGAACTTCTGCCTATTCACGAACGTCTGGGTTGCTCGGCTTCCTTGAGTGACTGTGTTGCAACTAACGGGATTCTCTGGAATTGAGGATCGATCACTGTGGAAGGAGGCTAAGGATCGTCGCTAAGATACAACAACCAAGATCGTCTGGGTTGGCTTGCCTTTATCCCATGCAGCGACTTGGATCCAACCCAAGTGAGTAGCACACCGCCAAGCCCAGTCGGATTCGCCTTCGAATGAGAGTCGCAACAGAAACACAGCTAGGATGGTACTTCTCTGCCCAATCAATTCCACCGAGAATCGACTACCAAAATTACATGAACCACAGCCGAAGAACGATGGCTCTGATACCAATTGTCACGAACCTAGGGTTCGTGATGGGTTAGAAGAAGAATTGAGGAAGAATAAAGAAGAATTGAAGCGGAAGATTGCAGAGAATTTGGGAGAGAAGGAATGAGATAGTGCTGAACAAGAGAGAGAGAGAGAGAGAGAGAAAAGAGAGAAAGTAGAGATTCAATTTCAATATCAATTTTAGCATGCCTCCCCTCCATTTACATCAGCCTTATATAGGCATATTTGTCCCCTAACAACCTTGCACATGCAGCCATGTGCACCTAACTAATTGCTAGAATATCCCTAACAAACTATTTATGAGCCTATTACAATATTACCCCTTTTATTATATCTCTACCCAATATTATCCTTCTACTACTCTAGGGACATGACACTGGCCTCCAATGGAAACTATTCTTCTTCAAGAGAATAGTCAGTGCCTTGCTTATCACCCCATAGCCTTTTATAAACCTTCTGTAATATCCAGTTAGGCGTAGGAAACCCCTCAGCTCCTTTAATGTCTTGGGTCTTGGCCAGTTCTTCATTGGTTCAATTTTGTGTGGATCGGTGCTCACCCCCTGCCCTGATATAATATGGCCCAGGTATTCCACCTTTTCTTCTGCAAATGAGCATTTAGTCCTCTTCACATATAGTTTATGAAATCTAAGGATCTGAAATGCCAGTTTTAGGTGGTTGAGGTGTTGTGCTAGGGTGGAGCTATATATGAGGATATCATCAAAGAATACCAAGACAAACTTACGCAAATATGGAGCAAAAATATGGTTCATCAATGCTTGGAATGTGGCTGGAGCATTGGTTAAACCAAAGGGCATTACCAAGAATTCGTAATGCCCTTGATGGGTTCTAAAAGTGGTCTTAGGGCAGTCTAGGGGATTCATGCGGATTTGATGGTAACCGGAGGTTAAGTCTAGTTTAGAAAAAATGGATGCTCTAGTTAATTCATCCAGCAGGTCTTCAATGATGGGAATAGGGAATTGGTTCTTGATTGTTAGGAAGTTAAGCTGCCTATAATCCACACAAAACCTCCATGATCCATCCTTTTTCTTTACTAAGAGTACTGGTGAAGCATAGGGGCTTTGGCTAGGTTGAACAAGGTTTTTGGTTAGCATTTCGTGTATCAGTTTCTCTATTTCCGCTTTCTGGATGGGAGAATAGCGATAGGCCTTCAAATTAACCGGTTCACTATTGGGTTTAAGGTGAATGGAGTGATCAATTATTCGGTGGGGTGGAAAGGACTGGGGAGTGGCAAACAGATCCTCAAATTCCATTAATAAATCGTGAATAAGACTAAGAGTATGTACCTGGCCAATCGAAGATAACAACAACTTGTCACTGTGAGGATCATGTGGTGGACTCCCTGCCAGCTTGTTCCCAACCTCCATGGCGTAGATGGAGTGTAGTTGTCCCACGATGGTACTTCCCTGATCCAACAACTTTTGGATTCTCTTTCTAGACACCACCTTACATTTTCCCACTTCCTAACTATCATGAAGTGTTACTTGTTGTCCCTCCTAGTTAAATGTGACCTTCAAAGTGTTGAAATCAAACACCAACGGGCTCACCGTTTTCATCCAATCGACCCCCAATACCACATGACACCCTCCTTGTTTGAGTATTCGCAAGTCAGCTGAAAACTCTTGCCCACTTATTACCCATTTGAAGTCCCTGCACCTTAATTGACTGACCATTTTAGTTCCGTTGGCTATTAGTACTGAGAGAGGGAGTGTTTCCTGAAGATTACACTGTAAGCTGTAGGCAGTGGTTTCATCTAAGAAACTATGGGTGCTGCCACTGTCAATTAGCACCACTAGGCTCCTTTTGCGGACCATTCCCTTCACTTTGATGACTCTACCAGCTGCCTGTCCTTGGAGAGCATGCATGGAGATTTCACCTCCTCCATTTCCTTCCAACTTATCCTCCTCCTCCTCTGTCCCTTCTTCCTCGTTCCCTCCTCCTTCTAGTCCCTCCATGGTGAGGAGAAGTTTCTTACACTGGTGGCCCGGCCCATACTTCTCTCCACAATGGAAACATAAACCCAATTGTCTCTTCTGATCTACCGACAAGGTCTTGGGTAGTGCAGTAGGCTGACTGGACCTTCCCAAGGATCCCCCTCTCTGCCCATAGAATGTGTTACCCCTGGTATACGTTCTGGCGTTGTGATCCTCTTGATTGGCTTTGAATGACAGTCTATGTCTCCTGGCAAAGGTCTCCATCGACAACTCATGCAAGCGAGCTTGCTTAACTGCTTGGGCCACTGTGGTGGGAAACAACATCTTAACCGTAGGCCTAATTAGCTCCTCCAACCCACTGATAAAGCTTGAGACAAAATACTCCTCATCCAAATATGGATGTGACAATGAAAGTAAGGCCCTCAATTCCTCAAACCTAGTTTGATAGTCTTCCACCGTGCCATTCTGTTTCAATTTATTGAACTCCTTAATGACATCTGACCTGTTCTTTTCCCCAAACCTTCGACACAACTGACTAACAAACTCCGGCCAACTCAAATCCCCTCTTCCATGGTTCCACGTTTGGAACCACGCATCCGCCACATCATCTAAGTAGGAAGCAGCCAAACATACCTTATCCCCTTCAACTACGCGATACTAGTAGAAAACCCGTTCACACCTGCGTATCCACCATCTCGGCCTTTCTTGATTGAAAACAGGAATCTCCATTCGCGGACTAGGATGGGATGGATTGGTCCCTCCTTGGCCCCGGTAATTCATACCTTCGCCTAATTCAATTGGATCTCCACCACCTCTTGGATCTGGTTGTCTTGGACGGAACGTTGGGGAAGTCAGGATTGGTGCGGAAGGCGGTCTGGGTGAGAAATCCGTTGACAAGCTGATGTTCGGTTGCCTTGCAAACATGTTCAAAGCTGCCGTGAGCTGCTGGCTGAGTCCCGCGAATTCTTTTCGGATGCCATTCACCGCTTGATCCAGCGATTCCGTATATTCCGATCTACTCCTGTGGATCTCCTCCTGTGGATCTCCTCTTGCGCGTGCCTTATTCCCAATTCCATTGTCTCCAACCTCTCGTCCACCTGCTCCTGGTGGTGACGCAATCCAATTTCGATTGCATCCAATCGGCTCTCCAATTGTTTAGCACGCGTTCCATCTGCCATTACCTTTCCAGGTCTTGGCTCTGATACCAAATGTCAGGCTCGGATCTGACAATAGTATTCCTCCTGAGTTGAGGAGGAAACACAGGCGGGAAAGCGATTGAGAAAATAGAGAGTGCGTGATCTAGATTCAGAGAGAGAGAGAGAGAGAGTGAGAGAGAACACGGTAACTAGAGAAAGGGAGGGAAAGGAAATTGTGGAATAATCCTCACATGATTTCCCCATCCTCTACCAGCTCTTATTTAAGTAGAAACACACAAGTGGCGCGGCAATAACTAACTGCCCAACGCGCGCCAACTAATGAATTTGAATTTTTCCCTCACTTACAATTACAATACTGCCCCAGCTATACAAATGACTCCTATATCCTCAGCCTATGACACTCATGTTACCTTTTTTGACTCCTTTCCTTATTTTCCTCCCGCTTTTACATTGCTCGAGTAGGTATCGCCTAACCTACCATTGCTTGTTCCTTTTCTTGGTCTTCCCTTTTCTTTTCCACCCTCATCTTCATCGCACCTTGATTGCCCTAATCTTTAGACTTATCAGTGGTGTCCTCAACACGAGGACCCTTTGACAAGGCCCGTCATTGATAGATCTATGGAGCCCTCAATAGACTCATCCTGCGTGTTGATTGGCCCTTCCATCTCTGATTTCTCTCTCACTGTTCCTAATCTTTACTTGCCTGTTGCTCTTCGTAATGGTACTTATTGTTGCATTATTAAACATCCCATTTCCAATTTTGTTAGTTATCCCATCTAGGTTGGTGATGCTATGGTTGAAGAAATGTCTGCTTTACATTCTAATGAAACTTAAAACTTGGTACCTCTTCCAAAGGGTAAGTCTATTGTTAGATGTTGTTGGTTTTTATTGTTAAGGTTGACCCTGATGGCCACATCAATCACCTTAAGGCTCACCTTGTAGCTAAAGGGTATACTTAATTTTTTGGCCTTGATTATGGGACACCTTTTCTCCTGTTGCCAAGATCACCTCTATTCATCTCTTCTTGTTGCTTGCAACTATGTTTCATTAGCCTCTCAATCAACTTGATATCCAAAATGTTTTCCTTTATGGTGATTTAAAGGAGGTGTATATGGAGCAATCTTCTAGGTTTGTTTCTTAGGGGGAGTCTGGCTTAGTGTCACCTGTGAAATTCCTTTTATGGCTTAAAGCAGTCTCATCGAGCTTGGTTTGGTAAATTCACTTCAATTGTCTTGGAGTTTTGGGTTAGCTTAGAGTGGAGTTGATCATTCTGTCTTTTATTGTTCTTAGTTTGGTCGCCATATTCTCTTAGTGGTATATGTTGATGATATAGTTATTACATGGAATGATGATATTGGTATCATTGAGTTGAAAGCTCACCTTTAATGACAATTTTAGACCAAGTATTTGGTCTCCTTGAAATTTTTTCTTGGTATTGAGGTGGCTTGAAGCAAGGAATCTATATTTCTCAAAGGTAGTATGCCTTCCTTGGATATGCTTGAGGAGACAAGCATGCTTTGATGTAAGTCCATAGTGACTCCTTTGGACCCAATATCAAGTTGCTTTTGGGGTAGAGGGAGGTTTTGACCCTTGGCTCTATTGTCAATTAGTTGGCAAACTTAATTACCTCATATCTTGATATTTCATTTGCTATGAGTATGGTAAGTCAATTTCTAGAATCACCTTGTGATAGTTATTGGGATGCAGTGATTCATATTTTTTGATATATTAAAGGTGCCTTGGGTTACAATGTGATGTATTGAGATCATGGCTATAGCCAGACTGTGAGATATACAAATGCTCTAGTCGAGTGGGATCTCCTATAAACAAATGATCCACGTTTGGATATTGTATATTTGTTGGTGTCAATTTGTCTCTTGGAAGAGTAAGAAATAAAGTGTTATTGCTAGGTCTACTGTAGGAAATATGTAGTTATTTTATTTGGAATATTCCATTTGAGTTTATAGTTTGTTATACTTTTATTTCTAGGATATTTCTTTTCCTTGTTCGGCAGTTTCTAAGTTGTAACTGACTCCAATGGAGTAGTTAAATTTGTACTATATATATTGTCTGTAAATTTTGAATGAAGTTATGTTGATTTTCTGTTAAATTCTAGAAGGTATCAAAGCAGTCCTAACACCGATTTGTTCATTCCAAATCTACGACTGATTTCATTCCAAATTTGCATATGATAATATCGGTTTGTTCTTCTTAATTCTGTACCCGATTCCATTTCTATTCCACCAAGCATTTGGATCCTGTTTCTTTTGTGTTTTTCATCTGCAATGACTTCTACTGTTGAAGTTTCTTCTCTCTCTCAAATTTCCTCAATTTTGAATCCAACAGGAGGATCCGATTCCTTAGCTCTTCTTATTATTAGACATAAATTGAATGTCCACAATTATCTGCAGTGGTCTCATTCAGTCATGTTGTTCATTTGTGGCCAAGGAAAAGATGATTATCTCACTAGTGTTGCCCCTAAATCGAATACCGATGATCTAATGTACAAGGTGTGGAAGACAGAGAACAATATGGTCATGTTATGGCTTATCAACTCCATGATGAATGAAGTCAATGAAAACTTTATTCTCTATGAGATGGTACAAGAAATTTGGACAACTGCCAATGAGACATACTCCGACACAAAAGATGCAGCGGAAGCCTTCAAAATTGAAGGAATATTCTATGATTTTTGTCAAGGGGATCTCACTGTCACCCAATATTTTAGTTGGCTAACAAGATATTGGCAACAACTTGATATGTATGAGACAGCAACATGAGAATCTCAAACCGATGTTGGAAAATACAAGAAGATTGTTGACAAGAAGTGAATTTATAAGTTTTTGCTGGGTCTCAACAAGAATTTAGATCAAGTCCGAGGTCGGATTTTAGCCATCAAACCTCTACCAAATCTGCGTGAAGTTGCCTCAGAAGTGTGATGTGAAGAAAGTAAAAAGAAGGTGATGATGGGCACAACAAATTAGCCACTAACTATTGAAGTTTCTGCCATGCTTTCTCGGGGAACGGATGCTCATTGCGCCAAGAAAGGTAGACCCTAGTGCGATCTCTGCAAAAAGGCAAGACACACCCAAGATACTTGTTGGAATATCCATGGAAAACCCCTTGATTGGAAACCAAGAACTAAGAAAGAAAGTCATGGACATCACACTGCAACAAAGGAGAATTCTATTGCAGTTCCAAATGGTCAATTCAGCACACAACAATTGGAAATTACTCAGCAGTTAATTTCCCAAGCTCAACAAACATCAATCACTCCAACCACTGCCAATTCAACAATAACTACTGTAGCTCAAAAAGGTAATTTTGTGACTGCACTTAAGGCTAAAAAGATGGACAACAAATGGTATTTGGATAGTTGATTTTGGAGCTTCTGATCATATGACTGGTGATATTTTTCTAATCTGAGATTTCCAACCTTGTTCTAAAAATTACACTATGCGCATTGCCAATGGTTCCATATCAAATGTGTCTGGTATAGGTTCTGTTATCCTTTTCAAGAACCTTACACCTGAAAGTTTTATTGGTTCCAAAGTTGGATTGTAATCTACTATCTATTAGTCAGCTTGTTCGGGAAAAGAATTGTGTTTCAAAATTTTTCCCAAATCACTGTGTTTTTCAGGATTGATGATTGGTAGTGCTGAGTTGCATTCGGGACTCTATATGTTCAACGTGAACGAGTCCTCTAGACGATAAACTCATAAGACAGTTGATGAGAAATGTTCTTTTTCAACTCTCTAGTAATGATAGTGAAATTATGTTATGGCATTATCGTTTGGGTCATCTTAGTCTTTTGTATCTGTTGGATCATGAGGATATCCGAGATTTGGGCAATGGAGATTTGGTCTAATATAGCACCTTCCTTCTGGAGATATCTGAATCTGGTTAGGATTAATTCCTAAACTAGAATTAGAATCTTTTGTTAAGGGCTGTATATATCTTTCCTTTCCCTTATTGTTGATAAATCCTTCCTTTCCTTTCTTGTTATTTCCTTTGTTGTTGTATTCCCTCTCTATAAGAGAGCTGATTGCATTCATAGTTTATATGAATAAAATTATTGAGTTTCTCCTAAGGTTTTTACATGGTATCAGAGCCTCGTTAGGTTGATACACTAAAACCCTAGTGCCTTCATTGCACCAGTCAGCCCCCCCTTCATTAGATTCTCCTTTCATTGCTAGTCTGTTTGAGTGCCTTCATTGCACTGTTGGGCCACCACCTTCCAGCATCGCCATTGCCATTGGGTTTGTCGCCATCAGATTAGCCGACCACAGGAGACCCACTACTGTCGGAGCCTTCATGCGCCGCCGTCCAGTTCGTCTCCGACACTACGCGCCAGCGTGTGTGCCACCCCTCTCGCCTCCAGCTACTTCGGATCAGCCCTCTGACACTCTTTCAGCCCATCCCTAGTGTCGAAACCCTTGTGTTTGTGTTCAATGTGCCTTCATTGCATCAAATCTCTTTCTCACCAACTGGAACAACCATGTTAAGAAGTTCAATAGTGACTCCAAATCTAGCAACTGGAGACTCGACTTCAATGGCTTAGTCAATGGAAGCTGGAACTGAATCAAGGATTGGAGAGTTGCCCAAAATCCACCAATCCTACCGATTAGATAGTAGGAATTATTTACAATGGGCCCAACTGGTACAAATGTCCTCAAGGTTAAGGGAAAGATTCGCCATCTGACTTCGGCTCCTCCAAAACCTACAGATCCTGCATTTCCAGCATGGGAGGTAGAAGATGCTCAAATCATGTCATGGCTTTAGAGTGCCATGCAACCCGAAGTAAGTAAAAATTACATGTTTTTGGGTTCGACTAGAGAGATTTGGGAAACCGTAAGGCAAACTTACTCCAAAATCCATGATGCATCAGTTATATTTGAGGTTAAAACCAAACTTAGTAGCACTAAACAAGGGGGCATGAGTGTTACTGAATACTATAATAGGATGCATGGGTTATGGCTAGAGTTAGATCATTATCAGAATATTAAAATGCTATGCAGGGTTGATGCTGCAACTCTTAGTCAAATGTTTGAAAGAGATAGAGTGGTTGAGTTCCTGCCAAGCCTCAACTCAGAGTTTGATCAAGTTCGGGTGCAAATCTTAGGGAGAGAAAAGCTTCCAGCACTCCATGAGTTCTTCGCTATGATTAGAAGTGAAGAGAATCGAAGGACAACAATGCTTCATGAAGCTGGATCAGAAGGATCAGCCATGATCTCCAATCGAAGGGCTGCTGTAGTGACTGAAATTGGTCCAGAAAAATCTGCCATGGCATCCAACAGAGGAGGAGGATCGAGGATGAAAGCAGGAAGGGGAGAATTTCAGTCTCGGGCTGGGCACTATGGTGCACCTTTTGTAATAAACCGAGGCATACTTGAGAGAGTTGTTTCAAGTTCCATGGAAAGGAAAGTGGTTTTGAATCGTTTGAGAAGTTTTAAAAATCTGGCAGCCAAGAATTAGGCATATGTATGTAGCAAGGGTCAAGAAGAAGAGGGATTAACTACCCAAATTGAGTCTGCTCCAGGTGCTGATTTTTTAAACACTGATGAGATCTCTAAGTTGAAGTTGTTCCTCAAGACCCTACAAGACGGTGCATGCTCTCTTGCACACCAAGACTCCTTAGGTAACTGCCTTCATTCAACATCTTTTCCAACCTTTAAGATTGATAAACATGATGTATGGATTCTAGATATTGGGGCCACTGATCACATGACACCCCATTCCCATGTTTTTGATGCCTACTAATCTCTTTCCACCTCTAAACAAATCACAATAGCCAATGGAACATTTGTTCCAATTTCAGGCCAGGGTACAATCACTCTAAACCCTCGATTTTCCATTAAACCAGTCCTTCATGTACCTAGTTTATCAGCCAATCTTGTCTCTATTCACCAACTAACCAAAGATTTGAATTGTCGAGCTATTTTTTCCCCTCATTTGTGTGAATTTCAAGCCATGACAATAGGGAAGATAATTGGTGCTGCTAGAGAATGCAATGGGCTGTACTACCTAATGAGGGAAGACACTTACCCTACAAAGGAACAATTTCCAGCTGCTACCTGCTCATCTCAGTCACCTCAAATTATAGGGATGTATGGATGCAACACTACTGATTGGGTCATCCTCCTTTCACTCTATTAAAATCCATGTTTCCTACATTGTTTGAATCTTTAAATCTTAGTCTTTTTCATTGTGATGTTTGTGTTTTGTCTAAGCATCATTGTGTGCCCTATCCTCCTAGCAATAAAATCTCTTCTACACCATTCACTTTGATTCACTCAGATTTGTGGGGACCCTCTAAAATCTCTAATTGTTCTGGGGCTCGTTAGTTTATCTCTTTCATGGATGATTGTACTCGTATGACTTGGGTTTTTCTATTAAAAGATAAGGCCACCATTAGTTCAGTTCTTCCCACTTTTTGTAAAATGATTGCAACTCAGTTTGATTTGCCTATCAAAAGATTAAGAACTGATAATGCAATGGATTATTTTAATTATCACGTGCACCAATTCTTCCAGCAAGAAGGAATAATCCATGAATCTTCATGTGTTGATACTCTCCAACAAAATGGGGTAGCTGAAAGGAAGATGAGACACCTCCTTAATGTGGCTCGATCTCTTCTTCATCACCACAATATTCCTAAATCCTTCTGGGGGGAAGCAGTCCTTATAGCGGCCTATCTCATTAATCGAGTCCCTACCAAGTTACTGCAAAATCAAAGTTCTCTTCACTATCTATCCTCTTTCTTTCTCGATCAGTTCTTCCATTCCTCTTTTCCCCTTCGGGTGTTTGGTTGTGTATCCTTTGTTCACATTCCCAAACAACATCGCGATAAACTTGATTCTCGAGCAATCCGATGTGTTTTTCTTAGATACTCACCCGCTCAAAAGGGGTACAAGTGTTACCGTCCTCTCAATCGAAAATTTTATGTCTCTAAGGATGTCATGTTTGTGGAATTTACACCTTTTTTTGGCTCATCCCAGGCTGTCCCCAGGGGGAGACTTTGGTTCAAGGTGACCACCCTCCTTGTGATAGTGACATCTTCTTTCCTTCTGTTTAGCCTATTCTTACATCTTCTTAGCCCCCTAGTCATCCTATTATCTCTCCTCAATCTCCAAACAACAGTCATGAATCAGACCTCAATCAAGGTATGACTGAGTAGGAGCAGGGGCAATCAGATACTCAAGAGTTGTCACCCTTTGTCAGGTATAAGGGATCTTTTTATGTATTTAAACGTAGACAGCCCCAACATGCACCATCATCAGCTCTTAGTCAAGGTATGGATCCCATTCAACCTTCACCCTTAGTCCAACCTGATGACCTAGACCTACCTATAGCCATTCGAAAAGGGAAAAGAAGCTGCACTCAACACCCATTAACCAACTTCTTTTCCTACCATCGTCTTTCCCAGAATCACAGGGCCTTCTTAGTATCCTTGGATTCTATTGAAATCCCTAAGTCAGTTGATGAGGCTCTAAAAGATCTGAATTGGAGGCAAGCCATGTTGGAGGAGATGAAAGCTTTGAAGAAGAATCATACATGGGACTTAGTGCCTCAACCACAGGGTGTTACACCAGTTGGCTGCAAGTGGGTTTTCAATATCAAATACAATGCTGATGGAACCCTAGAGAGATACAAAGTTAGGTTGGTCGCTAAGGGCTACACTCAATCATATGGCATAGACTATCTTGAGACATTTGCTCCTGTGGAAAAGATGACAATTGAGAGTTCTTTTATCCTTAGTAGCCTATTCTGGATGGAGCCTACATCAGTTGGATGTTAAAAATGCATTTTTACATGGAGATTTGGAAAAAAGAAGTTTTTATGGAGTTGCCCCCTAGGTTTCAGGAAGGGGAAGCAGGGTAAGTGTGTAGACTAAGGAAGGCACTCTATGGGCTCAGACAATACCCAAGAGCATGTTTGGTAGGTTTTCCAAGGCCATGACAGGTATGAGATATAATCAAAGCAGGGGTGATCATACACTCTTTCTTCAAGCATTCAGATAAAGAGAAGGTTACCGCTCTATTGGTATATATAGACGACATAATGGTCACAGGGAATGATGCAGAGGAACAGAAGATTCTCAAGGACAAATTAGCTAAGGAATTCGAATTTAAAGACCTTGGTCCCCTCAAGTATTTTTTAGGGATTGAAGTTGCTTATTCTAAGGCTGGAATATTTCTCTCCCAAAGGAAATATGTGTTGGACTTGTTAGCTAAGATAGGGGTATTAGGAGGAAGAGGATCTAATGTGCCGGTAGAGCCTAACAAGAAGTTGGGAGTTGATCCTAATAGTCAACCAGTAGATAAGGGCATATACCAAAGGTTGGTAAGCCATCTAATATACTTGTCTCACACTAGGCCTGATATTGCTTTTGTTGTTAGACTAGTGAGCCAATTCATGCACAACCCGGCAAAAGAACATATGCAGGCAGTAAAAAAGATCTTAAACTATTTTGAAGGCTACCCCAGGTAAGGGGATCTTATTTAAATCAGGAGAAGAATTGGATATTAAGGGGTTTACAGATCCAGACTATGCAGGATCTCTTATTGACAAAAGATCAACTAGTGGGTATTGTGTTGTGTCATGGAGGAGCAAGAAGCAAAGTGTTGTGGAAAGATCAAGTGTGGAGGCTGAATTCAGAGCAATGACTCTTGGCCTATGTGAGGTGTTGTGGCTAAGAATTATCCTAGAAGATTTGAAGATCAGGGTTCAAGGCTCAATCAAGGTGTTCTGTGACAATCAATCAGCCATCAGTATTGCCCCATAATCTTGTTCAACATGACAGGACAAAACATGTTGAAATAGATTAACACTTCATTAAAGAGAAGTTGGATGCAAGCCTGATCAAAATACCCTATGTTTCATCTAAGGACCAAGTGGCGGATGTGTTAACTAAAGGGCTTGCAACTAAGAGGTTCGAGGATTTAGTATGCAAGCTGGGAATGTTCAACATACACTCTCCAGCTTGAGGGGGAGTGTTGGATCAAGAGGATATCCAAGATTTGGGGAATGGAGATTTAGTCTAATATAGCACTGTCCTTCTAGAGATATTCGAATCTGGTTAGGATTAATTCCTAAACTAGAATTAGGATCTTTTCTTAAAGGTCTGTATATATCTTTCCTTTCCCTTATTGTTGATTAATCTTTCATTTCTTGTTGTTTCCTTTGTTGTTGTATTCCCTCTCTATAAGGGAGTTGATTGCGTTCATAGTTTATATGAATAAAATTATTGAGTTTCTCCTAAGGTTTTTACAGTATCTCAAAGAACTCTTTCCATCCCTATTTAATAAAAAATCAGTTGATGTTACATGTGAAGTTTGTTAATTATCTAAGCATGTTCGTAATTGTTATCCACATCAAACTTTCCAAGAATTTCATCATTTTTCATTAATTCACAATGATGTTTGGGGACTTGTTAGAAGGCTAGAGGTTCTATGCTTTCCTAATATGGAGATTTCCGAATTATGATTGGTTTCCTAATAGTGTTTGTATTATATATTCTTTGTATTCTAGACTGATTTGATTGTATTAGCAGCTATATGATTTGTTTCCTTTTTGCAAATATTTCCCAAGTTAGATTAGGCAATTGTTAATTAAGAATCCTTCCTAATTAGCCTTAGGATCTTGCCTATTTAGGATAGGCGTATGTGTATATATGTCTTGGCATTTCATTGAGATTAATAAGATCGGTTTTTTCGGTCTTCTTGACATGGTCTCAGAGCTACTACCGATTGCCCTTTGATTTCTGGCCTCAATTATTTATCTTTTTTAGTGTTCCAGTTTTAGCCCACCCTTTAGTAGCATGATTGAGGTTACTTTCACGGGCAGTTCTGGCAGTGGTCTAACTTTTGTTGGGGAGTTACTAAATATCCAAACAGCCTATAGGTTGAATAGAAAAAATTATCTTAAGTGGTCTCAATTGATTAGGACTTTTCTGAAAGGTAAGGGAAAGTTGAACCACTTAGACACTAAGAGGGAATCGGTCCCAAGGAGACGGATCCTACGCACGCTACATGGGATGAAGAAGATTCACTTGTGATGTCTTGGCTTTGGAACTCTATGGTTCTAGAAATTAGTGATACTGTGATGTTTCTTACAATTGCTAGAGAAATCTGGGAAGTAGTGAAGACCACATATTCAAAGGTGAATGATGCTGCATAGATTTATGAGATTCGAACCAAGGTTGTAGCCACTACACAGGGAACTCAGTCTATAACCAAGTATGCTAATTTGCTGCAGACCTTGTGGTAGGAGCTGGATCACTATCAATGCATCCAAATGAACTGTAGTGAGGATGCTATTGTTTTAAAAAATTCAATTCTCTAAATATGATGCATGGGGAACAAGTTTATACTAGTCCACTAAAGGTCTATTCAAGGAGAAAAGTCTTAGATCCTGAACCTAAGCATGCTGAATTACCTGCACCAAGTCTAGATTCTCATCCGAGACCTGATTCAGAACCCCGGCCTATGTGTTGCTTTGATTCTAACACATCAGAACCAAATTCCTCCATCCATCAAGAATCTGAACCTAATTTTGATCATCTTGACATTCCAATTGCCCTAAGGAAGGGAACTCGAACCTGTACTAGGCATCCCTTGCACCTATTCTTGACTTACTCCCACTTATCTCCAACTCATAAAGCCTTTCTGACAAAACTATACTCTATCCCCATTCCAAAAACCTTATCTGAAGCGTTAAGCAATAAAAATTGGAAGGATGCCATGAAGGTTGAGATCGCAGCTCTTGAAAAAAGTCAGACCTAGGAATTGACTAAGTTACCAAAAGGGAAGAAGCCGGTAGGGTGTAGATGGATTTTTACAGTGAAATATAAGTTTGAAAGGTATAAAGCTCGGCTAGTAGTTAAGGGGTATAGTCAAACATATGGGGTGGATTATCTTGAAATTTTTGCCCCGGTAGCAAAGATGAACACAATGAGAGTTTTACTATCATTAGCATCTAACTTTGGTTGGCCTTTTCTACACTTTGATGTAAAAATGCTTTTTTGCATGAGAACTTAGAAGAAGAGATTTATATGGAAGTGTCTCTTGGTTTTGGAGTTCAAACTCAAGGAGAAAATGTAGTGTGCCATTTAAAAAAAGCTCTCTATAGACTAAAACAGTCACCAAGAGTTTGGTTTGGGCGGTTTGCACGGGTTATGGTTGGTTTAGGGTACAAGCAGAGCCAAGCTGATCACACTCTTTTTATGCATTATTTAAAAAAGGGGAAACTTATTGCCTTGCTAGTCTATGTTGACGATATTATTGTTACCAGGGATGATAAAGAAGGAATGAAGCTCTTGAAGGTGTGTTTGATTAAAGAGTTTGAGACAAAAGAGTTGGGGAAATTAAAATATTTTATGGGCATCGAAGTTGCTCGATCTAAGGAAGAAATATTTATTTCTCAACATAAATACGTGCTGGATCTTTTGACAAATGTTGGTATTGAAGGTGGCAGGGCTGTTGATACACAGATTGAGCCAAATCATAGACTTGGTGTTGATTCGGAAGAAGGTACAATAGATAAGGAATCCTATCAAAGGTTGGTAGGGAGACTTATTTATTTTTCTCACTCTCAACCAGACATTGCTTATGCGATAAGTGTGGCAAGCTAATTCATGCTTGTCCTAATAAGAGTAATCTAAAAGCAGTGCATAGAATTCTTCACTATCTTAAAGGGACTCCTGGTAAGGGCATTTTGTTTAAAAAGGGAGGAGAATTGACTTTGGAAGCATATACAAATGTAGATTATGCTGGCTCTATTGTTGACAAGAGGGCTATTTCAGGTTATTGCACTTTTCTTGGTGGAAATTTTGTCACTTGGAGAAGTAAAAAACAGAATGTGGTGGCTAGGTCAAGTGCTGAAGTTGAATTTAGATCCATGGCTTTAGGTATTTGTGACTTGTTGTGGCTGAAAATTCTGTTGGAAGACTTAAAGGTGAGTTGGTCAGCTCCAATGACTTTATTGTGACAATAAATTAGCCATCAACATTGCTCACAACCCAATCCAACATGATAGGATTAAGCATGTTGAGGTTGATAGACACTTTATTAAAGAAAAACTAGAGAGTGGTTTGATCTGCACATCCTTTGTTCCTACAGGAGAACAGTTGGCAGATATCTTGATTAAGGGTCTCCTGGGTAATGTGTACCATAGGTTCTTGAGTAAGATGGGCATGCATGATATACATGCTCAATCTTGAGGGGGAGTGTTAGAAGGCCAGAGGTTCTATGCTTTCCTAATATGGAGATTTCCGAATTATGATTGGTTTCCTAATAGTGTTTGTATCATATATTCTTTGTATTCTAGATTGATTTGATTGTATCAGTAGTTGCATGATTTGTTTCTTTTTGTAAATATTTCCTAAGCTAGATTAGGCAACTGTTAATTAAGAATCATTCCTAATTAGCCTTAGGATCTTGCCTATTTAGGATATGCATATGTGTATATATGTCTTGGCATTTCATTGAGATTAATAAGATTGATTTTTTCAGTCTTCTTGACAGGACCTTCTAAAATTAAAAGTGTAATTGGGGCAAGATTGTTTGTTTCATTTATAGATGATCACACTTGTCTCTCATGGTATTTCTCATGAAAGAAAAATCCAAGGTAGGTCAACTATTCAAAAACTTCCACATCATGGTTCAAACTCAATTCAATGCCAAAATTCAAATTCTTTGTGTTAGAGTAGAACACAACGATCCCCATGCCTCTCACAATCAGATAACTCACAAAAATAACACACTACACTTCCAAGAACACAAACGATAGGACGAATAAAACAAGAACAAAGAAAACAGTATAAATAAAAAGAGATTTATCTTGGTTCGGTCTCAAAGTGAGACCTACATCCAGACTGAAGCTGCCTATCCACTGCCTTGAAACAACCATTAGGATGATTACAAAGAGCCCAAATCCACTCTAGCTCATATACCCTGAAAGCTAAATGGTTTCCCGAGATTACAAGACTTATCCCTAGCCTTACTCTCTCAACCTCTCAATCGATCCCAACCCACAAGATAGAAACAAAAAAGCTTTCTCGGAATGAAGCACACACATTGCCTTACCCCACGATCCCTAGTTATAGACTATAGGGTCGCGAATTACACTAACTGACTAATTGACCGACTGACCGAAACTAACTAAATCGGTTAGTTGCCCTTCTAGAAACATACCTTCTAGAAGAATACTTATTCTAACCCTAAAATAGAAAAGGGAACATATTGCTAATATACATGAACTATCTGTTTACACACAAAATCCTAATCTAGTACAAATGACATAACACTTCGTACTGATAATGCCAAAAATTATTTTAATTCTATTCTTGGGGCATATCTAGTTCAAGAAGGTATAGTTCATCAAAGTTTTTGTCCTAATACCCCTCAACAAAATGTGATTGCTAAAGGGAAAAACAATCATTTGTTAGATGTTACTCAAGCTCTTATGATATCCTCTCAAATTCCTAAATTTTTTTGAGAGGATGCTGTTCTTATTGTTATATGTCTTATTAATCAAATGCCTTCTCGGTTCTCAAATTTCAGACTCCATGTCAAATCTTTCTCAAGGCATATCCTACTTGCCATCTCATCTCATCTATATCTCTTAAAGTGTTTGGTTGTTCTTCTTTTGTTTATATTCCTCATCAAAATCGAGATAAATTTGATCCTAGAGCCATTAAATGTATCTTCCTACCCTAAATCAAAAGGGGTATAAGTGTTATTTTTCTATCTCAAAGAAATTCTATTATTCTATGGATGTTACTTTCTTAGAAAAACAACCTTATTATTCCAAAACCAACATTCAGGAGGAGAGTGAGAATTTTGAAGAATTTTGGTTTTGGGATTTTGAATCATCTCTTACTACTGTCTTTCCTTCTACTCCTAGTCTAAAGTCTCATGTCACTGAAAATCAATCAAATTTACAGCCTTTGAGTGTTCCATTACAGCAGTTATAGCCTTTGAAATTGTTAACAACAAAGAGTTAATTGTCAATTCTAGAAGAAAGAAAGATCAAGGACATGCAGAAGAACAAGTGCAACTCACTACTAACCATGAAGTTGAACCAAATTCAATTCCAAAAGAGACACAAAAAGGTGACATTGTTTCTAATTATGAAGAGGTGAATTTAGATGATCTTGATCTACCAGTTGCCCAAAGAAAAGGTGTAAGGTCCTACACAAAGTATCCCATCTACAATTTCTTATCTTATAAGAGGTTGTCCCCAAAATATCGTGTTTTTACTGCTAAACTTACAGATATTCAAGTTCCTAATAATATGCAAGAAACTCTCCAAATACCTGAATGGAAGCAAGTTGTAAATGAAGAAATTAGAGCACTTGAAAATAATGGAACTTGGGATGTAGTCAATTTGCTTCCTGGAAAGAATCTAGTTGGATGCAAATAGATTTTTACCATTAAGCACAAAACAGATGGAAGTGTTGAAAGGTTCAAAACCCAATTAGTTGCTAAAGGTTTCACACAAGCTTATGGTATTGACTATCAAGAGACTTTTGCTCTTGTTGCTAAATTAAATACAATTCGAGTACTTTTATCTCTTGCAGTGAATAATGACTGGAAATTACATCAATTAGATACCAAGAATGCTTTTCTCAATGGAGATTTAGAAGAGGTGTACATGGAGATACCTACAGATCTTAAGAATCAAACAAATCCAAACGAAGTCTGTAAGTTAAAGAAATCTCTTTATGGTCTCAAGCTGTCTCCTAGAGTTTGGTTTGATAGATTTACTAAAGCAATAAAGAAGTTTGGTTATTCACAATGTCAATTTGATCATACTTTGTTTATAAATAGTTCTCCTAGTGAACGAATATCCATTATTATTGTTTGTGGATGATGTAATCCTAGCAAGAGATCATGAAGAGGAGATTAGCAAACTCAAGAGATTTCTTGCAAATGAATTTGAAGTCAAAAGACTTGGGAAATCTGAAATATTTTCTTTGGATGGAAATTGCAAGATCCAAGACAAGTATTGTAGTTTCTCAACGTAAGTATGTTCTTGATCTACATAGGAAAACTGAAATGCTTGGATGCAAACCTTCACATACTCTTAATGGAGATTGTAACTAAAGAGAGAGAGGAAAGGAAAAATGCTCCTGCTGACAAAGGAAGTTATCAAAGACTAGTTAGCAGACTTATTTATCTATCACATACAAGGCTAGATATTGGTTTTGTATTAAGTGTACCCAGTCAATTTATGAACAAATTAAAGAGCATATGAACTGATTGTATTACATTTTGAGATACTTAAGGAAAACTCCTGGGGAAGGTCTATACTTTAAAAAGACTAAAAAGAGGAATATTGAGGTATTCACTGATGCAGATTGGGTTGATTCTATTACTGATCGTAGGTCGACTTTTGGATATTGTACTTATGTATGGGGAAACTTGGTATTTGGATATTATACTTATGTATGGGGAAACTTGGTAACTTGGCATAGCAAGAAGCAAACGGTTGTGGTTCGAAGTAATGCAAAACCAGAATTTAGAGCAATGGCTCATGGAATTTGCAAAGGAATGTTGCTAAAGCGATTGCTCCTTGAACTTAAAGTTATATCAGGCAAACAAATTAATATATTGTGTGATAATGAAGTTGCTATAAGCATGGCTAAAAATCCAATTTATCATGATCAAACTAAACATGTGGAGATAGATAGACACTTTATAAAAGAAAAAGTTGAAGATGAGACTATTAATATTTCCTACATACCTACTGCTCCTCAGATTGTAGACATTCTAACCAAGGCTCTACCTAAGATCAAGTTTGAGGATATGAGGTCTAAACTGGGTTTACTTAACATTTACAACCCAGCTTGAGGGGTAGTTTAGAAAATATGTCGTTATTCAGTTTTGAATATTCCATTTGAGTGTATAATTTGTTATAATTTTATTTTTAGGATATTTCTTTTCCTTTTCGGCAATTTGTAAGTCATAATTGACTCCTTTGGAGAAGTTACATTTGTACCTTATATATTGCTCTGTAAATTTTGAATGAAGTTACGTTGATTTTCTGTCAAATTCTATAGACCCTAACAACTTGTGAGTTACTGTGGCCAAAACAATTAATTGAGGAGTAAGTCACTCTCCCCAAAAAGAAGCTTTACTTAATTACCTTAACCATGAAAGAAGAAGAACCATCCTGAAATACTATTGTAGAAGTGGACTCAACAAAGTGTCAATACCATCTCATTTGTCCTTATCCAGGTGGGATTATGGGAATATCTTTATTATCATTGTAGAGGAATAAAAAAATATGTATATCTCTAAAATGTATCGACAAGGTATATATATAGGAGAATGCTAAGCTCCCTAATTACAATAATACCCCTTACTATATATTTATACACTTCAATGCTCTCACTTAAGCTGGAGCATTTATATTAAGCATGCCCAGTTTGGTATAAATGTCACTCACTTGGGGACCTCTAAGTGACTTAGTAAGTGAATCAACCAATTTATCATTGGAGCCATCAAATGTTGTTACAAAAAGTATCTTTTTTTTAATAAAATGGCAATCAATCTCAATGTACTTGGTTCTCTCGTGGAATATAAGATTTGAAGCAATGTGCATAGCATCTTGATTGTCACACTTCAACCGCATAGACTTGACCTTAATAGTAGTGCACACAACACATGAATAAACTGCAAATATGAGTCCAACAAATGCATGAAGAGAAAAAAAATAATGGCAAACATGTACAAGAAGCAGTGTTCTAAAAATCGGTCTAGGCGGCCGCCTAGGCGCCGGTGAGGCGCTAGGCGGCCCCTGGCCGCCCCGAATATGGCCTAGTCGGCCCCTCTAGGCGCCGACCCGATTAGTCTGGCGGCGGTAGCGCATAGGCGGCCCAGGCGGCGCCTAGCCGCCTGGGCGCGCCGCCTGAGGCACCAAATTTTTGGGTTTAAATCTTACCCGTTGTCGATTCCGAAGCCTCTCTTACTCCTCTCAACCGTCTCGCCCTCTCAGCCCAAGGCCGTCGCTGCCTCAACGCCGTCGGTACCTCCTCGCTGCCTCCAGTTCCATCGCGACCTCCTCACAGCCTCTACATGTTCAAGCGTCGTCCTCGCTATTGCTTCCTCGCTGCATCAACGCCGCCGCCGCTGTCAAGCTGCTCCACCTCCGCTTTCGCTTCGGCTTCCGACCCCCCCTCTCTGTCTCTCTCTCTCTCTCTCGCGCACGCGCGCGCGCGCACGATTTGCTGGTGTTAGAACACCTGATAGGGTTTATATGTTATATATATATATATTTTCTTTCTATTTATATGTTAAATATATTAGATATATATATTTTTCTATTCCTATTTATATATTAGATTAGATATATATATTTTTTCTATTTATATATTAAATACATATCTAATATATAAATGTTAGATATATATTTTTTTATGCCACTTTTAATTTTGATTTAATTGAAAATAACATCAAATTACATCATAAAGTTTAAAAAAATAAAAAAAATCAACAATTTTTCTAATCCCGCCTAGGCCCCGCCTAGGCGCCCTAGGCGCTAGGCCCCAGCCTGGCGCCCGACTAGCGCCTAGCGCGTTTTAGAACACTGACAAGAAGAAAAATGTCTGAAATATAGTTTTTTATGTAACTCAAAACTATTGTTTTTTAGTTCAAGTTTTTGCCATAAAGCACTTGTTTTAAAATCCCATCCATGCCGGGATGAATCCTTTTTTCCTCCAACCATGCACTTGTCCCTCCATTTTCCTTTATGTAACAGGAACAAAATTATACAACCAGATGTTGATTGTTACGAATTTATCCAAAATATATTTTAATACAACCCAAAATGAGTTTTTGGTAAAGGGGTGTGTAATTGAGTACATAAATGAGCTGTTAGAAAGGGTAGGAAATGCTTTTTGTAACATCTTTACCTTATACTTTGGGCATATGATATTAGAAACAGGATATCATCATCAAATGCACCTTATCCTAACCAAGTTAGGGCTGGTGGCATGGCATTCATAATTTCAATTGACCTCTTAAAGTCACACTAACATTACAAATCTATGCAAAAGAATAATGTGGCAAAATTTTACATTGGATGTCCTTCCTAATGCAACCTCTAATGAAGGAATGATGAGATAAGGTTCTAACACTATCTTCATATGGAAAATTTTTATGACATGGTGGTGAGTGAAGATAATTTATATGGTTTTGTTCCATCACATTGTATATATATAATAAAACGTGGCTTCTTGTTGCGTACAAACTCCTCCATTTTGTGCAGATCGTCAGCGTTTGATAATATATTTTCAATAACCTTTTCTTGTCTTTTGTGTGCAGAATCCCTGTTCAATGCTTTTGCAACTGCTGCATTTTTCAAGTTTGTTGTCTTTTCAATATTTGAGATGAGGTATCTTCTTGCTATATGGAAAGCAAGTCGACCTATGAATAATGGAGAGGGCTGGGAAGCGATGAGACGTGAGCTTTCTGTTCTTTATAGCCGATTCTGTAAGTATTTCTCCTTGCCCTACATACTCTCTGAATTTTTAATGCAAATTATATTCGTGTACTAGAGTTTGATTTAAAGATTCACTTGGTGCAAGGAAGTATATTAAACCCGTCCTTGTACTTAAAAAGTATATATTGTGAAATTTTATATGCATATCCATGACTAGAATATTGCACGATCTGAACTGATGTGTCAATCATAGTTTTGAGAGTTCCTAAAATTTGTAAACAAACAAAAACGCAGGAGTTAATATGCATGACGAAATAGTAGAAGATAAATGCAAAGCCAATATTATACAAGCATAATGGATGTTACCCTTCTGTTAAAATATTGAATGTACAGTGTTACAAAAAGTTTTAAACAGCCAAGGATAGGCCTTATATCTGAATAGAAGTTAAAATATTGACCAATCTTTGTTCTGTCTTCTTTTCTTTCTTCTCAGTTTCATTTTCTTTTCTTCTGCCATTTCCATCACTATCATCTGCCTAGGCCCCACTTCCCACCACCCAGAACATAATATACCATCTAGCCCCCAATTTGCCACCCTTTACTTGCTACTCACTGTCATCACCCCAAGGGCCAAGAATTGTGTCACTCACCTTCCCAGTCTTTCTCTTCCACTTCATGCCCCAACCATTGGCTAGCCCCTTCACCGCCATCTCCTGCACCTTACTACTGCATTGCTCCATCACGTCTTCCCTGCCAATACCTTTCCCCTCACCCCAAAAAATAGAACGTGGAAGCCTTCTTTCATACCTTTTCTTAGCCATATCCACTACCTTTTTGGAAAAGCTTTCATGCTTTCCAACATCCACTACCTCCTGTACATCAAGCTTGCATAACCGTCAATGTTGACCATCCCCTGCAATGGGTCAGTACCTCTCAGCTCTCCTCGCCTCTTTTCACTGCCTGGAACCGCAGTAGGATAGCCTTTCAAATAGGTTCTTCTCCTTCTATAGACTCTGAAAGTAGGCACTCTGGGGAACTCATACACAAAACAGAAGAGCAAGTTAACTCTTTTCTCAAGTTTGATCAGATCAAGCTTGAAGAAGCCAGTTCAGTTGTTTCGAATTTTGATTCTGGGAACTGAGTGTGCAGTGTCATTTTCACTGCCATTATGGTTTTTTATTGTCAAAACTTGTTTCCAGGGAGATCACACATTCTCCATTGAGGGGGGAAGTTAAGGTTGAGAGGTAGGAATTGGTTCAATGAACAGTTAAGAGTAGTTATGCGGTGGTAGGTCGGGCAGGTGGCAATTAGAGAAGGAAAGAAAAAAGGGGGAAGATAAACAAATTGTTTCATACATTTTCCCTGACAGGATTACTCTAAAATACATGACTTGAGATGTACTTGAATAACTACATATGTATAACTGAAGAAACAATTCAAATAATTGTTTTCCTTCTTTTGTGGTCGAGACGAAGTTCCTTTTCTTTTAGATATTTTTCTGTACAGCATTTGGTCTCTGTAGGCAGTTCTGTTTGTATGTATACTCTTACTTATCGAAAAATAATCACATGTTTTTATTGTTTTTGAGAAAAGAACAAATAAAACTTTAAAGACATTTTTTATCCATGTCACTGATGATCTCTTCTATATAAAAACATAAAGGTTTACCGCCATTTAAAGTTAATGGAATAATTTTTCCTTTTTCTTTTTTATGTTTTGGTATATCTAGCATGTTAAATGGGTGGGCTTCCTTTTTTTATCTGTTTGACAAAAGAAATGCTTGGCTAATAGAGTGAAATGGTTATTAGAATCTTTTGCGCAATGTATAAGATGATTAAAATCTCCTAGCTTTGGATTCTACATATTTGATCATAAAGCAGTGCTTTGCTGTTTACTACCATTCAAATTGGGAAACTGTCATCTGAAATTATTCTAACCATTGAATGATTTGCAGATGGGATCCTTTTAGGTGGCATTTTGGTCATGTACGAATTCCATAAATTTCTGCGGCCTATTCTTCTTCTTGTACACTCCTTTTGGATTCCTCAAATCATCACTAATGTCATCCGTGACTCAAGAAAACCGTTGCATCCTCATTACATCTTGGGCATGACTGTCACACGGCTAGCGATTCCACTTTATGTTTTTGGTTGTCCTCACAACTTCATGCGCATTGTGCCTGACAAGACTTGGTGTATTTGTTTGGGTGCATTCATGGGATTCCAAACATTAATTCTTCTTCTACAGCACTATCTTGGATCTCGATGGTTCATTCCACGTCAGGTTTGATGCAACTATGATTTTCTGGTTTCATTAATATATTTTTTTTTTGGCACTTCAGATTGCTCTATTAAGAAAGCATTATGGCCAGCATGAATTAGGAGCTTCACACTAAACCTTAACTATGATGCTATCTCCAAACTGGACTAAACAGTAATTTTGTTCTTGCAACATTTTGAACTTTTCTTTATAGCAATCTTGGTACGCAAATGAATTCTTGCTACAACATGCATGTTTAAGGATTAGCCAGCACATGAAAATTCTCCTTTCTGATCTTTTCGTGCCATGGTTTTCTAAAACCACAGTATTATGTGATTGAGTGCCTCAATTCATTGATATGAATACCCTAAAATCTATAATGTCATAAGATATGGAAACTTGCAACTGAGCCCAAGAACACTGGCCTTGGCTCTATGATACTCAATAAGGAATTTATGGGAACGTATGGCTTAACTGTCATTGTTACTTTGTCATATTTAAGATACTTATAAATTCTGTACACCATGGAAGTTTATATGTCAAAGTATACAAAAATTGTACTCTTGCTTGTTGTCTGAATACTAGGACTGCCGTGATATCATGCTATGTGTTTTCTTACTTTTTTTTTATGTACATTTGTCATTCCAAGTGTTAAATTTGACATTTATTAGAAAAATAGTTGTGGCACACAAGCAAATTAGTGAACTTGCTATTTGACTGTCACGCAGTTTAATAGCTACTGATGCAGCTGCAACTTTTAAGGTGAATGGACAGAATTTTGTTGCCTGGGTTTTCAAGTTGAGCTGACCTTAGTGGTCACTTGGTGAATTGGAAGTTCATCATTAGGATATATCTTTGCCGGAGCTGAAGGCTCTGACGTACAATTGAGAGCCTCTATCTCTCTCTTTATTCCTTGTGTTCTTTTGTGTTGGTTACATCCTAATATGTCTCCTCATTTGGCTCAAGGAAGATAGGGCAACAGCTAATTATGCAGTAGTTGGTTGATTGTCATCATTAAGAGTGAGCTTAAAGTTCCACAAAAAAGTAGTAGTTGATACATTATTTTAACTGTAAGACCTGCCTACTAATAGTAAAAATAGAAGCATTTCTCGTCTGAAGCATTTACCGTTGCAGCTTCTTTTCTACTTCCATTTTTGGTTTTGCTCTCCAAGAATAAGTGTATGGATAATTTTATATTTAATTATTCTATGGTGCAGATCCTACCCGAGAAATATAACTATTATATAAGGTTTGATCGGGAGTCACATCATGCTTCTGATTGTGTCATTTGCATGACTGCCATTGATCTCTCTCAGCGTTCTAATGACTGCATGGTATGCTGTTTTACCAATCTAATCTTGTGAAATTATGACGAAGCTTCGAACCTTTAATGACTGAAAATTCTATGATAGGTGACTCCATGTGATCATTTCTTCCATTCTGGGTGTTTGCAAAGATGGATGGATATAAAGATGGAGTGCCCAACATGCCGCCGTCCACTACCACCAGCCTAAGGAGTCATTAGTTTATGCTTTTATCGCTGTTGATTAACTGACTTCTGCAACCTATTCATTGAGGTAAAATATGATTTCCAAAAAAGAACAATTTCTGATATTAGGGCCAGAGACTTTCAAGCACCAGGTTTATCCTCTACCTCTCCCACAGAGATGGGCAGAGTTTCATCCCCTTTATTTGAATGTACGTGGCGGATTGGTAGGGTGGTTTAATTTATCAACTTGTGGTTAATTACCAAAGTAGAAGAGACGTTAGATCATCGGGACTATTGCTTGAAACTCTCTTGGGCTTTTGTGGACTGTTGAAAAAGTAGGCCTTTTTGTGTTGGCATTTGATATAGATTCGACAGAGTCACTGGGGAGTTGGCATATCATTATTCAGTATGATATTTTCAAATGCACTAGATGCTGCTTTAGGCTTTACTTAGAACTATTTTTCATTCCATTCTTTCTTGTGCGATTGCCACGAACTGGATATTGCATGTATGTGTTCTAATGCGCGATTTGTTCCAGGTGAGCTAAAAGCGAGCTCCGTGACAGTAAATTAACACGACCAAGATCAGGGTTGTTGGGCAGTTCTACAGAACAGATATCGTGGATGGCACCATCCATTTGTTGTTTGTATGATGTGTATAAATAGTAAGTCATTTAGTAAGCACTCAGACAACTTGAAATTCTTCTCAGGTGCAATTGATTGCTCTTGCAAAGCATTTGTTCTTCCTTCTAATGTAGGTTGCCAGAGTAGGTCAAGGGAGAGAGACCCAAAAGCTGAAATTTTCAAGCTACCAATTTACCAATAGATTTGGTTTGGTTGGGATCGGTTCGGTTCGGTTCAATTCATTTAGTGTACATTCGGATGTAGGAATTGTTGGATCTTGAAATAAGAGAGAAATGTAATGTTGCAGCCATGCCTTTGAAACTTTAATTTCACACCATTCTAGGGCACAAGGCATTGCCCCCAGAGGACTTCAATCCTCATCTATTACATAAATATTTATTATAAAAATAAAATTTTAATATTTAAGTATACATTTTTTAAAATTATTTTATTTTATACAAGTCCTGTTTTTTATCTTATAAAAAAAAAAAAGAAAACTAAAATTTTCCTGTTTTCTTATGTTTTGTTTGTTCTAATTATGGAACAAATAATTATAAATTTTGGTGTGTTGTTAATTTTGCATGAAATCAATTAATTAGTGGAAGCCATGAAAACATCTTCCTATTATGTCTCTGCAAATATGATATTTGAAATCAGCAGTTCATCAAAGACATTTTCTTCACTAACAGAATCAACAGTTTCTGAAACTACAGTCCGCAGTACATGTAACATTCAAGAAGATGAATCCGCATGACCATTTACCAGCCACTTTACAGGAACGCTTCAACATGTTCACTTGATGATGTAGATAAATATTATAATAAAAATTCATAACGGTTAATTAATATTTTAAAATAATCACATTGAGTGTATTTAATTAAAAACAAAATAAAATGAGAATTTTTTATAAAATTATTCAATTATGAATATTATTAAAAGGATACTTAAATTGTGATTTAAGCGTACTTTTTTTATTCTATAATTGTGTACCGGACTTAAAAATTTTAAAAAATTCATACAAATTTAAAAAATTTAAAATTTTTGTGATTAATCAGATATTTTTCTTTCTAATATTTACCACTTATACCTAAAATAGTTTTTTTTGGTCGTATCCAAGCCATTAATATCAATGTGCAGAAGAAACAGTTGCGGAAGTGCTGTCCAGTGGCTGTGATGAGCGGCGGCGCTGCGCTGTGCAGCAACAGTGACTGCGCTGGGCTGAGGCGATGGCGGCGCTATTCGGCGAACGGGCATGGAGGCGCTAGCTGCACTGTGCAACCTTGGGCATAACCGGCTGTGATGTGCGGCGGTGGCTGCGCTGTGCAGCGGCTGCGATGGCTACGCTATGCAGCAGCAGCCTCCGTCCGGTCCCCCTCTTTTATATTGGGAAGAGGAAGATGAAGACCCACGAAGAGCCCTAGGCTCTCCTTTTGGGTATTGGGATTTGGGCCTTTGATTTTTAATAAAAGAACAGATCATGGGCCAATTGGGTTGCATGGCTTAATGGCCAATTGCATTGTTTTTTAATTCAGCTGGACTTGAAATAAAGGTTTTTATGGGCCTTTGTTTTAATTTAAAAAAAAAAAATCTTTTTAGAATTACTTTTAAGACCGCATATCCAAAATTTTTGGAAAACTAATTTTTGAAAATTAGTGAAGTTATCTTCACGTGTATGACATGGTCTATGGTACATATGCATGGGTTAAATACTCTAGGTAAATTTTATGTAAATTTTGTCTAAATCTAGAACATATACTAGGATTGTATGTACAGTTAATTCTTGTGCACATTCATGAAAAATTATTATGTGTTTTAATTTTATTATGATAATTGCTTTAGTTGCAAGTATTTGTGTTAAAATTGAACATTATATGAGATAAATATTTCATGCATATTTTATGTGGATTGCGCAAATAATAATTAATTATATATAATAGTCAAACATGCGTATATATTGAAAGTATTGACAACCTTTCAATTCTGAAAAAACTGGTAAAAGAATTAGGGAAAACTATCATAATTGATTTCATTCATCTAGAAAATAGATATACACAAAAGTCCTAAAACTTCTAAAAAATCTACTACAAAACTCTTAATTTTTCTCCTAACAATTCTCCTATTTCATAGGAGTAGATTACAACACTTTGTTATCTACTTTACTGATCTAATCCAACAATGATTAGAATAACTGAAGAATTATCTTTTTTGTTTGAATTCCTTAACTGCACGAGACTGCTAACCGGGCCTTTTACGGTTCCTTAGCTTCTTCTAATATTCTCCCTCAAGCTGAGGAATAGATGTCAATCATTTCCAACTTGCTCTAAGAGTTTCAAAACCTTGTTTTTGATTAGCTTTAATTAGGATATCTACTTCTTAATCTTCAATAAAGACATAAGTGAGTTTTATGTCTCATTCTTCCATTTATTGCTTGACGAAATGTCTGTAAATTCTAACATGCTTCAATCGACCATGCTGTACCGGGCTGTTTACAATGCTAATAGTTGATTTGCTATCACTATAGAGTACTTTAGGAGATGATAGATGTAATACCCGAGAATTTTTAAAGGACTCAAAAGTAATTTATCTTGCGCCGAAAATGAAATTTTCTGAAGTTTTGAGAATTTTAGTGTAATTTCTCACAGTTATGAGTCACTAAATAGACTGCAGGGAGTGTCTTGGAATCGAGATATCTAAGAAAAATGATATGGTATTGACGAACATTTCGAAATAAGATTTATGATATCGAAAAAAGTCGGATTAGAGAAAGTTTTCGGTACAGTTGTGTTTCAAGTTGAAAAATCGAATTGTCGTAAGAGACTTTCGAGAAGTCAACAGAACCCCGAAGAGATTCATATTTTGAATAAGAAACGGGCTTTAAGTAGTTTTGGGAGAAAACAAAAGGGTTTACGATCAAAATGCACATTCGAGCCTAAGTGTAATTTCTTAATTTTGCTCGAGGGAGGTCAAAAGGACGTTATTCTTGAATTTTCAGGGATGAAATGAAAGATTTGGAGCTTAAGGGTCGTAATGGAACTAATGGGAAGCTCAGGGGCTTCAAGGTAATGACCAAACTACAAATTAGAAAGAGGCTGTGGTGAAAGTACAATTTTGCAAAATATTACAATGAGGACATTGTCATGGCTGGCCAACCACCTTGCTAGTCACCGACAACTGCTTTCGGCCATGAGGGATTCGAGGAAAGTGGTCAGGGAGGCCCCAGGAGTAAGCCTAGGTCGACATTGGCCACGAGGGTGGCCGATTTTATGGAAATTTCGACCATATCATGGCCGAAATTTTGATGCTCTATAATCCAAATTTTGGGGTCTAATATTTGCATTTTTGGGTTGATCTGAGGAAGGTAAAAGCCTTAGAGACATTGGATTGGCCAGCCATGAGCATTTCAAGGCTCGACCGCGACTATAAATAGAGGGTTTTAGTGATAGTCGAAATTAATGGAAAGTTTAAACTCGAAAGTCTGAGAGTTTGAGAAAGAATTGAGGGAAGAGGATAAGGGGCTTTTATTCCCCATGTCCAGAGGGTTGTTTTTGGAAAATTTGAGCGAGTTTCATTAAAGTTTGAGGGTGATTTGAAGCTTGGCTGAAAAATCGAGCCTTGTCGAAATCAGGGTTTGGGCAGTCAAAAAATGGCTCTAATCAAGAGGTTTGAAGCTATAATCCTATAGAAGATGAAGAAAGGAAGGCGTAGGTTCAAATGAGAGGCGAAACGAAGGAGAAAAGCCCAAAAAACCATGACAACTCATGATCGCCGGCAAACTACGCAAGGAAGAAGATCGGCGCGTGCATCACACGTGCCAGCCGACCCCTACACGTGGTAGACAATGAGACGGCATGTGAGGGAGCATCCGGGGCTGAAAAAATTTGGAAAAAAATATGAAAAAAAGAGAAAAATAAAATAAGGGGGTTTGTGCAAAAAAGTTGGGTGCTTACCTTTCTAGTTTCTTGGATTTCGCATCATTTAGCCTCGATAAGCGTGTAGTCAAAGCATCAGGTGAGTGGTTTTTCCCAAAAGCTTATACATGTTATGTTTTGTATAAGTTGAGCATGATGGTTGGTAAATCATATGTAATTTATGCACATCTTATTATATCTGTACATATATTATTGCATCGATAGTCATGATTTTTCCTTGGCATGATATTATTGGCATATCGATATTGGTGTCTGGATGGGATGTTGCCCTGATAGTATAGCCGTAATTCCCCAAGGATATTGTTGGAACAATGTTAGGAATACCCCGAAAGCAGGTTGGGATTACTACCTAGGGTTCCGTGCCTGACTTGATGGCTAGGGAAGTTACACTAGGGTGTATGTTTGTTCATGTGGTTGCACCATGCATTCATGTATCTGTATTTAAACACTCACTAGAAGATTCATCTTCTAATTGGGTTATGCCCCTGGAGCATTCAAACGTTCCAGTTAAGACTTAATGACTCCTTATATGTACAACTTGTTGACATGATCTTTAATGATTGTTTAGCTATACATCATGTCAACAAGTTGTACATATAAGGATTCATTAAGTCATAACTGAAACGTTTGAATGTTCCAAGGAGATAACTCAATTAGAAGATGAATCTTCTAGTGAGTGTTTAAATACAAATATATGAATGTATAGTGCAATAACATGGATAAACATATACCCTAATATAACTTTCCTGGCCATTAAGCCTGGCACGGAACCCTAGGTAGTAATCCCGACTTGCTTTCGGGGTACTCCTAACGTTGTTTCAAAAAAATTAGGATAACTCGTGATTGCCGGCGAACTACGCAAGAAAGAAGACCTGCGCGTGCATCACACGTGCCAGCCAACTCCTAGGCGTGGAGGCACGTGGTAGACAATGAGGCAACGCGTGAGGGTGCGTCTGGATCCAGAAAAATCTAGAAAAAATATGAAAAAAAAGAAAAATAAAATAAGGAGGTTTGTGCAAAAAAAATTAGGTGCTTACCTTTCCAGTTTCTCGGATTTTGTAGCATCCAACCTCGATAAGAGTGCAGTCAAAGCATCAGGTGAGTGATTTTCCTCAAAAGCTTATACATGTTATGTTTTATCTAAGTTGAGCATGATGGTTGCTAAATCATATGTAATTTATGCACATCTTGTCGTATCTGTACATATATTATTGCATCAGTAGTCAGGATTTTTCCTTGGCATGATATTATTGGCATATCGATATTGGTGTATGGATGGGATGTTGTCCTAATAGTATAGTAGTAATTCCCCAAGGGTATTGTTGGAACAATGTTAGGAGTACCCTGAAAGCAGGTCGGGATTACTAGATAAGGTTCTGTACCGGGCTTAATGGCTAGGGAAGTTACACTAAGGCGTATGTTTGTTCATGTCGTTACACCATGCATTCATGTATCTGTATTTAAACACTTTCTAGAAGATTCATCTTTTAATTGGGTTATACTCCTGGAATATTCAAACATTCCAGTTAGGACTTGCAGTAGAGGCAAGGAAATAGTTGAGATGTGACGACACATGATGACGTGTCCGATGGATTCAGTATGTTGTTTCGGTGTTTTGCTTCCTCAGGAAGATTCGGCTATGTTTTAGTCATGTTGAACTTATGTTCCTTTGAGGATTAGTTTTGTAAAATCAAAGTATACCATGTATTACGAATGACGTTTTATCGATCATGTAATATTGTTCAATGTTATTTGAGGTATCATTTGATTATATTTGAGGTAGTCAGTTGCTATTTTCAAGAGATGGTTCTCAATACATTATTTGAAGATATGATGTTATACTATGGTTCAATTTCCATGTTATGAATAAAGTGGATTTGGTTATGTACAATATTAGGTTTCGATTGTTGCTTCCATATTTGTGAATGATATGTTGGGGGTTTTATTTGAAATACGGTGCTTGAGGTGTTAATAAATGTATCGTGTAAAGAGAATCTATATTTATATGTTGAGCCCCAGTATAGTGACATACTCGGGAAAAGCGAGGCATTACAATAAAGGCATAGAAATATCCTTCATCAATCTTTCTATCAACGCTATCTCACAAATCCCTTAAGTAATGGCTCAATACTCTACTTCTACACTGCTACGAGCAACTACTTGTTTATACTCCTCTAAGTCACTAAGTTTCCCCATAACTTGGTATAATACCTTGATGTGGATCTACTATTTTCAATGGAACCTGTCCAATCTAAATCTACATAGCTAATAATTCCTCTATCATGACTTTTCTTGAACAATTACCCTTTTCCAGGTGTTCTTTTGAGATAACTAAGGATATGGTAAGCTGCTTCAAGATGTCTTTTAGTTGGGAGATGTATGAATTGACTGATGATGCTTACAACATAGGCAATATTCGATCTTGTGAGAGATAAATAGACAAGCTTCCATACCAATCGCTGAAATCTTCCTTTATCAACCTGATATTCTTCTTTCTCTTCTTTACTCTTCCAATTTGGCTCTAGAGGAGTATTTGCTGGTTTACACCATAGTTTATCTATTTCCCTTAGCAAATCTAGGGTATATTTCCTTTGGGATATGCATATTCCCTCATTGCCTTTTGCCATTTCTAATCTAAGGAAGTATTTTAATTCCCCCAACTCTTTTACCTCAAATGCTTGTTTCAGTTGATGCTTTAATTTCTCAATCTCTTGGTTGTTGTATCACGTGATGATGATATCATCCACATACACTATTAGCATTGTTTTTCTTCCATCTTGGTAAATAGAGTGCTATCAGCCTACCCTTGCTTATATCTAAGTTTGTGTAAGGTGTCACTAAACCTCTTAAATTAAGATCTAAGAGATTGTTTAAGACCGTATAATGATTTCTTTAGTTTGCATACCTTCCCTCTTGTGTCATCATCCTCAAAACTTGGAGGTTTTTTCATATAGATTTTCTCTTCCAGCTTTCCACTCAAGAAAACATTTTTTACATCCAATTGATGTAATCTCCAGTCTAGGTTCATTGCCAATGATAATAAAATTCAGAGTGAATTCAGTTTAGCCACTAGAGCAAATGTTTCTTTGTAGTCCAAGCTCTGAGTTTGAGTGAATCCTTGGGCTACAAATCTTGCCTCGTATCTATCAATACCTCTATCAAATTTGTACTTTATAGCGATTACACACTTGTTGCCTACTACTTTCTTTCCCTCTAGTAACTCCATGACTTCCCATGTATCATTCTTTTTCAACACTTTCATCTCTTCCAGGACTGCTGCTTTCCATCTTTCATCTTGTAGTGCCTGATAAATGTCTCTAGGAATATTCACAATATCAAGACTGATAGTGAATGATCTGTATTAAGGAGATAATCTTGAGTATCCAAGATAATTTGAGATAGGATGCTTTGTACAAGATCTTATCCCTTTTCATAGAGCAATTGGAATGCTTAGATCTTCTTCAAATTTGTTTTGTAGCTCAGTTTCTCTTGTAACCACATTTTTTGGACTTATCTCCGAATTGAATGCTGTAGTTGGCTGAGGATCACGAGGTCTTTTTGAATTAACCATTAAAGGTGGTTTATTTTGGACTTGGAACATTTTCTTGAATTTTGGTGTTCTTTTTCTCTTAGGGTTGGAAGAATGGAATTTGAGCTGAATTTAAGTTTGATATGAGAATTTTCAGGATTGTGAATAGGGTTAGGTAGTGAATCAGAGGGAAAAATAAGAGTAGAATGATCAGGTATAGGAGTGATTGTACCCCAAACATGATTTGTTTTGGGGGTAATTTCCTACAAATAGGTGCTTTAAAAAAAAGATTGATGCTTGGTAAATGAAACATCACAAGAAACAATGAATTTTTGATTAGTGGGGTTATAACATTTATATCCTTATTGAGTGATAGGACTTAATTGTATGTATATTTTTATCTAATTTTCATTTTAACCTTGTATTATTTTTGCTACATAAAATGTGTGTTTATATGAATTTTATATTATTTTAATCTTTTTTGTAGGAATCCTGTAAAGAAAATAAATTCGAAGATTTGGGCATAAAAAAATAAAAAAAGATATTATAAAATTAATTTTAAAATTAATATTATAGTATAATTAAAGTTAATATAATTGATAATATATTATGTATTATATTATATTATTTAGATATATATATATTATATTATATACAAGTGGCGTGACTGTGGAGAATAGGGTGAGGTCCATGTGCGTGTGTACACACACACACACACATATATATATATTATAATATATAAATGGAGATGGGAAGACAGAACTTGGAGAAAAAGGGCACATAACGAGGAGAAAGAAAAGTGGCGCATAGAAAGGCGTATAATGAGGGAATTGAGAAGGGAGACACATAGAAGGAATTAAGGAAGGCAACAGAACAACAACAAATTCTAAAGAAAGAAGTCACGAGGCGCACAAATAGACGTGGACAACAGATGCAATCCAATCCGTCGATCCAGATTTGTTTTAGATCTGGGCAAGGAGATCCCTTCATTCTTCTTTTGTGTTTTTGTTTTTGTTCTTCTTTAATTGTTTAGGATGTCAATTATGCAACAACTCTTGGATGATTGTGTGGATATTTTATTCATTGTGAGTGGCTAAATAATTGTCTAGGGTTTTTAAAGGATCCTATGCATTAAAACTTTATTGGTTACTAAATTTTTGGTTGTGATTGTTACATTAACTATGTTTATTTTATTCTTAAATTAATGCTTGTAATTGCTTGATCATCTATTACATGATTTGAGATTTCTTATGATGCTAGACATAGATAAATAAGAAATAAACTTTGGACAAAATAACATGTGTTAATTGGGGAAGACATTCACTTGATTACATGTGCAAATTTTTATTATATTTGTAATGAATATTTTCATATAATGAGTATCTGTACTTAATGTGTTCTCTAATTCTAATTCATATAGACATATAGTGAGTTAAGTTAGTTGAATAAACTTGTTAGACTTAGGCATAGGTTAACAAATAAATTAGAGTGCTCCATTGACATAGTTTGTAATATAATCAATCAAAAACTGAGATAATTTGATAAAGTGGATTTGCGACGTGAATTTAGAAAACCCTAGGTCTTAATCAATTGATTTTTAATTCTTAGGTAATTGTTAGTTATTAAATTTGATTATTTCTAATGCAAAATTTAGGGTTTAATTTTCTTAATTAATCAATTGTTCAAATATAGTTAATTGTGAATAATTTTAGTAATTAAAATGTTATTAATTAATCTCTGTGGGAATTATATTTTATTCATCACTTTATTTGTCTTGACCGCGTATACTTGACTATTATCTATGAGTTATATAAAATCATGAACATTGAGCAGGGGAGTAACCAACAAATATGCACTTGAGTGCTTTAGGATTAAACTTAGATTGAGTGAGTTAGTTTTTGTGTACAAACATGGTACGTCCAAAAACCTTAAGGGAAAGACAATTTAGGACCCTATTATGGTTGGGAAAAGATTCAAGAAACACCTTTAAAGGGGTTTTAAATCCCATGATTTTTGAAGGAAGTCTATTGATGAGATAGGCTGCTGTAAGGACAACTTCTCCCTAATAAACATTTGGAATTGATTAAGCAAACATCAAGACTCTTGCTGTCTCAAGGAGATGCTGATTATTTCTTTCAACTATCCTATTTTGTTAGGGATTGTAAGGGCATGAGCTTTGATGAACAATACCATGTTTATTTAGGTATTAATTGAATTCATTGGAGAAGTACTCTCGACCATTATCAAATCTCAGTATATGAATAGGTGATTGGAAAACATTTTTGACCATTTGATGAAACTTTTTGAAAACAAGATAGGTTTCAGATTTGTCTTTCATTAGGAACACCTAACATACTTTTATGTGATTATCAATAAATGTGATAAACCATCATGTGTTTGTTAGGTTGGGAGTCGTAACTGGTCCCCAAATGTCGCTATGAACCAAATGAAATAGTTTTGAAGGTATATAAATATGATTAGGATGAGAACTCTTGTCTTGTTTTGTAAGGATACAATGTTCACAATAGAAATTCTGAGTTTTATTGCTAGGAAAAGAAGGATACAAAACTTTGAGATAACTTAAGCTAGGATGGCCTAATCTTTGATGCCATAACATTAGTTTAGATTCTGAAACACTAGCTAAAGAGGATTGAATAAAAAACCTAAATTATGTAGGATGCTCCATTCTTGAAATTTGATAAAGTCCCCTATTTTCCTTAGCTCTACCAATCATCCTCCCCAGAATATGTCTTGAAAACACAATGAGAGTGAAAAAATGTCACTAAGTAATTCCTTTCTTTAGTTATTTTACTTATTGATAGCAGGTTGCATCTCAAATCTGGTACATAAAGTATTGAGTTTAGAGTTAAGCCTGTTATGTAAGTTGTTCCTTTCCCTTGGGTTAGGGAGGTTGTGCTATTAGCCATAAACACAACAATGCCTTGCATACAAGGTTTATAATTAGATAAAATTTGGAGTGAACCTGTCATGTGGTCTGATGCTTCAGTGTCTATGATCCAAAAATCTATAGAAAACCTTTGAGAAAATAAGGAGTGACTTGTATTACCTTGTTTTGCCAAGGAAAGCATTGGATTGTTGTTTGCACTTTCAGACGCCTTATGCACCTTAGTTTGGCTTAATAGTTGTTGTAAAGCCTTCAGTTGATTTGTTGTAAGAGAAATCGTAGTTGAATTTCCCTTTTCAACTTCTACCAAGTATGTGAATTGACCTCATTTTTGTTGATTTCATGGTTTCCAATTGGTTGGCTTTCCATGTATCTTCCAATAGGTTTTCCTAGTATGATAGGGTTTATGAAAGTGGTCACACCATTATTTGTTTTCTTGTACCACACCTTTAGTTGTAATTAGAAACTTTCCTCGAGATATATTTAGGGTAGAATTTTGAATGTATACCTTGTTTTTTGAATGATTAGAGGAGGTAGGCAGCATCACTTTCTTCCTACCTCATTTTCTTCTTACTTCAGCAAACACTTTTCTCATAAATGGAAAGGGCTTAGTTCCAAGTAATCTGCCTCTTACTTCATCTAAATCTGAGTTTAGACCATGTAAGAAGTCAAAAGCTCTTTCTTTCTTCACCATCTTGTTATACTTTCTTTCATTCGCAGAGCACTCCCATTTAATCTCATAGAAAAGATCCATCTCTTGCCATAATTTAGTTAAGGTGTTATAATACTCAGTAACAGAGTTATTACCTTGCTTTGTAGTGCGAATGATAAATCGGACTTGAAAACTTTGGGCTATGTTTTCAAGATCTGAGTAAATGTCTTTGACAAGCTTCCAAATCTCACTAGCTGTCTTGTAGAATAAATAATTTCTTCCAATCTTGGGTTCCTTAGAGTTTACTACCCAAGCCACAACCATAGCATTCTCAGCTTCCCATACTCCATAAATTGTTGACTCGGTGTTTGGTTTTGCAATATCTCTTGTTAGATAGCCTACTTTACCTTTCACTCGAACTACCAGCATAATTGATTGGGACTACTCTAGAAAGTTGGTTCCATTCAGGTTGTGTAGAGTAATTTGGAGTGAATAACTATAAAGAGAAATGAGAGTAATTGGAACTTGATAGTTCTTCATCGGAAGAGGATTGATGGTTGAGGTCTTGTTTGCTGTTGGAATCTTAGCCATTGTGTGAGCCTAAGAGTCATTTTCTGAAATAGAACTCTAGTTACAGGGTGACATAAGAACGTGGCTCTGATACCATGAAGAAACTAGGTAGAAGAATTAGGAAAACCACTATAACTGATTTCATTGATTTGGAAAATATATATACACAAAAGTCCTAAAACTTCAAGAAAAATATGTTACAAAAACTCCTAATTTTCCTCCTAATAATTCTCCTATTTTATAGGAGTAGATTACGACACTTTGTTATCTACTTTACATATCTAATCCAACAATGATTAGAATAACTTAAGAATTATCTTTTCTGTTTGAACTCTTTAACTGCACGAGATTGCTAATTAAGCCTCTTACGATTCCTTAACTTTCTCCAACAGATTCCAACGCACATGTGACATTATTATATTCTTGATTTGTTTTGAGGCAATTATAATGCTCTGAAATTATATGCTAACTAATGGATTGTCATGTCCCTTAATCAGTTACCATGACTACTATAGCCAAATGTATAATTGCAGAATTGAATAAGGGTGAAAAGTTATCTAGAGGTAATTATGACATGTGGCATCGAAATGTGCAATTAATACTGGAGGAATTCGAAGCCACAAAGACTTTGACAAATGTCATGGTTCAGCCTGATGATGGGAATACGACCCAACATCAAAGAGATCTAGAGGCATATAATGCATGGAAAAAAAAAAACACCCTAGCTCGCATTACATTGCTGAGTTGTGTGCAAGATGACATTCTTTGTTAATTTGAACATCATGAAATTGCTAGAGATTTGTGTAATGCCACAAAAGAAAGATATGGCAATACATCACTGTGAAAACAAATGATTCTAACAATCAAATTTGACATTCATAAGATACGACCAAATCATAACATGAGAGAACATCTGAGGGCGATGTCAAATATGATTAGAGAACTCCAATCAATGGGACACAATCTCACAAACAAGCAGCAGGTTTAGGCTATTATAAGATATCTCCTTACTACTTGGGAATATTTGAAAGTGAATATGATGCATAATAATAACATTAGAACATTTGATGATATAGCGCGCCATTTGGAGTTGGAAGATGAATGTTTGTAGGTTGTTGAAATTCCTAATGAAGCATATGTTGCTGAGTCAGGTTCCAAGAAGTCCTCTCACAAAAGAAAGTGGGAAGGAAAAGGTTCTCAAGGCAAAAAGGCTAAAAAATTAGATGAGGATAAACCTAAGGCCAACTCGTGCCAAAGAGGTAAGCTAGGTTGGAAGAAGGATAACTTGAAAGTAAAATGCTACAATTGTGGTCAAAAAGGCTATTTTGCTCGGGATTGTGCTGAGTAAAAAAAGGTAGTGTTTCATTCCACTCATGTTGCTTTTGTCTCTAATTGTGTCATGATAACTGACTTTTGTCTTTTGAGGATTATAGACTCAATAGCAACTGACCACGTAGTTAAAGATCGTGGAGATTTTGTGGAATATCGTCAAATACTCGACAAGTCAGATAGATATTCATGGGGAATAATGTAAGAGTCGAGGTCAAGGGCATCGATATAAGCACAAGCACTTGTCAACTCCAACTTCATGGTGGACAAACTCTTCTTCTTCTTGATGTCTTGTTTGCTCTAGATTTTTGACGAAATTTAATTTCTGTTATAGTTCTTCTTAGTTTAGGTTTTAGATTAAATTTCTTCAGTACTAGTACGGATTTGTTTTTAGAAACGATTTACTATGGTTTTGCTTTTTGTTTCAATGGTTTTACAGTTATGAATTGTGATTTTAGTAATTATAATCAAGCACGTTCTTTTGTTACATTTCATGAAAATATGGATATAAATGTGAATGTTTGGCATGCTAGGTTAGGTCATATTGGGTAAGAAAGGATGAATAGGCTAACTCGAGAAGGTCATTTAGTCCTACTCATTAAATTTGACTTGCCCACATGTGAACATTGTCTAGCTAGTAAAATAACTAGAAAACTATTTGGAAAATGCCACATATTTAATTTTCCATTACAGCTTATCCACTTTGACATCTGTGGTCCAATGAGTGAGGACGAGGTAGAGGTCCTCATGTTTCATCACATTTATAGATGATTTCATGCGCTATGGATATGCTTATTTGATTTCTCACAAATCTAAAGAATTAGAATGCTTCAAACGATACACAACTTTAGTGGATAATGGAATAGAAAAAATGATCGAAACTTTACGAATTGATCGTGGGCGTGAATATCTATCCAACCTCTTTTGAGAGTTATGTGATGAAAAAGGGATTGAGAGACAATCGACTCTCCCATATACTTTGCAACAAAATGGTACTGCTTAGAGAAGAAATATAACCCTTTTGAAAATGGTTAGGTCCATTACGGCGTAAACAAATCTGTTAATTTCATATTGGGGAGATGCATTATTGATTGTTGCCTAGGTACTTAATAGAGTGCCCTCCAAATTAGTAAATAATACTCCTTATGAGTTATGGACAGGAAAAAGACTGACCTAACGATTCTAAGACCCTAGGGGTTAGCAGCATTTGTTCACAACCTTTCTCACAATTTTGGAAAATTAGGATCGAGGAGTAAAAAGTATATCTTTGTGAGACACTCAAAACGCTCCAAAGAATATGTATTCATTGTAGAAAATGAAGATGGGAGTATTTACTAGAATTGAATCATGAGATGCTATATTTTTGGAAAATGATATTCTCAAAAAGCATGAGGTCGATAAGGATCCCAACTATACGAGTTAAGAGATCTTGAACCAAGTGTACCTCCAATTGGATCTAATGAGTAGTCCAATACGACATCTCAAACTCTTGATCCAAGTGGGAGTAACCACATGAGTCAATTCCTCAAAAGGAATTAGTAAGAAAGAGTAATCCAAAAAGCATTTCTTATCGTCGTTTTGAGATTGAAGGGTAAGCTTTCATGGTAACTCCTCATGACCTTGACGAGCCTAACAACTTTGAATAAACTATGAAATCCCCTAATAAAGAAAAATGGATGAGCGCAATGGAAGATGAAATGAAGTCTATGAAATCAAATCATGTCTGGAACTTGGTTGATCTTCCACCTAATCGTAGAGCCATTGGTAATGAATGGGTCTTAAGGATCAAACGGAAGGCGGTTGAGATAATAGACATATTTAGAGCTCGTCTTGTTGCAAAAGGCTATACGCAACAAGAAAACATAAAGTATAAAGAAACATTTTTTCCTGTTGCAATTAGGATGGCATCTATATTTTGATTCTAACTATCGTCGCACATATGGACCTTGAATTACATCAAATGGATGTAAAGGCTGCTTTCCTTTATGGAGAATTAGAGAAGAAAATCTACATGGAACAAGCTGTAGGTTTCGTCAAAAAGGGCCAAGAAGCAAAGGTTTGCAAATTAAGAAAATCTATCTATGGTTTTAAGTAGTCTTCTCAACAATGGTATATACAATTCCATCAAGCAATTGTTGTTAATGGATTTGTAATGATTCACAAGATCATTGTGTTTATGTCAAAAGGCGAAAAGATTTCTTTTTGATTTTAACATTATATGTGGATGATATCTTATTGGCTGGAAATAACAAAGAATTTGTCTTAAATATTAAAAGTTGGTTGGGTTCCAATTTTGAGATGAAGGATATGGGTGAGACTGCTTACATTCTTGGAGTTAAGATCCATAGGGATCATTCAAGAAAACTCCTAGCATTGTCTCATGAATCTTACATTAAAAAAATTCTTGATCGATTCAACATGAATAGATGTAAACCCATGGACACCTAAAAATGTGTCCCTTAACTCTAACATGGAAAGCTCAAATGAAAAACACTCCATACTCAAGTGCCATTGGAAGTTTGATGTATGCCATGATGTGCACCAAACCAGATATTTGTTATGCTGTCGGATTGATAAGTAGGTACCAATCAAATCCAGAAGCTAAGCATTGGGACACAGTCAAAAGAATCCTTGCATACCTAAGAGGAACTGCAAACTATTGCCTCTGTTACCAATGAGGATATATGCATTTAACTGGCTACACAGATGCCAACTAGGGTGGAGATTTGGATGAATGCAAATCAACTTTAAGATATGTGTTTTTGCTTAGTTGAGGTGCTATATCTTAGAGTAATAAGAAACAAATATGCACAACTCTGTCAACAATGGAAGCTGAATTTGTCGCATGTTTAGTTGCAGTATAAGAAGTAGTGTGGTTAAGGAGATTTCTAATTGACCTTGGGGTTACCCTTAACACTACAAGACCTGTTACACTCTACTGCAACAGTCAAGCTTCAATTACATATTCTAAAGATCTGAAATATCACAATAAGTCCAAACACATTAAAACAAAGTATAACTTTGTGAGAGACATTACAACACAAAAGGAAGTGGTGTTACAATATATCTCTACACATATGATGGTTGTTGATCCTCTTACAAAGCCTATCACCAGGGATTCCTATAGAGATCATGTTAGATCGTTAGGTTTACATAGATTGTAATTCATCTCCTTATTGCATATGTGACTTTTTATTAAAATATTGTCTAATTTTTTTTCTATTGTGTTTGAATTGAAAGAATTAAAGGCTAGCATAAGTATGTAAATCAGACAAGGATTGGTTCCCTCACACGAATGATCAACTCTATCACTTTAGTAGTGAATAGAGATAAAACACAATATTTTTGGGAGCAAATATACTAGAGTATACTATACACATAATATTGGTGTCGCCTTGGATTGTTACCAAGATAAGGCTATTTTTTGTAACGGTTGAATATGATAATTCCACAATCATGTAAGTCTGATATGAGCAGAATCTAGTACATATTGGGAGGTGCAATTGAAAAGAGATCCATATGGTGATGGGAGTGACATACGCTTCTTAGTAGAAGGAAATTGTTACATCATCTAATTCATACTACATGTGCTTATGAGTTTGACCAATAAGGGAAATGAGTACAAATTGAGACATCCCTCACTGTGTGAGCCCCTTGAGACATTTTTTGGGAATATCGTATATTGTGCCTTTTGGAATTCTTGACTATATTATGAAGTAATAGATTAGTAAATGTCACTTTGCTATGTTTCCTATAATTGTGGAAAAATTCAACTCATGGAACATTTATGGGAAAGCGATTGGTCTAAAATGGCCTAATATGAATACAAGAAGAAGACTTAATTGTTTTCGTGAATATTTGTATTCTCTGGCTAGAATATTGTGATATCTTTGTGACATTTGGACAATTGTGAATACATATATATGAAGTAATAATTTTTTATAGAGGGAATGAGATAATGTTAAGTTAAGGCATAAGGAGATATAGTTCATCAAAATGGAGTTAAAGGCTCTCTTATGAATATTTTACTTCTATTCTTCCCAATTATATTTCGCGGGTCACACGACACATTTTATTGTATGAAGCTCTACTATGATAAAAGAGATTATACTGATACTTTGGGTATTAGTTGGCTCATCATGTTCAAGTGGGAGATGTAGATAAATATAATAATAATTCATAATTATTAATTAATATTTTAAAGTGATCAAGATGAGTCAATCTGATTAAAAATAAAATAAGATAAGATAAGTTATGATTCTAAAATAAATAAAATTATCTCTAAGTAAGATAATTTCGAAATTAGAATTTCAGTTGATTTTTATCTTTTAAACCTTATCAGTTAAGGTTTTTTTCTCTATAAATAAAGGTCCCTACATAAGATTTGGGACACACAAAAAATTATTAAACATCGTATATTGTGAGTATTATTAGAGAAGAGTGAATATTTGGATTGTGAGTTGAGTGCACTTTCCATCTTGTAATTGTACACTTCACTTGAAAGTTCGAAAAGACTCATGGTACCATATATTTGAAAGATCTGAAGTTTTTGAGATTAATTAGGTATTTATCTTTGTAATATTTACGATTTTTACATAGATAACCAAACACTTGAAAACTAATTAAAAGGATTTACAGACAAACTACATGCCCAAACTGGATCTTTATTCTATCTTCAAGCTCACTAACCATGGCTAGAGGTGATGAAGACACAGCCATTGAAGCAGCAGCTCTTGTTAATATCATCGATATTCGTAGCAGTCGACTGGATGCTCAGTCACCGGTTCACATTCCTTCTTGCTCCTCTGGAGTGGCTTCTCCGGCAGGCAGTTTCGTCGATCATCAAAGGCGACGTGCCTGGATGTCAAGTTCCTGCAGATGCCCTCTTCCTCACAGAAGAAGTTGTAAGAGATGGTGAGGTTTGCCAGGTTTGGCAGAGTGCATACTCCTTCTGGCACTGTTCCACTCATCTTGTTGTGAGCCAAATTCAGCAGCTCCAAGTGAGCTAGCCCTGCAATGCTGTAAGGGATTGGACCAAGCAGCTTGTTGTGGCTCACATCAAGCAGTCTCAATTTGTAGAGGAATCCCACCTCTTGTGGCAAGCATCCAGACAAACTAGTATTGATGAGAAGCAGTTCCTCCAGCGTATCGGCGAAATTGGCTATGGTTGGTGAGAGGCAGCCTCCAAAGTTGTTGTTGGCAAAGACTAAGACAGTGGCTGAACTTTTGGTGAAGCTTGCGGGAATCACAGAGGTGAAGCGGTTGTTGTTGAGGAATACCGCGTCATTGGGTCGGCTGAAGAGGGCAGAAGGAACTGGCCCTTCAAATTCGTTGTACCGAAGGTCGAGGAATCGAAGAGTTGGGAGAGAGATCACAACTTGAGGGAAAGGGCCTGCAAATCTGTTGTTGCTGACGTCAAGCTCAAAGAGGAGGCTCATGTTTGCTAAGCTCTGTGGGATGCATCCACAGAACCGGTTACTGTTGAGGTGGAGAAGGGCGAGATCGGAGAGGAGGCCGATTTCGTCAGGGAGGAGGCCGGCTATGTCAGCCGAGTTTAGGTCAATGCCTGCAACTGTGGTGGCTTTGGTGCCGGGATATGGTGCACAGTATACACCGGTGTAGTTGCAGACGGATGGACCTACCCAGTTGGTAGTGAAGTTTTTCGGGTCAGAGATGATTAGGCGCTTCCATGCCTGGAGGGCAATGTAGGCCTGGTGGAGCTTCGGGTTGGAGACGTGGGAGGAGCTGTGGCGGTGTTGGTGGTGGGCGGTGGAGGAGCTGTGGTGGGCGTGCTTGGCTGCCAGGTTATTGTGGAAGGAAGAGAGGTGGAGGAGGAGGAGAAACAAGGCAGTGGTGGTGAGGATGGAAGAAGAGTGTGAAGTAGCCATATTGCATTGCTATGCTATGCTATGTGAAAGTGAACTAGCAAATTGTCCGCTTTTGTAAGGAGCTCTTTCCTTTTCAAATCAAACCCTCCCAGTCTCCTTAGCCATCATGCTGTTCATGCCCATTGAAACACTTTGATTTCCTCTGCAGATTTTAACATTCGAGCGAACTGTTACAACGACCTGTTACAGCGACTGTTAACCGTTACGAATGGTCTCAAGAGGGTTTTCGTTGTCAGGCTGCAGTGGGAGATGGGTTAAAGTAAAACTGCACCAATTGGGAGGGAGGGAGGGAGGAAGGGAGGGAGCTCAATATCAAAGTTGAAGTGTAGGAGGAGAAGACGATGGCCATGAAAAGGACCCAACTCCTTTCGGGTAGTTTTCGCAGTGGTTTCGAGTGGCGATGGAGAAAGAGAGGGTTTTCTTGAAACCTAAGGGATATAAGTAAGACAATGTGTGTTTGTAGCAGTGTCCTTTTGAGTGGGGTGAACGGGTGATGATCAGATCAAGTTCCCCAGAACCTTCCAGTTCATGGCATTTGGAAGGTTACTCTCTCAATACCCTGAAAACACGCGCCTCCTGTCTAATCACCAAGAAAAATTGAACTGCACATCTGTAAATGTCCACTTAAGAGATGGAGAAAGGTTATGGAAATTGGTAATTAAAAACGAAATTTCACTAGTTCATGTTCCACCTTCGCCTATTCATAAAGGGGTCTTCGGCCTTCAGAACATAGATCGAGTGATCAGATAAATAATATGCGATGTTAATTTGATAAGTTATGAATTCGATCTTATAAGGGTAAAAGGTTTAATCTGTGATTTATCTCTTTTAACGTAATTGAAGATACGAATATTAGGAGTTGCACAAAAATAATCACCCTAAAAGAAATCTCTGCAAAAATTATAAACATGACAAATAAAAGTCTCAATTCATTAATAGAGGGCCATATTATTAATGCCTAATAATAGTTGTTCTGTCTTGATTTTTTTTTTTTTTATAATCTTGTATCTTTTGTCGTAGTAACTCATATTATACTTGTTTGTCAAATCATCTAAATTTTGATATTATACATGCATCGTCCTACAAAAATTTCACTTCTATCGCCCACCACCACCACCACCACCACCACCTGCACCGCCCAACAAAGCCCAGATTGCACCAAAATCCATTGCAGGCCTAAAAACTGTACTTTTTAGTTTTTTAAGTCCAGGAATCACCAAAGTCCGCCATGTTGGGCTGGGTTTTCGCATTTGTGGGGACGAGTCAGTAATTTTTACTTAATTATTAATTAAGTAAAGTAAAATCTGTATGAGTTAGGCTTATATGAAAAATTTAAGAGTATGTTTGTCTTAAAAATATCAAGTATTAAACCCTTCTAATGTGGTAACCGTACTCAAAAGAAAAATGTGAAGAAAAGTGCAAAAATTAAAAAAAAATGTGCAGTCCAGTTTTTATCAAAAAGGTGTTTGGGAATGGATATGTGATTTGATTTGACTGAAATTTGGTCAGTTTGTTCACAACGTACGGCTCTATTGAATGGTGTAGATTAATTTTAAAGCTCTCTGTTAACAGGTTTCTACAATAGTTGTCGTTGCAGTCTAATTTTGATCGAGAGGATATTTGGGATTTGATCAGTGGTTCGATTTGACTGAAATTTGGTCAACATATTCGCAACACAGAGTTCTACAATTTGAATGGTGAAGATCAATTTTTGAGTTTTCTGTTAACAAGTTTTTACAATAATTGTCGAGTTTTTTATTCAATGAGATTTCTACTATTTCTAATTGTAGTTGTTTGATAAGAGTTGTTACTTGAAAAGATGTTTAACAAGTTTTTACAATAATTGTTGAGTTTTTTACTCAATGAGATTTCTTCAATTTCTAATTGCAGTTGTTTGATAAGAGTTGTTACTTGCAAAAATATTGTTATGTGTCCCTAATTATTGACAACTAGAGAAGATTTTCGTATATTTTCATTATTTGTTTGATAGTAAAAGTTTTGAGTAAACTCTAATAAAATTTTAATATTGTTATTAATTAATTGTTGCAATTATTTCATATTACTCTATATTTACATAATTTAACTCCCTACTATATTCACAAAAAAAGAGAAAGAACAAAATATTTGAGTATACCTATATTAAGTTATTGATTTAAGGTGCTTTTCTCCCAACACGCCATTGCCATGCCATTCCATTCCATTCCATTACACCACCAGCCCAATAAGTGACCCCAGAAAATAAGTTTAAAAAGTGGTCAGTTATAAGCGGAGGCTCTGACGAACCCATGTTGCACAAAAACAAACTGGTTCCAAGATCCAATTTTGAACCCGACTTGTGACCCAAAAATATCATCCGATGATGATAAACATAGCAGTAAAAAGTACTAAATATACAAGGTAATGAAGCAACAGGGCAGCCACGCCCAACACCCGTGATGAACAATCCAAAAACATTAATCATAAAAGCATTTGGTTGACGCATTACAGAAACCGCTCCAGACAATAACATTTTCCAGCTAAAGCACGGTTGTGAAATTTAAAACCGTCAAATTATTTCTCACAAAACAGCCGGAAAAAACTACGGTGGTCTAGTGCATGAAGCACGGAGGAGCATCAAATGAAGGTTCAAAGAGAGGTATTCTGGTCTATATAACTCATGAAATCCCTAACATACTCGGAGAAACATAAAAGGCACCATGTGTTTTCTTGACAAAATTATTCAAAAACAGATAACACCTAAATAACCATATTTCATCATCATCATCATTTGATTTGGAATTTAGCCACCACCTGATCCATATTTCTTGCCGAAAGCAAGGACCTGCAACTTGTCGTAACCAGCAAGCACACCAGCTCCCGCAACAGCACGCAAGATATTTGCTCCGGCACCCTTGAAGAGCGATTTTGAACCTTCATTCTTCAAGATTTGATTAAATGCATCCAGGGAGCTCTTGTACTTGACAGCTTCTCCTGAGGTCATCATCATCCTTCTACGCACGGTGTCAATTGGGTAAGAGGCCAAACCAGCACCAATGGTAATCCCCCATCCCAGCAGGAAACTTGCCAAGAAACTATCCTGCAGATATTAACCGCACGTATATAAGTGTTGTGCAACGGGAAGCTACAAGCAGTAACTTAATAAGTGAAAAAAGAAGAGCCAGGCCACTGCTCAAGCTAGACATTGGTTGAATTACCCTTTGACAAGAAGATTCAGACAGCCAAGGCAGGAGAACAAAATTATTACAAACTAGTACTTAGAGGTGAAACGGCAGATAAACAAATAGTTCAGCCGGCCTCAATATATTGCCAAAAAAACCAAATAGGATTACCAACACCCCCTCTGGTCTGTTCACAATCTAAAATATTCAACTCTGTTTATAATGACCCAGTATATAAGATCGCATGTTTCTCTTATTTTACATGCCTAGTACTACAGAAGGGAAACATACAGGAAGATATAGATCAACTCCAAAACAAGATGGATCACATATAAACAAGAATAGTTAGTTACCTGCAACTGGCCAACCAGAACCACAGGTTTCAAGGAATCATACATCCCAAAGTAGAGCCCGCGGTAAACAATAATTCCCACACATGAAATGTTGAACCCACGATAAAGACCAGCAACACCATCAGATTTGAGAGTTTTCTTGTAAACATCAATTAAACCATTAAACTGCCGTTCACCCCCCGTCTTAGCAGCCTTAGCATCATTTGCCAGGCGTGTCCGAGCATAATCCAGAGAATAAACAAACAGGAGAGATGAAGCACCAGCAGCACCACCTGATGCCAAGTTCCCAGCAAACCACTTCCAGTAGCCATCCTTATCCTTCTTGAAATTAAACAGCCTCTTGAAGTAATCTTTGAAAGCAAAGTTCAGGGCCTGAAAGCAAAGACAAATGATAAAACTAAAACCTAAAACAGAATGAATAACCTTATATATATATACAAATATATATAAATGATTGATGGAGTTGCAAATTAGGCCTTCAATAAATGAAGATCTGAGCGTCCAATATCAGATTGACTGAATGGAAACTTATTATGATATAAAAACCAAAGTTTTTAATCAGATTAAAGCAAATGGATGGATGAAGCCATTACAGAGATAGGCAAATCTGGACCATATTCAGATTACATATTCTCTCCCAAAAAAAGGATGCCAGAATGTCTTTTTTACCCTCTTCCTTCCATGGTGGGCCCAGCAGGTAAGAGGCAGGGCACTGGAAGAAGCATTTGGGCTACGAAAATACCATAACCATTAAAGGAAATAGATAGATCATAGAATATAGCAGAAAACAAGCTTACCTGGGTCGGAAAATATCTGATAACATTGGCAGTGTTCCCTCTCCAAAGAGCGATAACACCTTCATCCTTCATGGTTCTGGCAAAGCAGTCACTAATTCCCTTGTATGGTTCAGACAGCCTTCCAGTTTTGAGCATTTCGTCCTGATTCTGAATTAAGAGCTTGACTCTCTCTATTGGAGCAGCAGCAGTCTTGGATACAGCAGCAGAAACTCCTCCCATGAGGAAGTCCACCATAAAGCCGCCAAAACCTTTCTCTGCCGGAGCTTGCACAAAAACAGGGGACAGTGGTGATACAGATTCCAGGCCACTGCCATAACATGATGGAATCAAAGGTCGCTGCAGACCTCTATTCACATATGCACCGGTCAAATTTGGTAGACCAGCATTCCTGTTGTGCAAGTTGGGAGAAATTTGAGACAATAAATAAGATTGCCCATGTATCTTCTTAATTACTGATGGATGATGTGATCCATCTGCCATATTTGCAGCTCAAGGTGGTGACCTGCAGACAAGAACTGACATTGATTGTGTGGAAGAATAAAATAAAGCAAAATAACATATGACACAAAATAGTCAAAAGACTAAACATGAGAAAAAGCATTATTAGTATAACAATTTTGACAATTACAAAATTGATGCAAGAATGCAAGAGGAAATCCAAAGAAATACAACAAATGCCTGGTCAATGACTAAGTACATAAGATTATTGTGAGATGTACTTCTCTTTCAGGTACAATTGAGCAATATCAAAAGCATATCTAGTTATTTTTTCAATGGTCATTACAAGGAAAAATGATTATAAAATTACACATGCACCCATTGTCCAGATCTTGCCATGAAAAATGAGACAGTATAAACAAAAAAAAAAAAATTCTCCTAGGAGTAAAATCAGACTTTTTACCACCTAGCAAAAAAAAAAAAAATCTCTTTTAATCCTGTTAATCTCTTTAAGTATTTCCTCTTCAAAATATGTTTCTCTTGAAGAAGTTCTATACCTCAAAGGTAAGGTAAATACCAGGGAGGTCAGTATTGGTGTCACCTGCTCTATACAAAAAAAACCTGAAGTGAGACTAGTGACCAGGATATAAGAAAAAGGCTCCGCCAAGAATATAAGAAAAAAGCTACACCATAATCCATGATTCCCCAAAACAAGAGCCCCAACCAAAAATTTGTACCTTAAAACAAAGGATTGCTAACAAAAAAATGAGTTCATAACCAAATAAATGATCTCAATAAAGGTTAAATAAGATGCGGATTGCCTCATAAAGTTATTCTTTTTAAAGCCACATAAGGAAAATACCAATAATGGTTTCAACAAGTTTAACAAGCTTAACATAAACACCTAATTGCACCAACAAAAAGCAGTACCCGGAACATAAGTGATGTTACAAGAATGAAAACAGAATAGTCAAAACATCAACCATAAAAACATGGTGGCTGCTCAGGCTTAGGATAAACCAATGGCAGTGAAGAAGTCAAAATACCTAGAAAACATGGTTGCTGCGCAGCCCATCATTCAATTTATGTCTGTATTTGAACCCTGAACTTTTTTTTACATGTAAACGGTAAAATACAGGAACATCGAGCCCATATATATTTTTCTTCATTTCAACCGTATTCTATTTGCACATCACAAAAGTTTTTCAAACCATCAAATTTCAAGCAACAAGCCCAATATAATTTATTCTGTTGGAAGAAGGACAGGAAAAGATAAATGGAAGTAGGTATCTACTTGTGAACAGGTATCACTCACTACCTAGGAAAATAAGAACATAATTTTAATGACCAGGTCACCAGGATACAACAGAGTACTCTTAAAATGGACGATATTGCAAAGTCAACGCCTTTGACCTTAGTAAAACGCTTCCCATAATTTTGGAAAACGATGATGGCACAATTTTCTCTAGTTGAATTGTGTCATGTTCCCACAATAAGATTTGAAATTGAAATCATAAACTAACTTGCACAGCTACTGAACATAATTCTCTTTGATTGAGAATCTTTTTCTGCCATAACAAAACCACCCACAGTTGAACCAGAAACCACCAAGCTCAGATAAAAACTAAAGAGTTCTACAATAGTCTACCTAAAGAGCTATCAGATCTGGGGAAAAAATCCAGACATTCACTAACCACATACCATTGCAACTAAAAACAAAATAATGATTTCTGCCAATCGATCACATCACGGAGTAACTCAAAAAAACACTACGAATGCCGTATTTAGCATGAGAAAACCAATAGCTAAATACAGTACCGAAATCAAGGCAAGATCACAAAAAGGCTATGCGATTTATGCTCGGATAGTCCATTTGTCAGCTTAGAAAACATGAACATACGAAAATCATCCAAAAACCTCAGATCTTTGCCCTAGCGAGTTTACACCCAACTACGCACTTAATCTAGGGGAAAACTTTCTCATCACCATATTTCAGTTTCCTTTGCCGGATTGATTTCTCAGAAACCGAACGAGGATTAAAGCAAAGGAGAAAATGAATAGAGATCGAGCAGAAGAAATAAGGAAACCAAAGAGAAAAAAAAAAAACCCTAACCTTTGAGCGGTCGCCGAGGAAGTAATGCTCGGCGGGTTCCTGATTGTGAGGATGAGAAACAAGCGCGAGTCGCGCATAAATTTGAGAAAGGGAGCTGCGAGGGGTCTAGGGTTTGCGTCTAATTTACGCATTTGACACTACTGGATCTCGATATTACAGATCTGCCACTCGTTGTTGACCAAGCCCACTAGCCCAAACTCCGGCCCACTCAGACCATTGCTCTAATTAATTTTTTTTCCTTAAAAGAAAAGGCAAAACGTAAAGTGCTCATTTAAAAAATTAAAATAAAAATAATTATTATTATTCATTTGAGATAATATTATTAGCCCTCTAACTCTTAAATTAAGACTATATTAAAGGATTGACAATTTAATTAATCGAATAGCGCAAAACTCAAACTCAAAATCTTAAATTTAAGCTAAATAGGTTGATTGAATTGTAATAAAATTAATCTTTATTTTAAATTGCAACAAATCTATGAATATATTTAATTTTGACTTACATATTTTTCGACCCAAATTAAGTTATTTAATGGCCCAATGGAACTTCCCCCGTGTGATATTTTTATGGGGAAAAATATAATCATGTGTTGTTTTGGTCAAAGGCGGCAGTCAACTTAGGGTGGCTTTCAGTTACTTTGACGCGCTGCAAGGTGATTGGATAATCCAACTGCATTACTCAATTTTATATATAATTAAATTAAATTACAATTTAAAGCAATCAAAATGACTATTATTTTTTATTCACCTGAAGTGTCTAAGTTTCGCCCGACTAATCTCTAAGGACGGGTGACCTTCACTCTTGATGCACTTTTAGGTAAATTCAAATGCAAACACAGTTTATACAAATTTAAAACTGAAAAATAACTAAATTTTATTCGACATAATTAGTGTTAGAAAAACTTATTATGAAACTAAGAATACGTGTCTTTCGAGAGAATATTTTTTATTTATCATTTTTAATTTTTATTTTTATTTTTATTAAATATGAAATTAGGTTAGATTTTAAAAAATAAGAAAATGTATTTAAAATCATGTTATTTTTTACTTACAATAACCAATCTTTTAAAAGAAGAATAAAGTTGGATTTCAAAAGATAACGATCTAATGATCAATTTTAAAGGTGATGGCACATTATCAAACTATAATAGTTGTGAATGTTCAAGGAAGATGAAGGGATATTTTTTTACACAAGTAAATAAGTTTTAAAATATTTTGACTTTGTTTAGATGTTAAATATTTTAAATTAAAAAAATACTTAAATCTAATGATATTTTTGTTGTCATAGAATTTATAATGTACAGGAAAAATACAATCCAATACATTTCCCAAAAAAAATATGCAAAAATATAAATCAAATATAAACAACAATTCATAGTTACTCATATTTTTTTATTTACTTTTTCAGAAAAAAAAAAAGAAAATCAACAACAACAACAATCCAAACAAATTGATGATGGTTTTGGGACTAATCAGCACATGTTACCTTGAAATTTTGATTTGAGGTGACAATCTCAAGAACTTTACTTGCAAAATAAACAAACCATATTATCAACTTTGATAACTGTTTCTCGAGAGCTGCACTAGCAAGAGAATGAGATGAGACTGATCTCCTAATTTAACTTTTGATGCTCAAATTAATAATGTCACTAAAAAAAGTAATGAATTTATTTGAAAGAAATGAGATATTTGAAATTATTTAAAAAATTATTAAATTCTTGAGATTTTTGTTAGGACTCTCAAGTTTAACTGTTATTAGATAGTAAAATTTTTTATTTAAATTTAAATTAAAAGATTTATCAAAATTGACCTAAATCTTTTCAAATTGAGATATACAAATTTATATTTTTCCCTGTATTATATTTATAATTAATAGATAGTGATTATAAATTTTTGTAAAACTCTCTCAAAATACGTTACACTTTTCTCTCTTTATTGATTTTACTTGGCATTTTAAATCTTAAGAGATAGAGGTGTCAAAAAAAATCAAAAAATCGATAAATCGGATCAAATTGGATCGAACTATGTCTTTTGGATTGGTCTATGGTTCAAAGGTTAAATTCTGATTTTAAAAAATTAAGAACTGATATATTTGGTTTGATTACTGATTTTTTTTTTAAACCGTGATTCGAATAGAACTAAAATCGATATTATATTTATATATATTATAATTTTTTTGAGTATATATATATACATATGCATAAATAGTATCACTTTCTATTGAGATTCACATATGTTCACACTTTTATGTGCTATTGTTATACTAAATGGTCGATATAATCTCATTTGATGAGATAGTTTATAAATTATTTTGTTTTACTTTTATTTCAAGATTTGAAGCGTTAATGAAGTTTTGAGTTTATTTTAATTAAAAAATTTATTTGTAATTTCATATTTTATAAAAATATTTAGAAGTTAAATGTTAATTGGATAGTTGAAGATAGATTGGTTATAGTTTGGTTTTATATATGTAATGGTTTAATTGAGTTCTTATTTTTTTAAAATTATTAAAAATGGTTCAATTACTAAATTTTTATAAAATTAGATTAACTCGAATCGTATAGGCTATTAAGAAAATTAAAATTAACTCCAAGATCAAATAATAAGACTAACACGATGAGTCAATGATAATGGTCAAAAGAGGACACTAAACTTGAAATCAGGGGTACAAAAATAATTTACTTGGGATTATGATAATTAATTAATCCAATACATTATCTTAAATCTAGAATAAGGCATCAAGACATGACAAATTTATAAGTACTATAATTTAACGTGTCTAGAATTGTAAGCACCTTTGCACGGGTATTACAACCACCCGAGCTATTTGAACGAAAGTGCTTATATAAAGGAAGAGAAACAAATACAAGACAAAAATGCCTTGAATGCATACATATAAAATACCACAGCAGAAGCAAAATAATATACATGCATGTCCACAGGAACCCCACTGGAACAACGGTCGAGGAGTGTATATAAAAATATATAGACACCTGTGCCAACAATAAAAGATACAGGGAATAATCCGGCACAGTAAAAAATGGAAGACAAAAATACCGACAAAATATCAGAGATAACGGGGGCGACTAACTGTACACCGAACCAACGCGGCCGGCTGCTAAGTGGAACAATCCTCTCCTTCGGCCTTTGCTTTACCCTTACTTGGAATGATGGAAAGTAAGGTGAGTCGTAAGACTCAGCAAGTGTATAAGAAATGAAAGGCTATAAATAAAAGAATAGACCATCCCAAACACAGTCCCACAAATATACACAAACCATGAGACGCTACAACACAACAGTACAGCATAATAAAAGCATATATCGGTCATTGGGGCCCACATAAGACACTTGGCACCTAAGTCCCATACCAACCTGCTGTTGCCCTGAAAGACAACAATATCCTCAACAAACCTGTGTGCACTGTCCCGGGTCGGTACTCCCGTCACCCGTATCCTCATCGGTACTCCTGACAACCGAGCCATAGGCTCACTCGGAACGGTATTCCTGTCCGAGAACTAAATACTACCAGCAACCATGCAATGCACATAAAATGCAATGGCGTAATGAGCATCAACGTGATACAAGGTGCCTATACATCCAGGCATCAGGCCATGCTCCGCCCATATAGTAAGCCACACGCGATGTATATGCCCATGTTGGATGCATCATAATCAAGCTAAAATGTCCGTGATCAAGCATAACCAAATCATGTTAATCCTAACATGTAGCCCATACCCATGTGCACATCAAACCATGCAACAAGAATAAAATATAAGCAGGCATGCTATAATCACATAACGGCTAAGATAGTCAGCAGTGCTTGGCATCAGTCAACGATTAGTGGGTAGGAGAGACCTGTCGGCAGCCTAAGGTAGACTGTACGACAGTCACTCCGTCACCAAACCGCTGATCCTAGCCCCCACTACACGACCGCTCCAGCCGAACAACAACCAAAAATCCAATTATAATACCCGAACCGCTAAGAACCTAGCCCCGAGTGAGTATGACATCATTCTCAACAAGCAGGGGTGGCACAAACCCCCGTAGATAACCAACGAATAAAACTCACAAGACCAGTTTAATAAATTAAATTTTAAACTAACTATTACAAAATTTCATAATTAATTAATAGTCGAAATAAACGAAGGGAGGTCAAATAAATTGCCAACGAAAGAACCGAAAAGGTAGGTAAGAAGAACTTGCCTTATCAGAGATATCCTTAGACTCGTTTGGTTCAAAAGCGGCAAAAATTATACAAATTGTAATATTCCATTTATTTGTCAAAATTAACAAAATTAGATGCAAAACAAAATTCTGACCGTACAAAATATTAATTACTAACTGCTCTACATATCTGGATAATTAAAACTTGAATTAAACTTAATTAAATCTAGATTTTCCACCAAAATTTCCCATTTTTTCTCCCGCGCGCTCGCTGGTTTTTCTCTGAATTTTACTCACTATTTGAGCAAAAAGGAATGCCCAAAGTTGGGCTTAAATTGGGCCAAAAAAGGCTGCCAGATCGCAGCCACGTGGTTGCCGCTGGGACGTCACAAGAATAATCTCCTTTATTTCTTTTGCATATAGACAATGCAACCTAAATTTGTAGGAGAGTTGAAATTTCGATCATTCTACGGTCCAACCAAAAACACCAATTGATATATGATTTGGTCAAAGATCAAAAATCGATTGGGCTAACTTGTTTTATTTTGTAAAATTTTTGATATTAAATTAAATGTTAAATTTGGCAATTATTTAGTTTGTTTTATAGAGTTAGAACTTAATTAACTTAATTTAGAATGTTACATTATATTATGTTTTTTTTTGTAAATAAAAATTCATTAAACAAGAAAAAACGTAAAGCGCTTACAAGAAAAATGCAGAAACATACTCTGCAAACATGAAAACTACACGAACCGAAAAGTATAGTAGATCAAGAAATAATGGGGAGCAGTAATGTTACAACATAAATGCCTCAAATAGGTAAAAGACAAAGAAAAGTAGAGAAAAACAAAATAGACCTATGGAAACCCTTCACGTGTAAAGGTCTCCAACCGACAAAAATAACCTCTATCCCCCAAAACTACCACAGAATCCCAAAACAGACTTGCATGTGCACGGGGCAACAGAACGCAACAAAAGGAAATTTATGACTTGGGGGATAGCCCAACCAGAGGATCTGTCAAGAAAACAAACTCACACACCATAGAATTAAAAGCATATAAAAAATCATCATGACAAAGAAGAAAAAGCATATAAAAAATCATCATGACAAAGAAGAAAGAAATGATTAAACCAAGCAAAAAAGGTGAAATGCACCAAAAATGGATAAAAGTCAAATATTGTAGAGTATGAGAGAAGCGCATCGAAGTTAATTGAGACCAAACTAAGGTTCGGATCTAGGAAGCAAGCTGAAAAGGGGAGAGTTTATTGTCACGAAAGTAGTGGCTATTGTACTCTTGCCAAATGAAATAGACAACTTCTTATATTAAGTTGATGGTTGAATATTGATTCTTATTAGATTTTTTTTTAAAAAAGTATTTGGATTATATATATAAATATATGTGCATATTTTTCTTAAAATATATATTTAAAAACTAAAATAAAAATATATAGACACACATATATATTGGTTTGGATTGAATGAATACATCTACTAATTTTCAACTTATCTGTTTTTAGCGGAGCTGTAAGAACTCTTTCTAAGTCACACTCTAGACAATCTTCTTTTGTAGTTGCAAGCTAACAATGACAAATAAAAAATAAAAGTTGAAAATTGATTCAATTTTTCTTACGTTGTCCAATTCCCATTTTTCTTAGATGACTTTCTTTTGCAAATTTTGAAAATATGCATTTTTATAAATATTTAATTATATAAAAAATAAAATTATATTATATGAACTTAATTTCTATCCCTATACTAAAAAACAAATCAACAGAAATAGACTTGTTAAATAATACCTTGCGTCGTTTGTTTCAAAATTTTGAACATGATTATAAAAATCAAATTGACAAATTTAATTTTTATTTTTAATTAAAAATAAAACATAAAAACTTAAATTGAAAACAAATATATATATATATATATATAAACATTGATAACTGTTGTTGTCAAAATACAACAATCTATTTTTAATTACAGGAGAATACAAGGTGCGTGGCTGATCACAGGAATCTCGTTCAGATCTCGTGAACGTTTTGAGAGTCTTATCACCAACGTATGTTGAGAGTCTCGTCACCAACACACTGAGAGTCTGATGACTGAGTGGGTCATACTCTCTTGTTCATTAGATTCACTCGATCATCATACTCTCCCGTTTATCACTCACTCGAATGGGAGAGTCTGATAACGGAGTGAGTCTAATGAATGGAAGAGTATGAGACTCTCAGTACATTGGTGACTAGACTTTCAGTGCGTTGGTGACGAGACTCTCAGCACACGATGATGAGACTCTCAACGTACGTTGGTGATAAGACTCTCAAAACGCTCACAAGACCTAAACGAGATTCCTATAATTAGCCACACATTTTTTATTCTCTCACAATTAAAAATAAATTATTATATTTTGACAACAACAACAAAAAAATCAAACATATCCTTAGTGGATCACACTATTTTGTCGTAATTATTTAACTTTATTACATGTTAGAAGTTTAGAAAGTAACTAATCTTGACGGAACCAATGTAGTAAATCTATCAACTTAGGGTTAAAAAGACAAATTTGTTTGCACATGAGAATTTGAATTCGAGTCTAAATTTGGCTTAGACTTTTATCCAGAAGCAAAATTATTTTCTTGATAATTTAGATTTTCGTGTAGCCCATTGAAAAATAATAACAACTTTAATTTAGGGACAAAATTATATTGGATAAATTGTAAAGAACACCCTAGGTTTGCCAAAATTGCTGAAAAGCCATGACGTTTGGGAAATAGCAAAAACTACCCCTCCATTATGCTGTTGTTATATTGGATTTCAAAATGAAAAATTTGCCCTTTGAATTTAAAAACAGTTTTCTTAGATTTTAAGAAATTAAGAAAATGACTAAATTGGCCACCTTCTTAATGTTGACTGTTCTCGCTTTTTCCATGCCATCAGTATGGCCTGAACTAATTAAAAATGAAATAACCATTGTTTAGAAAAAAAAGGACTGAAGAAAAATCAGGGAAGGAACATCTAAATCACATGGACAGAGAAAAAAAATAAAGAGAGATAAAAGGTAGAAATGACAAATGGGCGGCTCAGGTCGGGCCGTCTCTTACTTGGCCCACTTATTTTGTGGGCTGAGTCGAATTTGACCCTCAAGGGAGGCGGGTTAAGCCAGGGAATGGAAAATAGAGACCCGACACAACCCTTAATAAACGGGCTAAGATGGGCTAGGTTAGGCTATTTTGGTGGGTAGGTTAGGCTATTTTGGTGGGCAAGCCACGGGCCACAAACCACTGGCCTGACCCCATTTATTACAGTAAAAAGCTGGGTTGGGAGGCAGGCTGGGCAAGCAGGCCCATGGGTCTCCTCGCCCATTTGCCATCTCCAATAAAAGGTAAGCATATTAATCAAGAGGACTATTTATGTGATCAAGGGATCGCTATCGATGTTAAAAGAAAATGGAATCAAAGATAGTGAAAGGTATGCTAATGTGATGTGTTTTTCTTTTATCAACATTATTATTGTCATTTTTTAGAAATCCTAATTTTTTGGGATCTTCATTTTAGGACAATATCTTAAATTGAAAGAAACCCTAATTTCTCATATCAATATTCGTGACACCCTAATTATTGGAAAAGCCCCTAATCTCAAGAAACCCAACTTATCTAGACAGTTTAAACCTCATCTAGGAAACATAATAAACTCATTACGCACCCTAATTTGATTTGTAAATTGTTATGTAAAATATTATTATAGGATTGAGACGTGTGCAATTTATGCATGTCATTGGCTCTATGTAGTATGTTTAGATGTTTGGTATGCAATTTATGTTACGATCATATATCTAAATGTTTTGATGTTTGTTACATTTCAGGTTTGGTATGTCTTCCAAATTATATGAATTAAAGGTCCATTATGATGGAGCTTTTGAGACACTAACAAAAATAGATCCTGGCCATTATTATTACATATACTTGTGACTAAATGTTATGGGGTTGCACTTGCATGTAAACTTAGTCCTACGAGTAATATAAGAATGCTTTGTATTGTATGTATATCGTGTATTAGAAATTAAGTAGTTTAGTGTGATGATGATGTGTTGTTGATATTTGAGTTTCACAATATAGTAGACATTTATATGGAGTCTTAAGAATTTCCATCCAAAAGGAAGGATTCTTATAAACATTAGGAATACCTCTCCTACCTTTAGTACTAGGTAGCTCTAAACCATAAAAATGACAAAGATGGCTTGAAATGTTTTTCAGCCCATTTCTATAATTTGCAAAACATTTTAGGGGTGTTTCCCAAATTACAGAAAATTATCGAAAACATGTTTATGGCGACCGATCTAGTGTTTAGTTCAGTTTTCTTCTTTTTTTGCATTTTCGAATCCTGAAGTTTCCTCACCATGCATCATAGGTCCCCAAACAGTCTAATTTCCAGCTTGGTGTCCGGTATTTCTTCCTTTAGGTTCTAGCTGGGTGTTCCCAAATAGTCCAATTTCTAGTTGGGTGTCCGATGTCTAGTGTCCCCAAAGTTCATGAACCCTTGTCGTTCTTTCAGGTTCCAGCTGGGTTGTAACGCCCCACTTTTTTTTAGCGTTAAATATCATATGAATTTTGGGAATATATATTTTTCTTCAATATAAACCATATCCCGACAATCTCGTTTTACCTTTCCAGCATACTAAATAAGAATCAATAAGTTAAGATAGGTAATCATCATAAATGCGGAAACTTAAAATCGAAACCTGATATGGTACATAATCAATTTACTTTATTTATAACATAAGAATCCGTACCATAGTTAACATCATATCCTCAATATTAAAATGCATAAATACATGAAAATTCCATAATATTCTAATAAGGCTAATCATCAATAAAGTATCAGCTAAAACATATCTGAGTCAGCTTGTTGAATCCATCGGTCATGCCATCATGTGTCATTATATCTCAACCTGTTCATTGCCTAAGCTGCAAGTTTAAACTGGAATGTTGGAATGTTCCAAGGGCATAACCCATTAGAAGATGAAACTTCTAGTGAGGGTCCGAAACATATATACATATGCGCATGATGCAGTAATATGAACAACATTTTGCCCTAGTGTAACTTCCCTAGCCCGACGGCCCGGCATGGAATCCTAGGTAAATCCCGAATCTCTATAGGATAACCCTAACGTTATTCCATCATCGCCATTGAGAAATTACGGCTACACTCTGGGGGCAACATCTCATTCCCATGCATAATTATCAATATGACAATAATATCGTGTCATACAAATATCACGACCTTCCATGCAATATAACAAAATGAATATTGCATTCATAAGTAGCATGCATATATAACAATCATATCATGAATATAAGTTCTCGTCAGAAAACCACTCACAAAACCAGGTTTAGGATAAAATTACTCACATTTGTCCAAAAGATCAAGACACCTCGAAAAGCGTGCATCGCTTCGATAGGAGCCCCACCTCGATTTTTGTGTCAATTCTCAAAAGTTATACCAATCACTTCATTTCGATTACGTCAATCATAAAAATGATATTAAATCACTAAATATTCTCAATATTCCATTTATTTCGTTTTTCCTTTATTTTCTCTCACTTTTCCTTATAAAAATTTCAGTAAATACCATCGAGACTATTTTCTCAAATCTAATTCCACAACAATTCATAATAGACTATGAACTTCAAGGAAAAAATACTGAACTTACCCAGATGTTGCGTTTTCATGCAAAACGAGGCTCTTTGATGCTAAAATTGAGAAATCAGGAAGCCGAATTTCAAAACTTTTTGCATAGATCTCCATAAAATATTTTTCTCTAATTTTCAGAAAATTTTCCAAAATTTTTGGACCAGCCACTTGCTCGCACGCGCACGCGCTAGGGCGACTTGGCGTGCGTGAAGGAACGTGCGTGACCGGCACGCGCCGATCGTCTTCTCGTGCGATCCGGTAGCCGCGATCTGGGATTTTGATGCCATCTTGAAGCCCTTATCTATTCGATCCATATGGCCAAGTTTGAGCTTGAAAAGAGCACTGGAGGGCCTCCGACCAGCCGCTTGAACTCTCGACCTAGGCAGTCTGCCTTCTTTTCCGACGATGCTCGAAACCATGTCAAACCCTCATCAAAATGCTTTTAACTCTCCAGAATTGATCCTTAGGGCATGGGAAACAAAAACCCTTTATTCCCATTTCCCAATTTGTTCAAATCAGCCTCAATTTGCTCTAAAATCGATCATCATAGACGCCTATTTATAGGCATTTTCAGGCATCCAAATGCCATTGGCCGAGCAACCCATTTCCTTTGGAGCTTCCACCTCCCTTAGATCTGTCTGGAACAAGCCTTACTGACAACCAAAAGCGATTTACAGGCACTCGATTGCGCGACCACTTTCGGTTGCTTTTCTTCATTTTCTGGCCACCATGATGGTTGTTGTCAGGTAAGCTTTTTACAAAAGATGCTCCCCTGACCAAGCCTCGTGCAACCTTGTGGCCAAAATTGGCTATGGCCGACCGGCCATGTGCTGGCTATGGCCGACCGGCCATGTGCTGGCTATTGGCCAAACTTTGAAAAATTATATTTTAGTCCCTCAACTTTTGGCCTTTCTCATTTTGACCCTTTTCACTTAACCCCTTTTCTTTCCATTATTGCCATTAGGCCCTCAAGTCCTAAAACATCCATTTGACCCCCAAAGATTCCAAGAAATTATCGTTTTGACCTTCATCTGATAAATTTTAAAAAACTGCACTTAGACCCGAATCTTTGTTTTGACCCCAAACCTCTTTGTTTCTTCCTTAAACCACTGAAGGGTTGTTCTTTATGAAAAATCAAAGCCCTCTCAAGTTTCCGTCGACTTCCTGAAAGTCGTTTATAATAATTCGGTATTGCAACCTAATTGGCAACTATTTTTTTAGCTGTACCGAAAACTGTTCTCGATCTCATTTCTTCTGATGCCATAAATCATGCCTCGAAATACTCTTCATGGCCATATCATTTTTCTTTGGCATCTTGACTTCAGGACACTCCCTACAGTCGATTCGATCATTCAAACAGTAATAAATTATCCTTATACTCTCAATTTATCCTTAAATTCTATTTTTTCCTCAAGATAATTTACCCTTAAGTCCTTTAGAATTTCTTGGGTATTACATGGGTGTCCCCAAATAGTCCGATTTCCAGCTAGGTGTCCAGTGTCCCTGAATAGTTCGATTTTTTCCTTCAGGTTCAAGCTAGGTGTCCCCAAAAAGTTCGATTTCTAACTGCGTGTCTGACATCTAGTGCTTCTTGGTTTGCTTCAATACTTCTTGCCAATGAGTTCTTTTACAGGGCCAGGCAGGTTGATAGACAGATTTACAAAATGGGGGCTAAAAGATTAAAATGCCCTCATCCACGTTATTTTGAAAAAAGTGCAAAATAATATGGGCGATGATATTTTAGTTTTTTAGCCCTCATTCTGTAAGCTTGTCTGTCAACCTATCTGGCTCTCAAGAATTTTCTCTTGCCAATTGCTTGAAACTTCTGCTTTCAATTATTTGCTTGCACCTTTGGAATTGTTTACAATTTGTGTCTTATCTTAGTTGAAAGAGTAGAATAAAAAAAAAATACTTTAAAAGTTGTGATCGTAAATAATTTTACTTTTTAGATATGATATAAGTCATTGATGAAGAAAGAGAATGATATCTAATTATCAATTTTGAACTATTTATTGTTTATATTTGTTTGTATTATGTTTGAATTATTTTTATAATTTTTTATATTAAAAATTATATTTTTTTAATTTACACTTTACCTTACATTTTTTTTTTTACTTTTTTTTTAAAAAAATATCATTTTTATATTTCTATATCCGTGCAATCTAGCTAGGTAGTAGTAGGTGTGCACTAGGTTCCAACACTAGTATGGGTGTAGAAGAATAGTAAGGGAACACAAAACAAAATAGTTTAGATGAGGATTATGAGATGCTTAACATTGGGACTAATAGTTTTAATGAGAACAGTAAAGGGTTAGATAGTGATACAGAGGATAGCAGTGGGATAGGTGGTGGTTTTGAGGAGACGGATATAGTGGTCAAATGTTTGATTATCAGTCATATGATAAGACTGCTCCCCACTCTTTTAATGAAGAGATAAATGTTGAAGCGAAAAATGTAGATAGATAGATATATGAAAGGGAAATATTTTCAGACATCTAATAATGGTAAAATATAATTTAAAGTGGAATTGTTATTCAATGGTGTCAACCATTTTAGGCCAACACTAAAGGACTACTCCATTCAAGAGGGGTTTAAATTGGTTAGGGTTAAGAATGAGAAGGTTGAGGTGATAGCAAAGTGTGGGGTTGACAATTGTGGGTAGAGGATCCATGCATATCCACTTTCTGATAACAAAACTTTCTAAGTAAAAACCCTAGGAGTTGATGATACTTGTATCCAAAATCTATATGAATCAAAAGGCAACATCTACATGGATTGTTTGAAAAATGTTAGGGTTGGTTAGGGTAGATCCTTGGGGGAAACTGAACATTGTCAAGTTTGAATTAGCAAGGAATCACAATGTCGAGGTTAAGAGATGTAGGCTTTATAGGGATAAGAAGAGGGTAAGAGATAAAATTGAGGAAGACTATGGATAATCCTACTCTAAATTTCCCTTATACGTAGTTAAAGTGAGAAGAATAAACTCAGAAAGTCTAGTAAGAATGGAGCTACACAAGGTCCATTTTAACCTAGAACTCCCAGCATTCAAGAAAGCATTTATATCATATGCAGCCGTCTAGAAATCATGGTAGGCTACAAGACTTTTCTTAGATTAGATGGCTTCCATTTGAAGAGGCCTTATAGAGGGATCTTATTAGCAATGATTAGGTTAGATAGGAACAATAACATATTTCCAGTGGTTGTGGTTGTGGTTAAATCAAAATGTAGAGAAAATTTTACTTTTTTTCTTGACAATTTGCCTGACATCATTGGCGATGCATGTGATCTTAGGGCTCGGACATCCATAATATTGAAGCAAGCCTATGTCAAAATTTTCCATACCTTATCCACATCCATATTGTGGACACATTTTTAGTAATTTTACGACAGTTCCCAGGGCCTACAATGAGCCTACATTCAAAAGGGTGAGGCAAGACATTTAGGATATTTCGAATGAAGTTGACTAGTAGCTCATGAGGCGTCCATTGCATCAATAGGCTAAGCATCAATTCCAACCATCCTTAGAGTCGGACAATGTCACAAACAACTTGGTAGAATGATGGAATTGATGCGTAAGAGAGTAGATAAGGCAACTACTGGGGAAAAGAGGGTCACGCTTAATGTTTTTAAAAGAATCAAGGCTGTGCAAAAATAAGCCAGAGCTTGTTGTGTATTGTGCGATTGCATGAAAAAGTATGATCCAGAAAATAAGTTTAAAAAGTGGTCAGGTATAAGCGGAGGCTCTGACGAACCCATGTTGTACAAAAACAAACTGGTTCCAAGATCCAATTTTGAAGCCGACTTGTGACCCAAAAATATCATCCGATGATAATAAACATAGCAGTAAAAAGTACTAAATATACAAGGTAATGAAGCAAAGCCACGCCCAACACCCGTGATGAACAATCCAAAAACATTAATCATAAAAGCATTTGGTTGACGTATTACAGAAATCGCTCTAGACAATAACATTTTGCAACTAAAGCACGGTTGTGAAATTTAAAACCGTCAAATTATTTCTCCCAAAACCAGAGCCGGCCCAACATAATTGAGGGTCTTAGGCGAAAAGGTTTGTTGAGCCTTTTCAGTATTATTTTTTTATAAAAAAATAAATAATACATTTTTTTACATAAATATTTCATCATTTTATTAAATAAAAAAAATTAAAATTCAATCAATTACAAAATATAATAATCTCTTAACGATAATAAATTTTCAACTAAAATATAATGTTTCAAAGATAAGAAAAAAAAAAACCAAACAACTTACAACAATAAACAACGAAAAATAAAATTAATTCTTCTTGAAAGTCTAAGAAGATCAGAGCAAAAAACCATATATTTATGATTCTCTTATAGAGAGAAACAAAACATAACATTAAACTGATAGTATTAAAGGATAAAATTCACCAATAGCAATTTTTCATTCTATAAATATGTGTTGGACTATGTTCATCTTTATATAAAATTAATTTTTTTTTTGTCTTTTGAGATGCAAAATTGTTGATTAAATCTCCATAATCAACTTTATCTAATAAATCATGGGTTTTATGGAGAACACCACAGCTACGGTTAAAAAATGGAAAATGGTGAAGGAAGTTAAAAAAATTTAAAATGTTTTATATTTAATTTTTAATAAAATATTAATTATTAAAAAAATAAAAAAATATATAAATATTACAAATTTCTAAAATCTGGGGCTTTCTAATTTGGGGGGCCTAATGCCATGGCATAAATGGCTTATGGGTAGGGCTGGCTCTGCTCAAAACAGTTGAAGGTCTAGTGCATGAAGCATGGAGGAGCATCAAATGAAGGTTCAAGTAAGAGAAGGGAATGGAAGAGAAAGAAAGAGTAAGAGAGTAAGGGAGAAAGAGAGAATAAGAATCTAATTTTGGATAAATTGATTGATACCGTTGTAGGAGGCTAACATAGTTTATATAGTAAACCCATGGGTGCTGCCACAACAGACCACCTCTCCTTTAATAGACTATTTTGTCTTATTCTAGCCCTCCATTTACACTTGGCACAATGGTCTAACAAACTACCAACTTGAAATTATAAAAGCTATAATTAATATTGGAAAGAGAATAGCTAAATCAACTCAAATCTCCGCAGCAAAATTGACCCAAATTTCGGTCTTCCTCTTGTTTTGTGACAATACCCCTTCCTTCAGCAATTTCTTGTCCTCAAGAAATGTTCAAGGGGCTGGCTGCCATTGGAAACTGTTGTAGTAATTAAGGAAGGTATTCCTAGGTATCCTTTACTGAAGACTCCCCTTGCCACCTAACTAACACTTGGATGAGAGGGGCTCTTTGGTGATAAACCCCTCTTATTTCCAATATAGCCTTTGGCTTCTTTGCTCATTCTTTCTCCTTCAGTAGCATTGGTAGCTCAGGGTTGACCCTCTCCTTGCCTGTGGTTCATTTTAATAAGGACACATGAAAGATTGGATGGATTTTGGATCCTTCTGACAACTACAATTGGTAAGCCATTTTGCTAATTCTGGTAGTTATGGGGAATAGTCTGAAGTACTTAGGGCTGAGTTTGGAAACTGGCCCTTGGGAGATGGACTTTAGATGTGGATCCCAGAGTCTTAGGTAGGCACTTTCCCCAACCTCAAACTCACGATCACTTCTCATTCTATCGGCGTATTGTTTCATCTAGTTTTGAGTCGATGCCAACTCCTGCTTGAGTTGTTGCAATACCTCTCTTCTCTACTGTAAGTACTCTTCCACAGCTAGGGTAGAGGCATGCCTTCCCATGGCTGGTAAGGTCGGTGGGTTATACCCAAACACAGCTTCAAATGGGGTTCTCTTTATAGAAGTGTGGTGGCTGGAATTATACCACCACTATGCTAATGCCAGCCACCTATGCCAACTTTTAGGTTGCAACAAACACATGCATCGAAGATAGGTTTCTAGGTTTTGATTGACCTTTTCTGTTTGCCCATCGGATTGGGGATGATAGGCGGTTGAAAGGTTGAGTTTCATGCCCATGTTCTTCATCAACTCCTTTCAAAAATAGCTTGTAAACATCTTATCTCAATCAGATATAATGGACTTAGGAACCCCATGCATAGCTACCACTCTATCCATGAATGCCCTCGCTACTTCTTGGGCGGTGAAGGGATGAGCCAATTCTACAAAATGTGCATACTTAGTAAGTCAGTCTACCACCACCATTATACAATCCTTCCTTTCAGATTTTGACAGACCTTCGATGAAGTCCATGGACACACTTGTCCATGACTGTTTCGGTATTGACAGGGGTTGCAGTAGCCCTAGATATGCCACGTTTTCCTGTTTGCACCTTTTACATGTATCGCACTTCAGCACAAAATCCCTCATTGCCTTTTTGAGTTGCAGCCAATGGAACAATTGCCTCACCTTCAAATAAGTGTTTTGGATGCCCGAATGTCCCCCTAAAAGGGAGTCATGCAAGGATTGTAAGATTTTTCTCTTGAGTTCCTCATCGTGGCCTACTACCATTCCTCCTTTATACCCTGACAACCCATCCACCATGGTGTAACCTTCTGCCTCCTCGTTTGCCAGAGCTAATTTCTCTAGCATGCCTTTTATATGTTCATTTCCCTCATAGTTGTCCACCATTTCTTTGCACCACTTAGGGATCACAACAGTTATGGTGGCTGTACTACCTTCTTCTTGACATCTTGGCAGGGCATCCACAACCAAGTTTTCCTTGCCCTTCTTATATTGTATGGAGTAATCTAACCCCATTAACTTGGCCATTCCCTTCTTTTGCAATTGAGTTTAGAGCTTTTGCTGTAGCAAAAACTTCAAAGACTCATGATTAGTTTTGATCACAAACCTTCTCGCCTCCAAGTAATGTTGCCACTTTGCAACAGCCATAAGAACAACCAAAAACTTATTTTCATATATACTCAAGCCTAAGTGTCTTAGACTAAGAGTTTGGCTTCAAAAAGCCAATGGTTTGCCATCTTACATCAAAACAACCCCAATCCCTACTCCACATGCGTTCATCTCAAACACAAAAGGCTTGCTGAAATCCAGTAGCCCTAATGTGGGAACCTTGCTCATTGCCACATTCAATTTTTCAAAAGCATCTTATGCTTCTTGCCCCCACTAGAAGTTTCCTTTCTTCAATAAATTTGTAAGGGGTTTACTAATAACTCCATATCCCTCAACAAACCTGCGATAGTACCTGGTGAGTCCTAGGAAACCCCTAAAAGCCCTCATGGTAGTGGGGTCTTGGCCAATTGAACATAGCCTCCACCTTCCTTGGGTCGGTACTGACCCCCTTTCCTGAGATTAAATGCCCCAAATATTCCACTTGGTCCTGACCGAAATTCCTAACATACTCGGAGAAACATAAAAGGCACCATGTGTTTTCTTGACAAAATTATTCAAAAATAGATATCACCTAAATAATCATATTTCATCATCATTAAGGTAATTAAAATCGGGATTTTAAGGGGGATCGAAAAAAGATTCATAAAATCGAATCGTAAAATCATAAGATTTTAGAGATAATTAAAAATATCCTTTAATTTTTATAAATATATATTTATAATAACATAATTTTATAAAAAATAAATTAATATCATTTAATAATCTGATTATTCCTTATTATAACTCAAAAGATTATGTTTTTAAAATATAATTCAAAACTAACATGTTAGTATAGGCAATTTAGAGGCAAAATATAATTTAAAATTCTTTAGAGGATGATTCCAATATTCTTCATTAGATTTAAGTTGCAATTTATACTTGAAACGTAAAATCATTTGGGATCTCTGAAGTGTAAAATTGTAAAATTGTATACCTAAAATCGGAATTTTATAAGATTTTATTCTAAATAAGATTTTACATGGGATTTGAATCATTTGGGGGTCTCTGAAACGTAAAATCATAAAATCGTACGAGTAAAATCAGAATTTAACAACAATGATCATCATCATCATTTGATTTGGTATTTAGCCACCACCAGATCCATATTTCTTGCCGAAAGCCAGGACCTGCAACTTGTCGTAACCAGCAAGCACACCAGCTCCCGCAACAGCACGCAAGATATTTGCTCCGGCACCCTTGAAGAGCGATTTTGAACCTTCATTCTTCAAGATTTGATTAAATGCATCCAGGGAGCTCTTGTATTTGACAGCTTCTCCTGAGGTCATCATCATCCTTCTGCGCACGGTGTCAATTGGGTAAGAGGCCAAACCAGCACTAAGGGTAACGCCCCATCCCAGCAGGAAACTTGCCAAGAAACTATCCTGCAGATATTAACCGCACGTATATAAGTGTTGTGCAACGGGAAGCTACAAGCAGTAACTTAATAAATGAAAAAAGAAGAGCCGGGCCACTGCTCAAGCTAGACATTGGTTGAATTACCCTTTGACAAGATGATTCAGACAGCCAAGGCAAAGTCAAGAAGGCAGGAGAACAAAATTATTACAAACTAGTACTTAGAGGTGAAACGGCAGATAAACAAATAGTTCAGCCGGCCTCAATATATTGCCAAAAAAACCAAATAGGATTACCAACACCCCCTTTGGTCTGTTCACAATTCTAAAATATTCAACTCTGTTTATAATGACCCAGTATATAAGATCGCATGTTTCTCTTATTTTACATGGCTAGTACTACAGAAGGGAAACATACTGGAAGATATAGATCCACTCTAAAACAAGATGGATCACATATAAACCAGAATAGTTAGTTACCTGCAACTGGCCAACCAGAACCACAGGTTTGAAGGAATCATACATCCCAAAGTAGAGCCCGCGGTAAACAATAATTCCCACACATGAAATGTTGAACCCACGATAAAGACCAGCAACACCATCAGATTTGAGAGTTTTCTTGTAAACATCAATTAAACCATTAAACTGCCGTTCACCACCCGTCTTAGCAGCCTTAGCATCATTTGTCAGGCGTGTCCGAGCATAATCCAGAGAATAAACAAACAGGAGAGATGAAGCACCAGCAGCACCACCTGATGCCAAGTTCCCAGCAAACCACTTCCAGTAACCATCCTTATCCTTCTTGAAATTAAACAGCCTCTTGAAGTAATCTTTGAAAGCAAAGTTCAGGGCCTGAAAACAAAGACAGGTGATGAAACTGAAACCTAAAACAGAATGAATAACCGTATATATATACATATATATATGAATGATTGATGGAGTTGCAAATTAGGCCTTCAATAAATGAAGATCTGAGCATCCAATATCACATTGACTGAATGGAAACTTATTATGATATAAAAAACCAAAGTTTTTAATCAGATTAAAGCAAATGGATGGATGAAGCCATTACAGAGATAGGCAAATCTGGACCATATTCAGATTACATATTCTCTCCCAAAAAAAGGATGCCAGAATGTCTTTTTTACCCTCTTCCTTCCATGGTGGCCCGGCAGGTAAGAGGCAGGGCACTGGAAGAAGCATTTGGGCTACGAAAATACCATAACCATTAAAGGAAATAGATAGATCATAGAATATAGAAGAAAACAAGCTTACCTGGGTCGGAAAATATCTGATAACATTGGTATTGTTCCCTCTCCAAAGAGCGATAACACCTTCATCCTTCATGGTTCTGGCAAAGCAGTCAGTAATTCCCTTGTATGGTTCAGACAGCCTTCCAGCTTTGAGCATCTCGTCCTGATTCTGAATTAAGAGCTTGACTCTCTCTATTGGAGCAGCAACAGTCTTGGATACAGCAGAAGAAACTCCTCCCATGAGGAAGTCCACCATAAAGCCGCCAAAACCCTTCTCTGCCGGAGCTTGCACAAAAACAGGGGACAGTTGTGATACAGATTCCAGGCCACTGCCATAACATGATGGAATCAAAGGTCGCTGAAGACCTCTATTCACATATGCACCGGTCAAATTGTGTAGATCAGCATTCCTGTTGTGCAAGTTGGGAGAAATTTGAGACAATAAATAAGATTGTCCATGTATCTTCTGAATTACTGATGGATGATGTGATCCATCTGCCATATTTGCAGCTCAATGTGGTGACCTGCAGACAAGAACTGACATTGATTGTGTGGAAGAATAAAATAAAGCAAAATAACATATGACACAAAATAGTCAACAGACTAAACATGAGAAAAAGCATTATTAGTATAACAATTTTGACAATTACAAAATTGATGCAAGAATGCAAGAGGAAATCCAAAGAAACACAACAAATGCCTGGTCAACGACAAAGTACATAAGATTATTGTGAGATGTACTTCTCTTTCAGGTACAATTGAGCAATATCAAAAGCATATCTAGTTATTTTGTCAATGGTCATTACAAGGAAAAATGATTATAAAATTACGCATGCACCCATTGTCCAGATCTTGCCATGAAAAATGAGACAGTATAAACAAAAAAAAAAATCCTCCTAGGAGTAAAATCAGACTTTTTATCACCTAGCAAAAAAAAAACTGTTTTAATCCTGTTAATCTCTTTAAGTATTTCCTCTTCAAAATATGTTTCTCTCGAAGAAGTTCTATACCTCAAAGGTAAGGTAAATACCAGGCAGGTCAGTATTGGTGTCACCTGCTCTATACAAAATAAACCTGAAGTGAGACTAGTGACCAGGATATAAGAAAAAAGCTACACCATAATCCATGATTCCCCAAAACAAGAGCCCCAACCAAAAATTTGTACCTTAAAACAAAGTATTGCTAACAAAAAAATGAGTTCATAACCAAATAAATGATCTCAATAAAGGTTAAATAAGATGCGCATTGCCTCATAAGGTTATTCTTTTTAAAGCCGCATAAGTAAAATACCAATAATGGTTTCAACAAGTTTAACAAGCTTAACATAAATACCTAATTGCACCAACAAAAAGCAGTACTGGGAACATAAGGGATGTTACAAGAATGAAAACAGAATAGTCAAAACATCAACCGTAAAAACATGGTGGCTGCTCAGGCTTAGGATAAACCAATGGCAGTGAAGAAGTCAAAATACCTAGAAAACATGGTTGCTGCGCAGCCCATCATTCAATTTATGTCTGTATTTGAACCCTGAACTCTTTTTACATGTAAACCATAAAATACAGGAACATCGAGCCCATATATATTTTTCTTCATTTCAACTGTATTCTATTTGCACATCACAAAAGTTTTTCAAACCATCAAATTTCAAGCAACAAGCCCAATATAATTTATTCTGTTGGAAGAGGGCCAGGAAAAGATAAATGGAAGTAGGTATCTACTTGTGACCAGGTATCACTCACTACCTAGGAAATAAGAACATAATTTTAATGACCAGGATACAACAGAGTACTCTTAAAATGGACGATATTGCAAAGTCAACCCCTTTGACCTTAGTAAAACACTTCCCATAATTTTGCGAAAACGCACAATTTTCTCTAGTTGAATTGTACCATGTTCCCACAATAAGATTTGAAATTGAAATCATAAACTAACTTGCACAACTATTGAACATATTCTCTTTGATTGAGAATCTTTTTCCGCCATAACAAAACCACCCACAGTTGAACCAGAAACCACCAAGCTCAGATGAAAACATAAAGAGTTCTACAATAGTCTACCTAAAGAGCTATCAGATCTGGGGAAAAAATCCACACATTCACTAACCACATACCATTGCAACTAAAAACAAAATAATGATTTCTCCCAATCGATTACATCACGGAGTAACTCAAACAACACTACGAATGCCGTATTTAGCATTAGAAAACCAATAGCTAAATACAGTACCGAAATCAAGGCAAGATCACAAAAAGGCTATGCGATTTATGCTCGGATGGTCCATTTGTCAGCTTAGAAAACATAAACAAACGAAAATCATCCAAAAACCTCAGACCTTTGCCCCAGTGAGTTTACACCCAACTATAGACTTTGAGGCTGTTTGGCTTACCGTTTTTAATTGTAACTTTTAAATTAATTAGCGGTTAGCATATAAAAATTATATAGTGTATAAATTGATAACATATTTGGATAAATATGCTTTTAAGTTATCAATTAATAGTTATGTGTTTGGTTTGTAAAAGCTAATAAGTTGTCAAAATTGACAAAAAGACTAAAATAAACATTATATTAAATAATTCAAATAAAATTTATAAAAATACTATTTTTTATAAAAAAATTATAAATTAATTTCTAAATATTAGATAAATTATACATCCTTATTAATTTAAATATATTAATATAATATATATACATCTTTTATTTTTTTCCTTAAAAATATTACTATTAATATGTATATACAAAATATATATACACTTACAGGTGTAATATATATATATATTGTATATACTCTGCTACAAGTTAGAGACGCCACCGACGATGGAGGAGGAGGCTGTGATCGAGGCTAAAGGTGACACCTGATGGTGATGGCGATAATGGAGGATGGTCGATGGTGCTTGGCTATGGCTGCGACAGATCTGGAACCTAGTTATACAGCGATGGCGTGACCTGGTTGCAGCAATGGCACGACCAACACTTTAGCTGCTTGCAGCGGCTCAGCTAGACTACGACGACATCAACGGTGGTATGGAGGAAGGGCGACGATTGCGGGGACGGTTATGGTAGAGCTGAACTTGAGAGAAGATGATGGAAGAAAGAGAGGTGGCAGAAGATTAGGGTATTTTGGTATTTTAATTAGTCAACCTAACAGCATTTTTTGGCAAAACTGAGGGAACCAGCTTTTGAAAAATATTAGTATAATAGCTTTTACGCAGGACAACTTTTATCAAACACTTAACTTTCAAAAGTTATATAGTTTATGCGCTATAAAATATCTTATAGGGGAAAACTTTCTCCTCACTATATTTCAGTTTCCTTTGCCGGATTGATTTCTTAGAAACCGAACAAGGATTAAAGCAAAGGAGAAAATGAATAGAGACCGAGCAGAAGAAAGAAGGAAATCAAAGAGAAAAAAAAAAAAAAACCCTAACCTTTGAGAGGTCGCCGAGGAAGTAATGCTAGGCGGGTTCCAGAATGTGAGGATGAGAAACAAGCGCGAGTCGAGCATAAATTTGAGAAGCAAGGGAGCTGCGGGGGGTCTGTGATGTTTTTATGGAGAAAAGTATTATTAGGTGTTGGTTTGGGTCAAAGGTGGCGGTCAACTTAGGGTGGCTGAGCACGTATTATTCAGTTACTTTTGACGCGCTGCAAGGTGATTGGATTATCCAACTGCATTACTTAATTTTATATATGATTAAATTAAACTACAATTTAAAGTAATAAAAATAATTATTTTTTTTATTCACATGAATTGTCCAACTTTTGTCTGACGAGATAGCAAATCGTTCATTGACTTGAACTATGAAGTGTCTTGTTGGGATGAACCGACGGAACAACAAATAAGACTAAATATCTTATTTTCATCCTCTCAGATCTACTATACTATTGTGGACCAACGAATCATCGTCGATCAATTTGAAATGTCGACAACTATTTAATCAATCGAATAACACACAACTCAAACTCAAAATCTCAAATATAAGCTAAATAGGTTAATTAAATTTTAATAAAATTAATCTTAATTTTAAATTACAACAAATCTATAAATATATTTAATTTTGACTTGCATATTTTTCGACAAAAACTAAGTTATTTAATGGCCCAATGGAACTTCCTCCGTGTGATATTTTTATGGGGAAAAGTATTATCATGTGTTGTTTGGGTCAAAGGCGGCAGTCAACTAAGGGTGGCTGAGCACCTATTAATCAGTTTGACGCGCTGCAAGGTAATTGGATAATCCAACTGCATTACTCAATTTTATAAATAATTAAATTAAATTACAATTTAAAGTAATCAAAATGGTTATTTTTTTTTTATTCACATGGGGTGTTCAACCTTCGCTCGGCTAATTTTTAAGGATGAGTGACCTTCTCCCTGATGTACTTCCAAGTAAATTTAGATGTAAATATAATTTATACACACTCAAAATTAAAAATAACTAAATTTTATTCCACACAATCGGTGTTAGGAAAACTTATTATGAAACTAAGAGTACGCGTCTTTCGAGAGAATATTTTTTATTTTTCATCTCTAATTTTTATTTTTATTAAATATGAAATTAGGTTAGATTTTAAAAATTAAGAAAATGTATTTAAAATTATGTTATTTTTTACTTACAATCACCAATCTTTTAAGAGAAGAATAAAGTTGAATTTCAAACGATAACGATGACATTCTAATGATCAATTTTAAAGGAGATGGCACGTTATCAAACTATAATAGTTGTGAGTGTTCAAAGAAGATGAAGGAATATTTTTTTTACATAAGTAAATAAGTTTCAAGGCATCTTAACTTTATCTGTTTCGATGTCAAATATTTTAAATTAAAAAAAACTTAAATCTAATGATATTTTTGTTGTCATAGAATTTATAATGTACAGGGAAAATACAATCCAATACATTTCCAAAAAAATATGCAAAAATATAAATCAAATATAAACAACAATTCATAGTTACTCATATTTTTTTATTCACCTTTTCAAAAAAAAAAAAAAAAAAAACAACAATCCAAACAAATTGATGATGGTTTTGGGGCTAATCACCACATGTTACCTTGGAATCTTGATTTGAAGTGGCAATCTCAAGATTTGTATTTGCAAAATAAACACACTATTTTGTCAATTTTGAGAATTGTTTCTTGAAAGCTACATTTGCAAGAAAATGAGGTGAGAGTGGTCTCCTAATTTGACTTTTGATACTTAAATTGATAATGTCACTAAAAAAAATAATGAATTTACTTAGTGAAGATAGGATATTCGAAATTATTCTCGAGATCATTAAATTCTTGAGATTTTTTTTAAGATTTTCAACTTTAACTGTTATTAGATAGTAAAATTTTTTATTTAAATTTAAATTATAAGATTTATCAAAATTGACCAAAATCTTTTCAAATTGAGATATACAAAGTAGATTTAAGTTAAACCTTTAAATCTCAATTTAGGTCCCCCCCAAAAAAAAGTATGTGTCATCTTCATATGGGCCTGAATTTTGGATGGCAGACAAAGTTGAATTGGGTTTCTTAAAGGAGTATTCTAGTAATTTTGCACTACCATGTCCCCAACAATAACCCACAAATTAAAAAAAAAAACAAATAACTTTAGCATAAAAAACCTATCCAAATTATATTTAAGTAATCATCACCAAATCATTATCCACTCTCAATTATAATTCGACGTCTAACTATGTTTTCCCATGTATTATATTTATATTTAATAGACATCAATTATAAATTTTTATAAAACTCTCTCAAAATACGTTACACTTTTCTCTCTTTATTGATTTTATTTACTTGGGATTTTAAATCTTAAGAGAATAAAAATTAACTCCAAGGTCAAATAATAAGACTAACATGACGAGTCAATGATAATGGTCTAAAGAGGACACTCAACCTCAAGTCAGGGTAAAAAATTAATTTATCTAGAATTATGATAATTAATCTAATACATTATCTTAGATTTAGAACAAGCGTCAAGACACAACAAAACTATAGGTATTAAGGAAAATGCTACTTTGCTCAAATGTGATTAACATACCGGATGATCAAAGGTGCCAAAATGACAAAATTACCTTTATGGAGAGAAAATGTTTTTGCTTTCCTTCCATGGTCACTTCTTCTCTCTCCCCTTTCCATGGCTGCCTTTCCGCCTTCGTCTCACCGTTGCATTGCCTTGTCGCATTGCTGCTATTGCCTCGCGATGAAGCCCAATCGCTTTATTTGGGATAAAGCTTGATCGAGTAGTCTGATCAGACTTCATCCCAAATGAAGTCCGATAGGTCATTCTGTGCATCATCCACGTTCAGACAATTTAACAAAGCCCCTATAATTTAAAGTGTCTAGAATAATCTCTTTTATTTCTTTTGCATGTAGGCATTTGATCACCCTAAAATATACTGCAAGTGTATGGGTCGAGCAAGTAATATAATAGTAAGTAAGAATATAGTTCCCACGAGGAAAGATTTAAAATACCAAATTTTTAAACTTTCTTTATTATTTAGACAATAAAAATTTCATATTTAATAAAGAACATGAAAAAAAATAGTAATTAGATTAATAAAATAAGATTAATTTGGAAAGCAACTTGAAACAAAGAAATAAGTGGATTTTAATAACTAAGGCACATGTATGAACCTATCTATGCAATGCAAATCATATATTTTTATGTGAATAAATTGGTAAATTGAGTATGTGACGGTGAAATCTCCTAACGCATTCGTTACCCTATTTCTAGGTTATAACGAGTCTATTTTCATTTAATAACTTCTTATATTTCTACGAAAGTTTAACCAAATAAAAATACATTACAATTTGTGAAATTCCTAGCGTATTGCTAAAAACCGCACAAAGAAACTGAATTCTATTTTTAGTTGGTTTTACTTTATAGTGTATGGTATCTACGATGCAATCCCTAAACTATCTCATTTTGATATCAAGATTAGGCATCAAATCATGTAAATAGTGGTCAATTATTCACACGCATTAAATCCCATACCACATAAGTCAACATAACACAATTTATTTAATCACATAAAATTATAAAAACAAAATACATTTTAATAGTTTCAGCCAATACATGGTCTTAATTCAATAAATTAGTTCATAACAAAATTAATTAAAACCTAAAGTAGCAGTAAAAACAGTAACAAAATAAATTTAAAAAAAAAGAAAAGTAGAAATTTCCTTCCGCTCCCGGTGCACGCCTACGCGTGTTGCGTGCGCTGTTTCAAGCTTCTCCAATTCCTCCTGCCTTCGCTCTTCCTTCTCATTCTTCTTCGTGTGCCGCAGCCACCTCCAAGTCTCTGCCAAATCAAAGCCTTTAAAAATCGGCCGCCCACGAGTCCTCAATTCCTCCCTTACGTCCGCCGCCCTCCTGCCATTTTATTATTTAAATACTTAGGGCATGGAGTTCCAATTGCATTGCAATTGGACTCCATTTATTATATAATATATTATTATACACACACTGATCACACACTCACGCATTCACCACTTCACACGCACGTATATATAATATATATAATCTATAATATATAAAATATATTATATATAAATAATATAATATTTAATATACTATTAATTGTATTTATTTATAATATTTATTTTTTATTTATATTATAATATTAATTTTATAATATCTTTTTATTTATTTATTTTATATATTTTTTAAAAATATATTCTTATAAAATAACAAAAATACTAAAAATTAAATATATGTAAAGGACACTCAAAACATTAAACAATTTTATATAAAATATAAATAAAATACTAAAAAGATTATTCACTTATGACCAATAAATGTGTGAATAAATACCCACATCAACATTACAACCTCAATTTTTAGGAGACTTCAAATTTCGGTCATTTTTCAGTCTAGCCAAAGACACTAGTCATTTTTTTATTTGGTCAAAGATCAAATCAAAAATCGACTAGGATAACTAGATGTTATTAAGTTAAATGTTATATTTTGTGTAACTAATCCTTAGACTTGAATTGACATGGTTGTCTTGTGTATTAATGTGTAGGATTTGTTATTACCTTGAACCATCTAATTGCGAGATAGGGACATTCATCTATGTGGTTTCGAATTGCTAGTACATGGAGGCACGTGTTCATGGATAGGATTTGTCACCCTGGTATGTTGCCGATAAGGTGAACGTCCTATGTGGTCTACTATTAGTGTGACGAAAAATTTCTTAAACAAAACAGTATGATTAATCAAGAAAGTGTTTCTTGATGTGTCTTCTAGTCACACTGATAAGACTTGATACATAGTTACTGAGTTTGTGAATTTATCACACCATGACTCTCGCTCAGTCAAGACGTTAGGTTACGGAAGAATTATATTATATGGTAATTGTCAACTATAATAGATTCACTTGAAGTTAAATTTCATTACCTTTTACATTGTGCTGGATCATTACTAGGCACTTCCCAAGACATTTTCGATCGTTACCAGATTATGGAGATATTCTCGTGATGGGTCAAGGTGTTTCAACCGACATCAAAAGGGTTTTGACAATATCTGTTTGCTAGTGGACATTGAATCTAGAAAGTCACACACCATATAATGTAACATTTGGTATTGGAACTAGAAAGTCACATACCATAAGTGTTAATGACTCGGTTCATTAAATGTTGGCGAATCGGATAACGAGTTTTTCAGAAACAGCTAGGTAAGTCGATTACTTCAGCACAACTGATCAACAATCTGAAATGTTTAGGCAATCGATAGGCTGAGGGAGACTGTTTGACTGTTTTTGCCTCTCAACCAATTTTAGTAGATTACACATAGTAGAAAATTGGAAGGATTGGTGGCAGAATCAAGGGGTAGAAACTAGGAGAGATTGAGAAGAGTTACATGGCTTGGTTTCTGCTTCTCTACATCTTATTGCTTCTACTCCTGAGAATTTACAGAGTATAAGTGTTATGTGAAAGGAGACACACAGGTATTGGTGAATCAACATCCTTAGGCTAGCACAGGATAATGATCGCGACGTGGTACCAGGTAACTTGTTAGGTGTGGACAGATTATGCCTTCCATGCAGTGAGGAAGATTTGGTCTTAGTGTAGAAACAGTTTCTACACTCCACCTAACATTTAGCTACAAGTATGTGTTTTATTGTATTTCATATGATGAAATATTATGTTGTTTAAATACCCAAGCTATGTATGGCGTGTATATGTATATTCTGCTATGCGTTTATGATGTGCAAAAATTTAAATTTACCTGCACCACCATACGAGTATTCCAACACTTCTTAATGTTGATTGTTCTCGCTTTTTCCATGCCATTAGTATGGCTTGAACTTATCAAAAGTGACATAACCATTGTTTAGAAAAAAAATAGATTGAAGAAACATCTAAACCACGTGGAGAGAGAAAGGAAAGGAAGAAAGATAAAGGGTAAGCATATTAATCAACATGACTATTCACGTGATCAAGGGATCGCTAACGATGTTAGAAGGAAAGGGAATCAAAGATAGTGAAAGGTATGCTAATTTGATACTGTGATTTTGTGTTTTTCTTTTATCAACATTATTTTTTCTTTCATCGATGATGGTTGTGATAAGGTTTTAAACAAATCACAACTCTTTTTCTCTTACTTATTTCCTCTTTGTCTCTTTGTGTATGTATCTTTTTATTGAAAATCTTCTCTCTATCTTTCTCCTTCTCTCTTTCTTTATCACACACATACACATTTTTCTCGTGTATGTATTTTTTTCATTGGAAGTGTTTTCAGATTCCTTTGCTAGGCAAAGGTCATTGCAAAACCTCTTTTCAATTCCCTTTCATTTGTCTCTCGCAAAACCTTTTTAAAAAGGAGATTTTCTTTGAAACCTTGAATTTGTTGAAAATTTTCAAAAGCCCTAGCTCACAAAAAAGGTGCAATTGGAATTGGAACCTTTGAACCTTTATTGTTCAAAAACCCTTAATTTTTCCAAATTCCTTGATTTGCTATAAACCCTTTATTGACCTAAAACCTTAATTCTTCCAAACAATTTTACACCCTAACTAAATGAAATCCCCAATTTTTTGAGAAACCCCAAATTTTCATAGCCTCGATGTAAACCCTAATTTCATCTAAACCCTAATTTTTTTAGAAGCCCTTATTTTGGTTATATTCTCAGACTAGGGAAAAGCTTAATTTCATATAGAATAACCTTAATTTTTGGAAGACCTTATTATTTACATGGTTAATGAAATTAGGAGAAACCTTAATTTGTTAAAACACTAAATGATCCTGAAACCCTAATTATTGGACACCCTTATCTTGGTGATTTTCAAAATTGGGGAAACCCAAATTTCTAAAATTAATTTTTCTAAAACCCTAATTTTTTGGGATCTTCATTTTAGGCCAATATCTTAAATTAAAAGAAACCCAAATTTCTCATATCAATATTCTTGACACTCTAATTATTGGAAAAACCCCCTAATCTCAAGAAACCCTAACTTATCTTGACACTTTAACCTCATCTAGGAAACATAATTTCATTAAGCACCCTAATTTTATTTGTAAAATATTATTGTAGGATTGAGATGTGTGCAATTTATGTCATAGGCTCTGTGTAGTATGTTTAGATGTTTGGTATGCAATTTATGTTATGATCATATAATTAAATGTTTAGATGTTTGTTACATTTCAGGTTTGGTATGTCTTCCAAATTATATGAATTAAAGGTCCATTATAATGGAGCTTTTGAGACACTAACAAAAATAGATCCTAACCGTTATTTTTACATATACTTGTTGACTGAATGTTATGGGGTTGCATGTAAACTTAGTCCTACTAGTAATATGAGAATGCTTTGTATTATATGTATATAGTGAATCCCCAAAATCTGCATATACATTAGAAGTTGAGTGCATGTGATGATGACATGCTGTTGATATTTGAGTTTCACAATATAGTAGATATTTATATGGAGTCTAAGAATTTCCATCCAATAGGAAGTGTAATACCCAGAAACATTGGGTTGTTTGTGGAATAGGTATTATGAAGAAAATGCGAAATTTTTTAAAAAATGGTATTAGAATAGCCTGAAAAAACGATCGAATCAACCAGAAAGGATGCTCGAGAACTTAGATACTTAAAGGAATAGGTATGTCGCTAACAAACATCTCAAGACATGATTTTTAATATTGAAAGAAATTGGATTAGAGACAATTTTCGGTATAGCTCCAGATCAGGCTAAAACATTGAATTAAAGCACTTCCGAAAAGTCAACGAAACCCTTAAAAGAGTCAAATTTTGCATGAGAAACGACCCTTAGGTGGTTTCGGGATGAAACAAGGGGGTTTCATAATCAAAACATAATTTCGGGTCCATGTGTAATTTTTAAAATTTTTTGAAGGAGGTCGAAATGACATTATTTCTGAATCTTTGAGGGTCAAATGAGAAGTTTAGATTGTAAGGGTCTCAATAGAAATTTTGGAAAGCTCAAGGGCTTTGTGGAAAATGGCTGAAATGGATTTTTTAAACTAGGGGTAAAAGTGAAATTTTTGCAAAAGCCATGGCCGACCATCCCCGATTTCTGACAAGATTGGTTGAGGAAGTGGGATGAGGGGCCACAGGGCTAGGCCTAGGTTGTTCTTTGGCCGACAAACCAGCCACGAAAAACATGGTCGAAAATTCGGCTGAAAAGTAGCCAAAATTTTGGGCCATTATAATAAGATTTCTGGGACTTAGATCGAGGTTTTTGGACCATTCTAAGGCAAGAGGAGGCGTTTATGGCCTTGGGTTAAATGAGATTGGATGTGTGGGGGCTCGGTTTCGAGTATAAATAGAGGTTATAGGGTGGTCGAATTCTTCAAAAATTAATGTCGTGAATCTGTGTGAAGAAAAATTGAGGGAGAAGGATAAGGGGCTTTTGTTCCTTGTGTCTTGCGGAGAATTTCTAGAAAGTTTGGTAAGATTTCGTGTTCATTTGAATAGTTTTAAGAGTTTGTCGAAAAATCGGGCCATCGCCGGAGCCTGATTGTAATTGGCCAATTTGAGCCATTTCCGGTTGGTTTTTCAGGGATCCAAGGGCACCATTGTGATCGGCTTGAAGAGATCTTCTAGGTGGTGAAGTTGGATTGAGTATCGAAGCAAATTGTAGATCGCTGTCGTCGAAGAAGACGACCGGAGAAGGTAAGAAAAATAGGAAAAATAGAAAAAGAAAAAAGGAAAAAAATAGGAGAAAATTCTGAAAAATTCTCAAAAAATTCCAAAAAATCCAAAAAAAAATATTTTGAGAATTATTTTGGATAAAATTTTGGGAAATTATTTAAGAAATATTTATTTTTAAATTTTTGAAAAAAATTATGGAAATTAGAAAAAAATGAGAAAATTTGGAAAATTCCCATAAAATTGGTAATATTATCTTATGAATTATTTTGGAGAAAAAATTGAAGAAAGAATGGAGTAAATAATTTTTGTCCAATTTGAAGAAAACAGGGTTTATGAAAAAAAGAGAAAATAGGAAAAAATAGAGGAAATTGTGAAAAAAATTAGAAAAAAATCAGAATATTGATTTTCCTTGAAAAATATTGGCCAAGAGGTGATTTGACCAAGAAGCTTGACATTTTGCATGACTTTTGAGGCTGACACTCATTTCGAGACACGAGTCAAATTTCTATTCAATGTGAGTGGTTTTATCCAAAGGCTTATATGTGATGAGATTTTTCTTTACTATTTCTGAAAATAACTAAGTATTATGAAATTTGCAAATATATTGTCATATTTGTACATATACTGTTGCATTGATAAACGTAACTCATCTCATAGCATGACATTGTTGACATATTGATACTTGTGCATGGGATGAAATGTTGTCTTGATTTTGTAGCCGTAATTCTCCAAGGGTATATGCTGGAACAACTTTAGGAGTATCCTATAAGTAGGTCGGACTATTGCATAGGGTTCCGTATCGAACTGGTTTGTCAGGGAAGTTATACTAGGGTATCTGTTATGTGAATCTATGCACCATGTATATATGTTATTTTAACCCTCTCTTAGATGATTCATCTTCTAATATGTTGGACATCTATCCCTAGAATATTTCATGTTCTAGGCGAGACAAGCAGCCAGAAAGGCAAGGGAGTGATTGAGACATGAGTATGATGGAAGTTTTTGTGGATCCTATGCCAAGGCTAGTGCCAGTATTTCAATTAGTTTTAACTATTATTGTAAGATTTTGTTAGACGAAGTAATGTGAATGTATGAATCTTTTATGTATTAATTTGCGAGATTTTTAGCTTCCGATTCTGCTTTCGTTTATGAATAAGTTTACTGTTCCCTAATTTCATTTTGGGAATATTACTCTTATATGATTATGTTAGGGATTTTAGTATGATTCGAGTATGTATAAAAAAAAAATCCTAACATAAAATACAACACCCTAAAGAGGCGGGGCATTAGAGGAACGGTTCTTCTAAACATTAGGAATACCTTTCCCACCTCTAGTAGTGTACTAAGTAGTAAGTGTGCACCAGATTCCAACACTAGTATGGGAATAATAAGGGAACACAAAACAAAATAGTTTAGATGATGATTATGAGATGCTTGACACTGGGACTAATAGTTTTAATGTGAACAGTGAAGGGTTAGACAGTGATACAGAGGATAATAATGGGATATGTGGTGGTTTTGAGGAGACATGGATAGTGGTCAAATGTTTGATTATGAGTCATATGATAAGACTATTCCTTACTCTTTTGATGAAGAGATAAATGTTGAAGCAAAAAATGTAGAAAAATATATGAAAGGGAAACATTTTCAAACATCTAATAATGGTAAAATATAATTCAAAGTGGAATTGTTATTCAATGGTGTCAACCATTTTAGGCCAACACTAAAGGACTACTCCATTCAAGAGGGGTTTAAATTGGTTAGGGTTAAGAATGAGAAGGCTAAGGTGATATCAAAGTGTGGGATTGACAATTGTGGGTAGAGGATCCATGAATATCCACTTTCTAATAACAAAATTTTCTAAGTAAAAACGTTAGGAGTTGATGATACTTGTATCTGAATCTATATGTATCAAAAGGCAACATCCACTACAAGAGTTTCGATTTTTTCCAACGGTGAAAAAATCGTCAAAAAAAGTAAAAAAATTGCCGATAAAAGTTTTATTGGCGATAATTGTAACCGTCGAAAATACTTCCATCGAAAAATCTTGCTGATGGTTGAAAACCACGGGTAAAAATAATCATTATCGGCGGTATTTCTAAACCGCCAAATATTTCCGACAGTTTTGAAAAACTACTGGGAAAAGTATTTGCCGGCAGTTAGAAAGCCGTTGGCAAAGTCAAAAAATTGCTGGTGGTTTAAAGAAACCACCGGCAAAGTAATAACTTTACTGATGGATTTCAGCAACCGTCGGCAATTTTAAAAAAACAAGATTTTTAAAAACTGTATAACAATCAATAATAACCTGTATAACAATTAATAACCAGTATAATAAAAAACCACCAATAATTTTAAAAGATTCACCTGCTACACACAATAAGTATAACAACTGTATACAATAAATCTATTTAAGTACAACACATTTGATCATTTAGAAAGATCGATCTTGTCTCGTCTCATTACACAATACCATTCAAAAGTACATACAAATCAACCCAAAACTAAAACATATCCAAGTGACCTCAAGTAACCCTTGATTACGCCACCATGCCATTCTCCAACCAAAATTGCATATCATAGTTTTTCGATCTGCATTGGAAAATAATATATCTATTTAAGTATGTACATTAACTATAAAATTGCATAAAATATGTCCAAAATTGCATAACAACTATATACAACTGTATACAAAAATACTTACATCAGAGACCCTCCAAAATTGCGTACGCCACCATGTTTTAACCATTTGGGCTTTGTCTCTTTCATGCAGTAAGAACAAGCAACTCTTCTTTGAGTACTCCATCCAGATAAATTAGCATACGCAGAAAAATTATTAATCATTCACAACAATGCTGCATGCATGTGAAACGTTTTTTTTATTAAAGTATCATAAGTTTCTATCCCCTCGCTCCATAATTCCTGTAACTCTTGAATTAATGGTTGTAGAAACACATCAATATTGTCTCTTGGTTCATGAGGTCCATCAATCAATAAAGACAAGATGAAGTAAGGTTGTTTTATACACAACCAAGTCAATAGATTATATGGTATTAACACAACTGGTCAAATGCTATAGCTAATAGTCATTGTTCGAAATGGCTTAAACCTATTAGAAGTCAAACCAAATCTAACATTGCGACTATTTTCAACGAATTTCGGATGTTGTTCATCAAAAGATTGCCAAGCCAATGAATCAGCAGGGTGCCTCATTACACCATCCTTTGTTCTACCTTCTTCATGCCACCTTATTAACGATGCTGTTTTGTTAGACGTAAACAATCTTTGCAGTCTCGAAATCAAAGGAAAGTGTCGTATTTGTTTAGAAACAACTTTTTTCACCTTCGTTATATTGTCGTCCACGTGCACCTCGTATTCTTTGTACCTTGACTCCCTACAAAAAATACATCTGTCCAACTTTGATGCATCTTTCCAAAAGAGCATACATTTGTTAGGGCATGCATCGTACTTATAATACTTAAAACCTAAATCTTCATTCAATTTCTTAGCCTCCCGATACGATCGTGGCAATAACACTCCTTCTGGGAATGCGTCATTCAACAATTCAAGCAACATATCAAATATTTTATCCGACAACCCACCCAATACCTTCAAGTGTTGTAAACGAACAATAAATGATAATGACGTGAAGTTCCTACAACCAAGTCATAACTCTGTTTCTACCTTCTCTAACAATTCATAGAATCTCCTAGCTTCTTCACTACTTCCAACATTGTGTTTGGGAACTCCATGTGTATTATGTATCATTCCCACCATATCATCTCCAATATTACATTCCTGATCTTGAAATTCTTCTTGACTATGACGAGGCACATATAGCTCTCCATGAACTGTCCATATTATGTAATTAGTGTCAAACCCATTTAGAATGAGGTGTTCCTCCACAATATCTCGTTTATGAAAATATCTGCTAACACATTTAATACACGGACAATATATGTTTGCCCCAGGAGACTTATGTCTATAGGCAAACTGAATGAACTCCTGGAATCTAACTTGCTTGATATGTTAATCCAACTCTTATTCAGGTCTATTAGAATAATTTATATATCAAACTTGCTAAGAATAAGAATTCAAATGGTGCTCTAAGAATGAGATTAGAATATATTAAAGTCTTAACACATTAAATAGACCACTTAATTAACCCTATTGACAAATAAAACAAGTATAAAAATGGTATATAGTTAAAATATATATAAATAAGATTAATTGAAATCTAGAATCTATTTAAATCTTCCGACTCAATATATATCATTTATATATGTTTTTAGTACATAATATTTTTAAAATAATAATATTTTTATATGTTAAAGATGGTATCCAAAGGTATCAAAATCTTATACAAATTAAAAGATACAAACAATGCATTTATTAATATGAAGGCTATATCATACAATAACAAAGATTGTATTATACAAAAGAATCTTCACATAACATTATAAACACCACAAAATATCTCTAAAGCAATGCAAACCCACAAATTTGTCAATTGAATTGAAATCGGTGTTTTCTAGAAGCCTGTTGCTTTTGAGATAATAATAATTGGCGTGGAAATGATAGGCTTGTAATTGTGATGTGTGGGGGCCTCTCTTCACTACTTGGACAAATTAATTCCGACATCTGACTGCAACTTTTGTGGGGTAATACATGCATTTTAGTCTTTAGGTTTGTTTGTCTCTGTTCCATGGGAATTTGTTCCACAACACAGCTTTAATTTTCAACTGATTGTGCATGTAAACTAAACTTCTATGCAACATATTATCTTTATGATTTGGATCACGATTTTCAATTTAGTCACCGGTAGCATTTACTATTATTTTTATAAATTAGCATGAGATAATTAACTTATTACCTTATCTACATCCATTATTTAATTAACACTTGGGTCTTATCCATTAAATTATTTTAATTAGAGATGTGGATCCACATAGACATTGCCACACATTCATTGGTACATATGCATGCTATGATGTAATCAGAGTTGGGAATTCACGGGTCTTGTGAGGTGTATGTATCATGTAATCAAATTAATTAGATTAATAGACTAATTAATCTGGTTTACCTACCATTAATGACACCAAAAAAAAAAGAAGAAGTAATAGTTACCATATCAAATGGAGCAATAGGCAGCAGCGATCGAGCGAGACGAGAGCGAGGGCGGGGAGTGAGCAAAAGAGACCGAGAAGCAGCCAGGCAACGAGGGCGAGGGCGAGCGCGAGTGCGACTGAGCAAGCAACGATGGCGAGAGCGACTAAGAGTGAGTGAGTGAGCGGGGGCGAGAGCGACTGAGAGTGAGCGAGGGAGGGCAAAGCTAGCGAGGGAGGGTGATCGAGGGACACAGCGAGGCGCGAGTGAGAGAGAGTTAGGGTTTGCAAGGGGGATTTTGGAAGAGAAGGAGGTGAGGGGAAGAATTTGGGCGAGGGCGGGGGTGTTATATAAATCATATCCCCGACGATTTTAAAATCATCGGGGATGGGTCAACATCACCGGCGGTTTATGAAAATCGTCAGAGATGTGTATGCCATAGCAGCGGTTTTTGAAACTGCCAGTGATGTTGACCCATCCTCGGCGGTTTAAAAAACCACTGGGAATTGTGGTGTTTTCCCCACAGTTTTTCAAATCATCGAAAAAATTTCGTCGGCAATACCCCTTCTTCTTGTAGTGATCTACATGGATTGTTTGCAAAATGTTAGGGTTGGTTAGGGTAGATCCTTAGGTGAAACTAGACATTGTCAAGTTTGAATTAGCAAGGAATCACAATGTCAAGGTTAGGAGATGTAGGCTTTATAAGGATAAAAAGAGGGTAAGAGATAAAATTGAGGAAGACTATGGATAATCCTACTCTAAATTTCCCTTATATGTAGTTAAAGTGAGAAGAATAAACTCAGAAAGTTTAGTCAAAATGAAGCTATACAAGGTCCATTGTTACCTAGAACTCCCAACATTCAAGAAAGCATTTATATCATATATCATGGTAGGCTACAAAACTTTTCTTAGATTAGATGGCTTCCATTTGAAGACGCCTTATAGAGGGATCTTATTAGCAATGATTAGGTTAGATTAGAGATGTCAAAAGGGTTGGCCTGAGTCGGCCCACACGTTTTTTAAACGGGTCGAGCTGACCCATTTACTAAAAAGGCTGGGCCTGATTTGGCCCTTTTTGTTGTGGGTAGGGCCCAGCTTGGCCCACGGCCCCCTTGTAGGGGGTCAGGCTAGCCCATGAGCCTAGCGGGCTCGTGGGCCTTAGCCCATAGGGCCTAGCGGGCTGGGCTCGTGAGCCTGGCCCACAAGCCCTGGTAAGCCCTATCCATCGAGCCCGACCCTTTTAGCATATATAAAAATCAATTTTTTTTTTAAACAATTTTCTATCTTAAGTTTTACATATTATTTCATTATTTTATATTTCAAAATTCTATATACCTTGTAAATTTTCTTGTGAATTGATATGAAAAATAATGCACATATAAAAAGAAGAATGTTTATTTATAATTTAAATATATAAAAAATTTAGCTTAAAAATTTTAAATATATTGATGGTTATTATTTATATATTTTGCGAAATATAATATTTTTAGCAATTAATATCAATAATTAATAAAAATAATATAGTTAAACAAATAAATGAGCAAGAAATATTGGGAATAACATAAGGTCCCAATAGGTCGGGCCCAACGGGTTATGGGCCAGGCCGTGGGCCTAAATTCTTTAGCCCGGGCCTAGCCCAACCCGTTTGAATAGCCATAGCCCGGCCCATCTCAGGCTAGGCTGGCAGGGTGGCTCGCGGGAGGCCCAGCCCTTTGACATCTCTAGGTTAGATGGGAATAATAACATATTTTTAGTGGTTGTGGTTGTGGTTAAATCAAAATGTAGAGATAATTTTACTTTTTTTCTTGACAATTTGCATGACATCATTAGCGATGCCTGTGATCTTAGGGCTTGGACATCCATAATCAATGGGAAGAAGGGTATTGAAGCAAGCCTATGTCAATTTTTTCCGTACTTTATCCACAAGACGTGTTGTGGACACATTTTTAGTAATTTTAAGACAAAGTTCCCAGGGCCTACAATGAGCCGACATTCAAAAGGGTGATGCAAGACATTTAGGATATTTCGAATGAAGTTGACTAGTAGGTCATGAGGCGTCCATTGCATCAATAGGCTAAGCATCAATTCCAACCATCCTCAAAGTCAGACAATGTCACAAACAACTTGGTAGAATCTTTCATTAACTGGGTTATTGATTAATTTGAGAGGTAAATCGGTGCTGACACTCTTAGATTCCATCATGACTAGAATGATGGAATTGATGCATAAGAGAGTAGATAAGACAACAAATGCAACTTGGGAAAAGAGGGTCACGCTTAATGTTTTTAAAATAATAAAGGTTGTGCAAAATTAAGCCAGAGCTTGTTGAGTATTGTGCAATTGAATGGAAAAGTATGATGTGAGAGACAAGGAATGACATATGTTGTGCATATGGAACATATATAAGACATGTTGTTGCCAGGCTTGACAACTATTTGGAATGCCCTATAGACATGCTGTTACATGTATTACAAATGTCAGGATAGAGGACTTATCTGATTCATATTTCAACAAGGAGAAGTATTTGAGGACATAACGGAGAGTTCGTCCATCCCCTACATGACATGAAACAATGACCAGATGCTCTAGGAGGCCCAGTCTTGCCTCCATTCTTTAAGAAAACAATTGGGAAGGGCATAAGAATCCAGATGAGAAAGTCTAATGAACAACCTACTGGTACTAGTGCTTCTAAGAGGTCCACCATTGTGAGGTGTACCATATGAAAATAAATACAACATAATAAGAGATATTGTAAAAGGGCACTAATTAGAAGCAACAAACTAGGTAAGTAATGAACTCTTATTGCTACATTTTGTAGAACCATTTTTTTTTCTTTGTCAAATGTCCAATAAATGTTGTTAATAAATAGGATCAAGGTAGAGGAAGAGGAAATGACAGAGGTAGGGGGAACCAGGGGCAACCAAGTAGTAGTGGTAGGAAGGGCACAACAACATTTTAGCAGGTAACTCAATTAAATTATATATGTTAGCATTGAGCATAAAAATTTCTCAAATGATTAATTGATTGATCATATACAAAAAAGAAAAGATCATATGTATATTAATCTTGAAGTGGATTAAATTGAACTAGAAAAGTTTCGTATAATTTTTTATGGTATTGCTTAGTGATAAATACTATTCTCTTCATGAGCTCATGAGAGAAATTTATAGCTGAAAAGTTTCTTAAAATTTCATTTATAAGAACTTGAAATTGAATGGAAAAAAGTGATATGTGTCCATCTTGGAATCATTATACAATATGGCTTTATAAACTTACAATTGTATTTTTAACTCATATTTTTTTATTGAGTTTTGGGTCCTTTTTACGGATGGTTGAGGTTATAAAATTAAACTTGATTACAATAACATAATATTTTGAAAATGCATTTAAGTGTCTTTTCATTAATTGAAGTCTTATAACTATGTTTTTTGAACCAAAGACAACCAACTAGCATTGGTACTGGTGGGGGGAGTGACTTAGTCATGGTAAGAGAGAGTTTTTTATAGTCAATAATTACATGTGCTTTTTAAAATTTATGTAAAAAAAGAAAACTACTATTGGGAACGAAAATAGGTTAGATTTTTGCCTACTAAATATTAGAACTATAAAATACATGGTGAGAATACAAGTATCTTACTACATTGATAAATTAGCTCGTTTTCAATTTTGCTTTGAATTTTCTTGTTTTTTTTCCATTCTTTTCTTTCTATTACTTTATTTAGTTTCTTATAATCTATTCATCATTTTCAGATGACCACAGTAGTTGACAACCACCAACCTACACGATCCAACCAAACAAGCCAACCAACAGTCAACCAACTTGATTTAGGAGTCGTTCATACCCAAGACAACATTTCTTAGGCTTCCTATTGGCAAATTCTAACATGTTTGGACAAATGCTAGTTGGACCTTTTTGTAGTGATGTTTATTTACAAACGTTAATTGGAATCATTTTGTGTCTTGGTCTAAACTAGCTATGTTTTGTATGGGTAATGTAAATGTCTTATTTTGCGCAGGTAATGTATATGCTTTCTTTTGTACAAACAATCTAAATGCCTTTATTTTTTGGGAAAACTAGTCATAAATTGATAAATTTGCATTATGGTCCATGTGGTAAATGTTGTTGTCAAAATATAGCTTCTGCACTATTGTTGTAACTATACTAGTTTAAATTTTTGGATCTTTGAATGAATGTTACTTATTATTCTTATTTTGTACAATTACACTTTTGAAGTGTATTGAAAAATTTGTTATTTTAATTTAATGGGGATATAAGTAAATTTGGTTAAAAGATGATGAGCAAAATAATGTTCATATAATCCAGAATGATATGTATAATAATTGAGTTAGTTAAGTTTTAATCAAGTAAATCAATTAAATCAAGTCAAGTTATAAGTTTTGTTAATTGAGTAATGAGCTGTTTTAATCGAGTAAAAGTCTAATACTCGAGTAAAGTTCTTTGTATAATCGAGTAATTTTTTATTCAAAAAGTCTAGGCCAAATTCAAAGTAAGTATGTTCATATAATCGAGTAAATATGAGCTAGGTTATAGGTAATTGATTACAAATATAAGTTTATTTGAGTAAAGATTTTATATACTCGACTAAATATGAGTATGTATTTGAGTAAGTAATGCAAGTTTATATCAAGTCAAAATTAATTGAGTATTTAATTTTTGTAATCGAGTAATAATCAATTTATACTCGAGTGAATAGTTTTTGTAATCGAATAATGTATCTTTTTTTCTTGAGTAGAATATTTTTGTAATCAAGTAAATAAGTGTCTAAAATATGCCAAGTCTCATAAGATGAATCAAGTATAAAAATTTGTATTCGAGTAAAGATCGTTATGTGCTTGAGTAAATAACCTTTTGTAATTGAGTATGTGTTGAACTTTTATGTGTCAAACATTTAATCGAGTAAAAGGTAGTTTGTACTCGAGTAAGTTGTAAAAATAATCGATTACAAAATTGATATAGTTAAACAAAGATCAAACTTAGTTGAGTAAATATAGTTTTGTACTCAAGTAATATCTATTTGAATTTGAAATTTATAGCCGTTGTATCTTATTAAATGCGATATGTTTCTACTTTTTAGAATATTAAATGATTTTCAGACAGTTTGTACACAAAATATGATATTCTAACTAATCTTTGAAGTCTTATAGAGACAAAACATGGTAGTTAAGACACAAAACAAAAAGAATATTCTTTTTATTGAAGGACAACTCAACAAAAACATTGAATAACAGAAGACTAGAAAAAGAGTAAAATAATTGATGAAGATACAACACTGTGAACTCAAAAAGAAAGGAAAAACCTTCGAATTCTAAGAGCTTACAAGCAAAAATCTTGTTGTTTCCATTCATTCAAAGATGAGAGATTGAGTTTGTCTTAGCATATTCTTCTATCCTTTTGTATACCCAAGAAAAGAGTGTATAATCCTATTGACCTTATACATTCACTTAAATTTCTTTTTACATTTCTATTTGTGAATTTGTAAAGGTTAAGTCATACCTTTATAAAGAGCATTGGTTGTAATTGATTATATTCGAAAGTCATTGTTTGTAAAGGTTTGTAGTTAAGCTATGTTTAAAAGGTACTCAAGTAAGTTGGTTTGAGTAAATCCTTGGTGATAAGCCAAGGTATTGGAGTAGGCATAGCCGAACTACTACAAATCTTTGTGTACTATATTTTTTTATTTTTTATTTGTTACTTCAAGTTCTTATTTTTTTAAGGGTGAAAAAGGCTTAATTCATCCCTTTTAAGCCAACAAACTCTTCAAAGTGGTATGGTCTATTTACCTTTAAGGTTTGGAAAATAGTTTGTGTTCATTAATTACATAGCTGATTACTGTGAGTATGGAAATGGGAAAAACAGCCTGAAACCTTTTTTGGGCTGGTTGTGTAATTTTTAAAAACTTTCAGGTCGTTTCAAAAGTTAAAAAACTTACCTGAAACGTGTTTCCAGCCCAAAAACACATTTTAGCAAGTTTCTTCTTCTTCTTCCAGCCATTTCTTCTCTTTCGATCGCCCTCGTCACGCCGTCGTCTGCTTCCAGTCCTTCAATCGCCCTCGCCGCTAGTCCTTCTCAGCCTTCCATTATTTGCTTCGATGCTCTGTCGTCTGCTTTCACAGACTGCAAGTATCCCCCTCCCTTCTCTTTCTCTCTCAATATATATATATATATAAGTTAGAAGTATATATAAGTTAACATTATGCATATTTATATGTATATATATGCGATAATATATATACTGTCTATGGTTATTGTTTGCATTCATTAGTATCAATGGAGAAGGTATGCAAAGAGAATTTGATTCCAGTATCTGGACCTCCTGGAAGACACCAGTGGCCACAATCTGCAAAGCTTGCAGAATTTGACAATTGCTCTTTAGTTAAGGCCACCCATTGCCTTCTGAAGATAGATGGATGGCCATCTTTTCTGTACTCTGAGAGCTGTGTTATGTTAACACTTTAATAGTATGCATATTTATTATTTTATATATATATATATATGTTTATTTGAATACATTATAGAATTTATGTTTATTATTTATGTTTGAGCATTTTTTTATTTTTTTCTATATTAAAAATTATATTTACAAATGTTTTTAATATTTTTTTAAATTTATAGTTTACCCCATGTTTTTGTTTCTTATTTTTTTGAAAAAATGCCGTTTTCGCGTTTCCATTTTCTATTAGAAACATTTCCCATTTTCCTTCCTGTGCAACTTAGGCTAATTATGTAGAAATTTGAATGCATGGTGTAATACATTAGTGTAAATGTTGTTAGAGTCGCACAAAAACTATGAGTCATGGTTTAGATTACCAATTCCATTAGTGCAATCTCAATTACAAAAAACCTAAATAGAGTTACAAAAAATAGGATAGCGACCTAGCCTATTGTAAAGATTCACCAACTTGATTTACAAAAGACAAAAGGATAACCTAACTTATGTTGGTTTTCCTAGTGTGTGAGTGTAAGTGTGTGTATGGGTGGTTGTCCCACATTGGTTGTGTAAAGAGGTGAAAGTGGGTATTTATACTCCTCCCTCACACTTGGGTTTGGGCCCTAAGGGGCACCCAGATTTTGTGAGCGGGCGAACCCCTTGGCCCACGCGCGCGCTGTCCCCGTCGTCCGTCCGGTTGATCATCGATGAATTTAACTCTGAAACGTCCCTATTTAACTCCGTGAATTTATTTTTGGCCTCTTCGTCTTCTTCAAACGTCGGCATTCATTCCGATCTGTTCAGCCTCCTTGACCCGGCTATATGGGGCGTAGTCGATCGTCGATGAGATACATAGGTCTTCATCCTTCCATCTTTCTCGAGTGTTTGACCAACCAACAGAGAGTAAGCCCTAAGAGTTCTGCTAGATCCGGTAGAGCGTGGTCGCCGTTCCCTGGAGTTGGCCGTTGAATCCTGCATTGACAGACGCCACAGCTTGTTGGTGACCGGAGCAGGGCGTCACTGTCTTCAGGACAGCGCTTCAGGCATGCCTTGGCCTTTCCTGTTTCAGTTCTTCCAGCATTTCTCTGATTTTCGGGTTTGAATTTCTGTTCATTGTTACTACTACGATATATAAATATTACAATCGTTACCATTTTATAGTTGTTGTTGTGGGTTTCGTTTTCGTTATTGTGGGCTTTATACACGTTGTTGCATTGCATATGCGGCCCTTGATCATTGTGTAATACATTCGTTTTACACTACTAGTTTAACATTCTAAAGACAGTGAGTTAAAAGGAAACTCAACTAAAACTTTTATCATAACTTGAAATGGCTGCCCCCAACACCGACATGCCTATGGCCACTGCATCGGCCTCTGCTACAATTTCGGCCGTTGCCGTTGGACCCGTTGTTTCCAAATCAGTAACTCATGTTGAGAAACCACAACAGTTCAATGGGGAAGACTTTAAGAGGTGGTAACAAAAGATGGTCTTTTATCTGACCACTCTAAACCTGGCACATATCCTGAAGGAAGTATGCCCAGTCACCCCGGAGAATGCAACTGCGGAGGAAGTAGTTTCCAAGGAAGCATGGATGCATACGGACTTCTTGTGCCGGAACTACATCCTAAGTGCCTTGGCGGACTCACTGTACAACGTATATTGTACTGCTTACCCGACAGCCAAGGATCTGTGGGATGCTCTGGACAAGAAGTACAAACTAGAGGATGTTGAGACCAAGAAATTCCTCGTGGGAAAATTTCTTGACTACAAGATGATTGACTCCAAGCTGGTGGTCATCCAGTTGGAAGAACTGCAAGTGCTCTTCAGTGACTTGCTGAGTGAGGGACTAGTCATAAATGAACCTTTCCAAATTGCCGCTGTGATCAAGAAGTTACCACCCTCGTGGAAAGACTTCAAGAACTACCTCAAGCACAAGCGGAAAGAATTGTCCATGGAGGATCTGGCTGTCAGACTCCGCATTGAAGAGGACAACCGGAAGGGAGATAAAGCTCCTCTCAGGTTGGAAGCAAGAGTTAACGTGGTTGAAGCTTCAAAACCTCAGCCCAAGAAACACCAAGGCAAGAAGAAGAACGTGAACATGGGTCCCAAGAATAAGACCCTCACCAAACGCATCCAAGAGACCTGCTGGGTGTGCGGCAAGACAGGTCATAGGGCTATTGACTGCCGTCACAAAAGGGCTAGGGCTCTGCCAACTACCAGCGCAAGAACAATCAGCCCAACATGATAGAAGAAGATGTCGACCTGATAGTAGTTGTCACAGATGTCTGCATGGTGTCGAATGCCAAGGGCTGGTGGATCGACACGGGGGCTACTAAGCACATCTGCAGTGACAGGGCTCTGTTCGCCACATATGAATGTGCTGACGGCTCTGAGAAGCTGTACATGGGGAATGCTTCTGCATCTCCTGTGATCGAAAAAGGCAAGGTCCTGCTGAAGTGGACCTCAGGGAAGATACTTACCCTCAATGACGTGTGCCACGTGCCGAAAATCCGGAAGAACTTGGTGTCTGGGACTCTGTTGAACAAGAATGGTTTCAAACTTGTATTTGAGTCTGACAAGTTCACTCTTACTAAGGGGGGTATGTATGTGGGACGAGGTTAGTTACTTGATGGTATGTTTAAACTTAATGTACTAGCCCAAGTTCCCAAGAATAATGAGAATAAGAACAAGGCTTCCGCTTATTCTGTTGAGTTGTGTGATGTGTGGCACTCAAGGTTAGGGCACGTCATGATAGAATTGAGCTGATGTGGTATCCACCAAGAGGGGGGGTGAATTGGTGTAAAAAAAAATTCTTTTGGAAAGTGAAAATATTTATGAGTAAAGAGGAAATTATGTGATCTTATTTAAGATTACACAAAGTCAAAGAAGCAACGATGCAAACTTAAAAGAAAAAGTATAAAGAGCAGTGAGGACCCAGATTTATAGTGGTTCAGCCTTCGAAACTTAATCCACTACCTTAGTTATACACTAAGGATTTTTTTAAAACCAATCACTATCAACCCCCTACTCAATATGAGCAGGTCCTCTAGTCCTTGACTAGGCAATGTACAACCTCCCAATTTAATGGGCCCTCTAGCTACAGCTAGGAAGAAATACAAACAATGAATTTGAGAATCTAAGAGTACAACTCTTAGTTACAGATTTCTCTCTTTAAAATAAATAAACGAGGCTTAAAAGAAATAGAACAGAATATATCAAAGCCTCTTAAATGAGAGTACAGAGAGAAAAGAAGTAAAAATCAATGTAACAATGAATGCACGATCGTTCAGGATGTTCAAATTGTTTTTTAGCAGCCTTTAATGCATCTTCAACCACCTATTTATAGTTGATGGTGGGTATGTTTGAAATTTGGACCGTTGTAGGTGGTTGGCGAGCATTTAATGCACTAAAAACTAGCCGTTAGAAAATCTGTGTAACAAAATAGTCGACAGAAGAAAACATTAATCAACTATTTTTACAAGTACAACAAAGAATAGTCGATAGACATATACTGATAGTCGACTATTTTTAGTGCAAAAATCAAATAGTTGACAGACATACTAGAATAGTCGACAGATGCTGAAATAAGAAGAAATTTTTGAAATGAAAGAACAAAAATAGTCGACAGATCATAATGCATAGTCGACTATTTTTACTAAATAGTCGACAGTTGTTAAAATAGTCGACAGATGCTTAAATAGTTGACAGAACATTAAAAATAGTCGACTATTTTGAGGCATAGTCAACAGAATGATTCAGATAGTCGACTATTCTATAGAAATTCTTGAATTTTTAATACATCCTCATTTGATTCTGTTAGAAACTCATTTTGATTATCTTTAAAGCAAGTTGAGATTATCAAAAGTATAGTTTGAAACAAATTAATCTTAACAAGCAAGTTGAGATTATCAAAAGTTAAAAATTTGAAACAACTCAATCTTGACAACCAAGTTGAGATTATCAAAAGTTAAAATTTGAAACAACTCAATCTTGACAACCAAGTTGAGATTATCAAAAGTTAAAATTTGAAACAATCTTTCATCCATACTTAATATTTCATGTCTTGCTTTAAGACTTATATACTAAAAATGCATTTTCTCATTCATATAATCCATATAGTAGAAATTGATTTTCATATAGTCATTATCAATACTACTTTAATACTAAGAGTGAAATATCAATCTCCCCCTTTTTGATGATGACAAAACAAATATGAAAGATGTGAAAATCAATTTACTCATTTTATCTCCCTTTTTTTGTCAATATCAAATAATAAGAATACTCCCCCTTTTTGAAACACATTGAAGCTCCCCCTTAAACCAAGGAGAACATAAAGAATTCAACCAGATCATTCAGCCTTATTTAAACATTCATTAGCAAGAGTGAAATGTCAATACTAAAACATTCATTCATAGAGTAATAGTTGAGTTCAACAAAAACATATAACAAAAGCTACTAGTTAATCTGCCAAAACAAACATACATAGGATAAAAATAAAGTGAAATGTATGATGAGGGCATCATCTAAACATCTGGAGAGATGGATGAAGGAGAAGACTGAGCGGATGAAGGAGAGTCAACTGGTGGGATGGATGGAGATGCAGCAGGTGGAGGAAACTGAGAGGAAAACAACTGAATAAGGTACCCCATCTGAGAAGATAGATCTTCTTGCTGTTGATGAAGACTCTGTAGATCTAGCCTAACTTCTTCTCAAAATTCTTGAAGGCTGGCTTTAACTCTTGATATATCTAATTTAAGATCTGTCATTCCTTGAACCACTAAGTCTTCATGAGAAGATGATGATCCTTCTGATCTTCTTTTCTTGCTAGGCCTTTCAATTTGGTCTGCCTTAACCCATTCCCCATCCCTATGTGCATATCCAGTTCTAATAGGTGTCTTGTCATTAATGTGTTGAGATTGGCTTAGATATACTTTTCTAGCACTGTCCATGTCTCCAACCAAACGATCCAGTAACAGACTAACTACCATACCATAAGGAAGGGACCTAGTTTTTGTGGAAATAGCACCTACCATCAAGTTGATCATCAGATGACATAGATTTGGCCTTCTTCTGGCCTTAATGCATTGGAGTAGCCACAAGTCAAGTCTTGTAACAAGAGAGAAACTTCCATTTCTAGGATGAATCATTTGACAACAAATCAGATGTAGAATCCTAGTGTTCAAGTCCATTTTGGATGTGTCAGTAATCTTAGATGTAAGTGAGTTATCTCCTATGACTTCTTTACTGGCTTGAAGAAAATCTTGAGTCCAGGAAGCATAGTCCTCTCCATCTAAAGGGATTTTAAACTGTTCGTGAATTACCATCATGGTGATTTCCATATCAACATCCCCAATGTTAGTCTTAAACTTTTTATCCGATTTTCTCTTATGATAGACATTGTTAGCATTGGAATAAAAAGCCCTAACCACATCTTCATATATGCATCGATGAATTGTTAAGAAATCCCACCAACCAAAATCCTTAAATGTCTGAATGTAGGGAAAACCAATGGATTCTAGAAATGATAAGTCCAAATAACGACCTTCAAGGACTTCACGAGACTCAAAGTACATGGAATACCTTTGTTGTTGCTCTTCAGAAATGAAAAGTTGAATTTGAGGTCTCGGATGGGATGGTGGGCGGCTTGAAGAACCCGATTCTTTTTCCTTCCCTTTTCCTTTGCCTTTGCCCTTGTCTGTGTTCTTAGTCCTTTCCATATGGAGTGCTTGAAACTTGAAACAGAGCAAGAGGAATGGCGGATGAAACTTGAAGTAATCGTGCGAAATGGCCGAGAGATCGGGCGACAGATAGATCCGAGGAATGGCGGATAAAATGAAATGCTTTGGCACTTGATGGAGCACGAGAGACGAAAATAACTGAATGCACTAGTGTAAGGAAAAATCGATACTTTGAGAGGAGAGAGATGACAATACAGACGGTTAGGGTTTTTAAAAAATAGAAGAGGGCCGATGTCGCATGGTCCTTAAATAGGCGCGATGGGATAGTCGACAGATGATAAGGGCTGTCGACTATTTTTATAAAAGGAACAAAGAAATAGTCGACAGATGATAAGGGTTCTCGACTAATTTTGGCTTTACACAATCCGAATAGTCGACTAGGTTAAAACTGCTGTCGACTAATTTTTAATGACTTTAGTCAATACCAGCAATACTGCTGTCGACTATATTTGAAAAAAAAATTGATAAGTTGCAGAGATGCCCCAAACATCACAAATGAATTTTGGCTCGATAACATTCTGTCAATTATATAAATTGACTTGACAGAATTGAATCCTTGCCTTCTCAATAATATATATGAATAAAACAAACATTCACATCACACTTACTTATGTTGTGATTAAACCCATTTCACTTCTAAAATATTCAAACTTTTCTCTATCGAGAGGTTTTGTAAAGATATCTGCTACTTGATGATTTGTATCTATGAATTCAAGGCTTATGTCTCCTTTTTGAACATGGTCTCTAATAAAATGATGTTTTACTTCTATATGTTTAGTTCTTGCATGAAACACTGGATTTTTTGTTAAAGCTATAGCACTAGTGTTGTCACATTTTATTGGGATATTTTGAAGCCTTATGCCATAATCTTCCACTTGGTATTTTATCCATAATATTTGAGCACAACAATTTCCAGCTACTACATACTCAGCCTCAGTGGATGATAGAGCCACTGTATTTTGTTTTCTACTTGACCAAGATACCAAACAATTTCCTAAGAATTGACATGACCCACTTGTACTTTTTCTATCTATTTTACATCCATCATAATCTGCATCAGTGTATGCTACTAGTTTAAAAATATTTGATTTTGCATAAAATAGTTCTAGATTTGTAGATCCTTTTAGGTATTTCAAAATTCTTTTAACTGCTTTCAAGTGAGACTCTTTGTGATTAGATTGGAACCTAGCACATAAGCACACACTAAACATAATATCAGGTCTACTAGCTGTTAAATAGAGCAAATAGCCAATCATACTTCTATACAGCTTGTTATCTACAGCTTTCCCTAATTCATCTTTATCTAGGCTTTGAGAACTACTCATAGGTGTAGTCATAGGTTTACAATCTTGAACATCAAACCTTTTGAGAAGATCTCTTATGTATTTTTGTTGAGAAATATATATACCTTCTTCTTCTTGTCTTATTTGTAATCCTAGAAAGTACTTAAGTTCTCCCATCATACTCATCTCAAATTCTCCTTGCATAAGAATTGCAAATTGATCACAAAGAGATTTATTTGTAGATCCAAAAATGATGTCATCCACATATATTTGAACTAATAAGATGTCCTTATCATGACTTCTTATAAATAATGTTGTATCTATTTGGCCTCTTTTAAATCCTTTTTCTAAGAGAAACTTACTAAGTCTCTCATACCAAGCTCTAGGGGCTTGTTTTAGACCATATAAAGCTTTAGATAATTTGAACACATGGTCTTCATATTTGTGATTTTCAAATCTCGGGGGTTGTTCTACATAAACTTCCTCATTAATATACCCATTTAAGAAAGCACTCTTAACATCCATTTGATATAGTTTGAAGTTTTTGAAACAAGCAAAAGCTAACAACATTCTTATGGCTTCCAACCTAGCAACAGGGGCATAAGTTTCATCATAGTCTATACCTTTTTCTTGACTATAACCTTGAGCCACTAACCTTGCTTTGTTTCTAGTTACAATTTAATTTTCATCCATCTTATTTCTAAATACCCATTTTGTGCCTATAATAGGATAATCCTTTGGTCTTGGCACTAGTTTTCAAACTTCACTTCTTTCAAATTGATTTAGTTCTTCTTGCATGGCAATAATCCAATTTTCATCTTCTAAAGCTTCTTTGATATTTTTGGGTTCAACTTGAGATAGGAAGGCAGCATATTGGCACTCATTCCTAATGGAAGATCTAGTTCTAATGCCTTTGGATGGATCTCCTAAGATTTCATTCATTTTGACATATTTCCTTTCTCTTGGAAATGTTGGTTCTTTTTCAAATTGATATTCTTGATCTTCTTTAAATGAATCGTTTTCTTGAGCATTAGACTCATTTTATCTTATAGAAAGTTTTTCAAAATTTTGAGTTACATTATTTTCACCATCTTCTCTAGGTTTTGGAACCTCAAGGCTTATATCATCAACTATTACTTGGATTGTTTCCTCTACCACTAGGGTTCTTTTGTTGAATACCCTATAACCTTTACTTTGAGATGAATAACCTAAGAATATACCTTCATCACTTTTAGCATCAAATTTACCTAGAGATTCTTTTCCATTGTTGAGAATATAGCAAGTACTACCAAACACATAAAAATGACTTATGTTGGGTTTTCTTCCTTTAAATAATTCATATGGAGTCTTTTTCAACAAAGGCCTCATTGAAACTCTATTTAAAATATGACAGGCAGTATGCACAGCTTCTGCCCAAAAGTACTTAGGAAGGTTTTTATCACAAAGTATTGTTCTAGTCATTTCTTGTAAAGATCTATTCTTTCTTTCTACTACACCATTTTGTTGAGGAGTCCTAGCATAAGAAAAATTATGATCTATTCCATTTTCTTCACAAAACAGTTTGAATTATTTATTTTCAAATTCTCCTCCATGATCACTTCTAATTTTTGAAATACAAAAACCTTTTTCTCTTTGAATTCTTTTGCTAAATATTTCAAATGACTTAAACGTTTCATTTTTAGATGCAAGAAAAATTACCCATGTGAATCTAGAATAATCATCTACTATAACCAAAACATATTGTTTACCTCCTAAGCTTAGAGTCCTCATTGGACCAAATAAATCTAAGTGAAGTAGTGTTAGAGGTCTAAATGTTTAAACTTCATTTATTGGTTTGAATGATATACTGATTTGTTTGCCTTTCATGCAAGTGTCACAAATGTGATTTCTTTCAAATTTAAGCTTAGACAGTCCAATAACAAGATCATGTTTCACTAGCTTGTTTATTAAGTTCATACTAGCATGCCCTAACCTATTATGCCATAGCCAAGAATATTGGGATGAATTTGCAACAAAACAGTTTTCCATTTTGGGAGATTCTAGAAATGTGAGATAGATGTTTCCTACTCTATTTCCTTTTAATTTTATTTCTTTTGACTTAGAGCACACAACTTTACAAGAGTTAGCATCAAAACAAACTTCATAGTTTAAATCACACAGTTGACTAATACTTATCGAATTATGTTTAAGACCATCAACAAGAAACACATTTTCTAAAGTAATATTTTCAAAAGAAATAGAACCCATACCTATAATCTTACCTTGAGAATTGTCACCATAGAAAACCTTACCTCCTTCCTTGAGAACAGTGTTGCTGAGAAGATCTTGATCTTCTGTCATGTGCCTTGAGCAACCACTATCAATGAACCACTTGCTCCTTGGATCATTTGAAACTAATGCAGCCTACACAAGAAATCATTCACGTTGCTCCCTTTGGTACCCACATCTTCTTGGGTCCATTCTTGTTAGAAGATACTACATCTTTAGGAACCCAAACTTATTTGAATTTTTGAGGAAAATTTCGTATGAAACATTTGTTAATTGAGTGACCATCTTTTCCACAGTAGTGACATGTAATGCCTCTCTTTGAAAACTTTGGTTTGAAAAATGATTTTCTTTGAATGAACTTTTGGTTTGCTGCTTTAACAAATACTGTTTTACTAGAGCTTGCTTGGAATGGATCAAATCCAATTCCTTGTTTATTTCCAAAGTTTCTTTGAGCTCCAAGTATCATTTCTAGTTTATTTTTACCTTCAACTAACTTTTCTAACGATCCCTTCATGTCTTTGTTTTCTTTCAAAAGATTTTCCTTTTCAGCATTTAAACTGTTTCTTTCATTTTCTAACAGTTCTATTTTAACAGTCAGATTATTTACCTCATTTTCTAAAGAATTTAATTCCTTTTTTAAATCAATATTTTTCTCATTCATATTCTCACATTCACATAGCAGGTCATTAAACGCATCATGAAGCTCTTCAAAAGTAAAGTCAGAGGATAGATTAGGATGCTGTGAAATTACCTCATCCTCAATGTTGGCCATAAAACAAATGTTAGCGACTTCATCATCTTGAGACTCATCACTTGATGAGAGATCTTCTTCACCCCATGCAGCTAGAGCCTTTTTCTTCATTTTCCTTTCCTTGCGATCCATCTTTTTCAGCTGGGGGCAGTCACTTCTAATGTGACCTAGCTTCTTACATTCAAAACATCGAAGCTCATTAGATGGATTAGACTCTTTTTGATCTTTTTCTTTCCGAAATGTCTTCCTTTGATTAAACCTACCTTTTTTCATAAATCTCTTGAATTTCCTAGCTAACAAAGCAAAATCATCATCTTCACTATCCTGAGAGTCTTTTTCTTCTTTTTCAACTTTGAAGGCTACATTCTTATCTTTCTTTGGTTCAGCACTATCACTTCGTTTCATCATGATTTCATGAGTCATTAGTGATCCTAGTAGATTATCAAATTCAAGTATGTCTAAATCTTTTGCCTCAGTAATAGCAGTGACTTTAGGATCCCATGATCTAGGTAAGCTTCTTAGAATCTTCCTAACTTTTTCACCATTTGTAAAAGTTTTTCCTAGAGACTCTAAAGTTGAAACAATATCATTAAATCTGGTGTACATGTCTTTAATAGATTCATTTTCTTTCATAGTAAATAATTCATAGTCATGAACCAGAATATTTATTTTTGTTTCTTTTACTTGGTTTGTACCCTCATGAGTTACCTCTAGTTTATCCCAAATTTCCTTTGCTGTTTTGCATGTTGATATTCGGTTGAATTCCTCTGGGCAAAGAGCACAAATCAATGTGTTCATTGCTTTTGCATTTGTCTCCATATTCATTCTCTCTTCAGCTGTCCATTTGTCCATCATTTCCATGTCAGCCAAGGTGACTCCTTTCTTAATAGCTTGCATAAGACTTGAATCCTGCATAAGATAGATATTCATTCTAGCTTTCCAGTAATTGTAGTTAGTACCATCAAAATAAGGTGGACGAGAAGTACTCTGTCCTTCATGATGAGAGGAGCTAGGAAAGTATGCCATTGATCTTGACGCTAGGTAGTTAGACCTAATTGAAAACAATGGGAACCAAGCTCTGATACCAATTGATAGAATTGAGCTGATGTGGTATCCACCAAGAGGGGGGGTGAATTGGTGTAAAAAAAAAATTCTTTTGGAAAGTGAAAATATTTATGAGTAAAGAGGAAATTATGTGATCTTATTTAAGATTACACAAAGTCAAAGAAGCAACGATGCAAACTTAAAAGAAAAAGTATAAATAGCAGTGAGGACCCAGATTTATAGTGGTTTAGCCTTCCAAGCTTAATCCACTACCTTAGTTATACACTAAGGATTTTTTTAAAACCAATCACTATCAACCCCCTACTCAATATGAGCAGGTCCTCTAGTCCTTGACTAGGCAATGTACAACCTCCCAATTTAATGGGCCCTCTAGCTACAGCTAGGAAGAAATACAAACAATGAATTTGAGAATCTAAGAGTACAACTCTTGGTTACAGATTTCTCTCTTTAAAATAAATAAACGAGGCTTAAAAGAAATAGAACAGAATATATCAAAGCCTCTTAAATGAGAGTACAGAGAGAAAAGAAGTAAAAATCAATGTAACAGTGAATGCACGATCGTTCAGGATGTTCAAATTGTTTTCTAGCGGCCTTTAATGCATCTTCAACCACCTATTTATAGTTGATGGTGGGTATGTTTGAAATTTGGACCGTTGTGGGTGGTTGGCGAGCATTTAATGCACTAAAAACTAGCCGTTAGAAAATCTGTGTAACAAAATAGTCGACAAAAGAAAATATTAGTCAACTATTTTTACAAGTACAACAAAGAATAGTCAACAGACATATACTGATAGTCGACTATTTTTAGTGCAAAAATCAAATAGTTGACAGATATACTAGAATAGTCGACAGATACTGAAATAAGAAGAAATTTTTGAAATGAAAGAACAAAAATAGTCGACAGATCATAATGCATAGTCGACTATTTTTACTCAATAGTCGACAATTGTTAAAATAGTCGACAGATGCTTAAATAGTCGACAGAACATTAAAAATAGTAGACTATTTTGAGGCATAGTCAACAGAATGATTCAGATAGTCGATTATTCTATAGAAATTCTTGAATTTTTAATACATCCTCATTTGATTATGTTAGAAACTCATTTTGATTATCTTTAAAGCAAGTTGAGATTATCAAAAGTATAGTTTGAAACAAATTAATCTTAACAAGCAAGTTGAGATTATCAAAAGTTAAAAATTTGAAACAACTCAATCTTAACAAGCAAGTTGAGATTATCAAAAGTTAAAATTTGAAACAATCTTTCATCCATACTTAATATTTCATGTCTTGCTTTAAGACTTATATACTAAAAATGCATTTTCTCATTCATATAATCCATATAGTAGAAATTGATTTTCATATAGTCATTATCAAAACTACTTTAATACTAAGAGTGAAATATCACGTCAATTATCATTCTCTCCAAAGAATGGTAAACTTATGACTATTGCCTAACTTCAGTGTTGACAAAGGACATAAATGTCAAGTTTGTGTCGAGTCAAAGTTCACAAGGAAGCCATTTCCGTCTGTGGAAAGAAACAGTGAGTTACTTGATTTAATTCACAGTGATCTATGTGACATGAAGAGTACTCCTACTAGAGGTGAGAAAAAATACTTTTTCACATTCATAGATGATTGTAACAAGTATTGCTATGTGTATCTATTACACAGTAAAGACGAGACCCTAGATGTCTTTATGACATATAAGGCAGAAGTTGAAAATCAACTTAGGAAGAAATTGAAGGTGCTGAGATCAGATAGAGGTGGTGAGTATGAATCAACGTCTCTCTCTGAGTTCTGTGAGGTTAATGGCATAATCCATCAAACCACAGCATCGTATACACCACAGCAAAATGGTGTAGCCAAAAAAAAAAAACTGAACTTTAAAGGACATGGTCAACTGCATGCTTAATAGTTCAGGTTTACCCCACAACTTGTGGGGGGAGGTGTTGCTTACAGCAAATTTAGTTTTGAATCGAATTCCACATAAGAAGACTAACAAATCTCCTTATGAAGTGTGGAATGAGAAGCAACCCTCATATAAAATCCTCAAAGTGTGGGGGTGTTTGGCTAAGGTGCAAGTTCCTTTACCAAAGAGGGTCAAACTTGGACCAAAGACGATAGACTGTGTCTTTATTAGCTATGCACTAAACAGTGCTGCCTATAGGTTCTTGGTGATAAAGTCAGAAATACCTGATATTAATAATAATACCATAATGGAATCTATAGAAGTGGAGTTCTTTGAGAACATATTCCCTTTTAAGGAAGAAAGACACAGTGACGGTGGTTTCAAGAGGAAGTATGAACCGAGCTCTTTTGAGGGCCAAGTTGGTCAGGAGATCGAGGTTGAACCTAGAAAGAGCAAAATAGCTAAGAAAGCTACTTCCTTTGGACCTGATTTTCTAACCTATATGGTAGAAGATGAGCCTCAAACATTTACTAAGGCTATGACATCGCCTGATGCTCCGTATTGGAAAGAGGCCGTCAATAGTGAGATAGAGTCCATTATGCAAAACCAGACTTGGGTGTTGGTTAACTTACCTCCGGGAAGTAAGCCAATTGGGTGCAAATGGATATTTAAGAAGAAACTAAAGGCTGATGGTACTATCGATAAGTACAAGGCCCGTCTAGTAGCTAAAGGCTATCACCAAAAGGAAGGGCAAGACTTCTTCGATATCTATTCTCCAGTGACGAGAATCACATCTATAAGGATGTTGATCGCAATTGCAGCATTACATAATTTGGAAATTCACCAGATGGATGTAAAGACTGCATTTTTAAATGGAGACTTAGAGGAATAAGTGTATATAGAACAACCAGAAGGGTTTGTTGTCAAGGGACATGAGAAGAAAGTGTGCAAACTCATAAAGTCTCTGTATGGACTAAAACAAGCACCAAAGCAATGGCATGAGAAGTTTGATCACACTATGCTTGCACATGGGTATAAGATAAATGAGTATGATAAATGTGTTTATGTTAAAACCATAAATCACGAGTGTGTCATTGTATGCCTGTATGTGGATGATATATTGATAATGGGCACTAACAGAAGTGTTATAGAATCCACGAAAGGGATGTTGAATTCCAACTTTGATATGAAAGACTTGAGTCTTGTTGATTTCATTCTTGGTATTCGAATAACGAAGAATGCCAAAGGGTATATACTTTCTCAATCACATTATGTCGAGAAAGTACTGCGTAGATTTGGTCATTTCGAGAGTAAGCCCGCGGTTACTCCGTTTGATCCAAATTCTAAACTAAAGAAAAATAATGGTGAAGGGGTATCGCCATTGGAGTACGCTAGGGTCATCGAAAGTTTGATGTACATCATGAATTATACAAGACCCGATATTACCTACTCGGTAAGTAGGTTGGCAAGATATACGAGCAATCCTGGTCATGACCATTGGGATGCTCTGGTCAGGATGCTCAGGTACTTAAAGTACAAGTTAGAGTATGGGTTGCATTACACAAGATATCCACCTATACTGGAAGGGTTTAGTGATGCTAATTGGATCTCAGATAGCATGGAGACTAAATCTACCAGTGGGTATGTGTTTACCTTAGGTGGAGCCTCTGTATCATGGAAGTCTTTGAAACAAACGTGCATCGCATGGTCTACTATGGAATCCGAGTTTATCGCTCTGGACAAAGCAGGTGAAGAAGCTGAATGGCTTTGAAATTTCCTTGAAGACGTTCCACTGTGGCCTAAGCCTATAAATGCCATATGTGTCTACTGTGACAACTTAGCTGCTTCTATGAGAGCTAAAAATAATGTTTACAATGGGAAGTCGAGGCACATAAGGCACAGACATAATTCTATAAGGCAGCTACTCACTAATGGAATAATTTTCATTGATTATGTGAAGTCGAAGGAAAATTTGACAGATCCTTTGACAAAAGGAGTGACTAGGAAACAAGTCACTTCTACATTGAAGGGAATGGGGTTAAAGCCTGTGAAATGAATTCCCCAGTGGTAACCTAATCCAGTTGATTGGAGATCCCAAGATCTAGGTTAAATCGACAAACTGGCTGGGATAATTCATAGTTTATACACTAAGGAACTTATATTTCCTTCCCAGTTCCCGTTAATCAGAACGTGTATTCTGTTGATGGTATAGGTATATTGGTATCTTGTGATAAGAGGAGTATTAATAGAGTGCTCTTAACTAATGATTACCTATGTGAGAGTAAAAGTAGGTCGCTTCTATGAGAACTGTTATAAAGGTTTGGGTTCTCTAGAGCTCTCATGAATTCAGGATACTGTCCAGAATCAAAATGGACACAATCGTATATAACTCGAAGGTGTAAGATGAGTTGTGTGTGATATTTGTTGTCTTGATTTACTAACAGAAGGGTAGTTCAAGAGCAAGCTCACTACTTCTTCGGTAAGTTCGACAGATACTCACTAAGGGAGGTTCAAGTCCAAAAGACACTTTGCCTGACACATAACTTGTTGTCTGCTTTCTATGGCGTCGTGTCGATCTGTTTGCTTGAACACACTTACACTCATGTAGGGGATTGTTGGTTTTCCTAGTGTGTGAGTGTAAGTGTGTATGTGGGTGGTTGTCCTACATTGGTTGTGTAAAGAGGTGAAAGTGGGTATTTATACTCCTCCTTCACACTTGGGTTTGGGCCCTAAAGGGTACCCAGATTTTGTGAACGGTCGAACCCTTTAGCCCACGCACGCGCCGCCGCCGTCTGTCCGGTCGGGCGAGGCGGGTCATTTAGATATATTTTTTTATAAAGAAAATAATAAATTAAATATTTTATTTTCTTTTTATCCTCCAGTAGCTTCTCGAAGGGTCCCTATTTAACTCCGTGAATTTATTTTTAGCCGTTTCGTTTTTTCCAATTGTCGGCATTCATTCTGATCTTCAATGCCGCTTTGATGGAAGCGTCTATTCAGCCTCCTCGACCCGGTTATATAAGGCGTAGTCGATTGTCGATGAGATACACATATCTTTATCCTTCCATCTTTCTCGAGTGTTCGACCAACCAACAGAGAGCAAGCCCTAAGAGTTCTGCTAGATCCGGGAGAGTGTGGTCATCGTTCCCCAGAGTTGGCCGTTGAATCCTGCGTTGACAGACACCACAGCCTGCTGGTGACCAGAGCAGGGCGTCACTGTCTTCAGGACAACGCTTTAGGTGTGCCTCGGCCTTTCCTGTTTCAGTTCTTCCAGCATCTCTCTGATTTTCGGGTTTGAGTTTCTGTTCATTGTTACTGCTTCAATATATAAATATTGCAATCGTTACCATTTTATAGCTGTTGCTATGGGTTTCGCTTTCGTTATTGTGGGCTTTATACACGTTGTTGTATTGCATATGCGGCCCTTGATCATTGTGTAATACATTCATTTTACACTACTGGTTTAACAACTTATCAATATGATATTCGATAATGAAAATACTAAACTTAAACTATCATTTACTATGGTTTACTTCATAGCAATAGTTAAAAATAAGACTATAAATGTAAAAAAAAAAAATAACATAACATCTTTAAACAACATTGTCTGCGCCAGCCAAGACTTCAGTTCATTCTTAAGTCTATTACTATTTTAACTTACACCCTTTGTATCTATTTACTTCTATTGCTATTGCCAGCCTCCCAAGCTGAAGATATTGGCTTATACCATTCAAAAAAATTGAAACTTCATTCCTAGCAACAAAAGTATGATTTCCCAAGATTTTTTGTTGACCAAAAAATTCTAACAATTGCTCTTTTGTTGCAAAAACACTTTCAATTATGACGGGAATGAACTTGCATATTCTATTGAATTAAATTTACACGTGTTAGTAAAAATTTACATTAAAATAATACAGTATGTTACAATAGGTATGTTTGTAATTCCATAAAGTATACACAAAATACCCATGTGATCTATAAGGTGTGCAAGTGATACCTTTTGATTTGAGTATTTTGACAAAAAGAAACCTTTGCACAGCCCATTAATTTTTTTATCCTTTTTCTAGATTTCACCAATCACTTTTCACTCAATATTCGTATAAACATAACAAAAACACAATTATACCTTTATGTTTTTCATTTTCAATGAAAATAACTTGAGTTAGCCATATCTTTCATTATTTCAAACCCTAAAAAAGATTTTTTGATTGAATCGGCTCGTAGCACATTACATTAGTTGTCAATAGTCAAATTTTAGTGACAAGCAAATGCATTTTCATTGAGATTTAAGTTTGAAATGTGAGTATTATGATTTTTTAAGGTATCTGAGATTATTTTGATAAAAAAAAAATAATTAGACATTTGTAATGCAACTAGGTGTTTTGGGAAGTTTAAAAGTTTTATACTAATAGGGGACATTAGGGCTTCTGGACGACTACTCAATGACAGAGGTATTTGCAAAGTGGTAGAAAAGGTTGAGGGTGTTATATACCATTTTCTAAACATTAAGGGTATTTTTTATAATTTCACTAAACTTGAAAGGTACTGGTGTAATTTTTAGAATTATCTCTCCACCTCTATTAGACTATGGGAAATTCTATTTACAACCATACTTTTTGCTCTTCACAACCTACTTTTAATATTCCTAAAATGTCCTAAGATAAAAACTCATATTTGCCCTTCATTTAAATCTTTGACACTCAATCACTCACCATTACTCCTCAAGCGCGTGCACCCACTTTCTCATCCATCATCGGCACAACAACTTTCCTTACCCACAATTAAACATCGCGCAATCACTATTATTCAATATCGAGTATTATGCAACCACTATTATTAACACTGAACATTGCTCAACCTAGTTCTCTTCGCCATAGCCAATTACCAGTTATTGTCAGCGATGTCGATAAAAAATTATTATCTGCAAATATTTACGCCGGAGTTTTACGAAGAAGATAATGATTTCGACGAAAAACAACACAATTTACAACATCGATTACATAATTTACATACACGATTTACATATACGATGAATTAAAAAATAAGATTAATTAAAAATAAAAAATACCCCTGCCTTAAAGCCCCGAACCCTGAGATTCAGGAGTTGGGGATGTCCCGAATGCCAGGGTTCGGGCAATTTGGGATTCCCCGAATCCTGATATTCGGGGAGGCTTTCGAACCCCGAATTCCAAAATTCAAAGAGACTTTCAAACCCCGAATCCCGAGATTCAGGGACTTTAAAAGCCCTCGACCCCATGGATTCGGGACAAATTAATTCTCCCGAATCCATAAATTCGGGAGAATTGAATTCTCCCGAACCCATGAGTTCGGGAGACTATATATATAGTTATATAATATAATATTATATATTATAATATTCTATTATAGAATGGTGGATTGCTATATTATAATATATTATTATAGAATTATAGAATGCTATAGAATTGCATTCTCGGGAGTATGTATATAGTTATATAATATATTATTATAACTATATTATATAATATACTATTATAGTGATATATTATATTATAACTACAAACTATTATATACATTACATATTATAACTATATATATATATAATATAGACGTGATTTTATACATAAATTATTTTAAATAAAAGAGTTATCATGTAAGAGTTATATACATTACATATTATAACTATATATATATATAATATAGACCTGATTTTATATATAAATTATTTTAAATAAAAGAGTTATATATAAATTATTTTTCTCAGAGGGACAGGGTTACCCGAACATCGCTGTTCGGGGAACCCCCTCCCCCCGAACATCGTTGTTCGGGGGAAAATTTTTCCCCCGAACATCAATTTTCGGGAGAGCGGGGCTTCCCGAACAGCGAGTTTCGGGGAACCCCAACTCCCCGAAATTCGATGTTCGGGGGTTCAACTCCGATCAGTGGCGTCTACCATAAAATAAATCAAATTAAATGGCTTAACTGTTATGCGATTTCGATTTCAGTGACTTCAAAGAAAAGGAAGAGGCTGGACAACGCAAGCAAAGTGGGTGATGGAGAGAGGTCGACGGTGCTGTCCAGAAGAAGAAGACTAGGGTTTGAACGCGTGGGTGTGTCTTCGAATTTCGAAGTTCGGGACATCTCCCAACCTCCGAACCCCAAAAATTCAAGAAATCCCAAGAACTCCGAATTTATAAATTCAGAGAACATGAAATCTCCCGAACACTGAAGTTCGAGAGAATTCAATTCTCCCGAACATCAGTGTTCGGGAGATTTCAATTCTCCTGAACACTGATGTTCGGGAGAATTCAAATCTCCCGAACATCAGTGTTCGAGAGATTTCAATTCTCCGAACACTGATGTTCGGGAGAATTCAAATATTATAATATATATATAATAGTTTATGTAATATAATTATATATAATTATAATTATGCATATTATACATATAATATGTATATATATAGTTATATTATGAGTATTATGTATATAATATGTATATATATATTTATATATATATAGTTATATTATGAAATCTCCCGAACATCAGTTATATATATAGTTATATTATTATACACATATATAATATGTATATATATAGTTATATAGTTGTATATATATAGTTATAGTTATATAGTTATATAATACATATATAATGTATATAATATGTATATATATATATAGTTATATTATGAAATCTCCCGAACATCAGTGTTCGGGAGAATTCAATTCTCCCGAACACTGATGTTCGGGAGAATTAAAATATTATAATATATATATAATGGTTTATGTAATATAATTATATATACTTATAACTATGCATATTATACATATAATATGTATATATATATAGTTATATTATGTATGTATATATATAATAAAATTTTAGTTTTCTTATAAAATATAATTATAATATTATAAATACTATGAGAATAATTTCATATTACATAACCATATATATATATATTAAATACATATATATAAATTATTTCAAATATATATAAATTATTCTAAATTATTATGTTCCGAATCTTTGGATTAGTATTATATTTATTTTTTCTTAAATTAATGTTGCTTTAATCTTAATTTTTTTTGAGTTAATTTTAATTTTTGATACCAATAACTCAAAAATTAAAGCAATAATTTTAATTAATTTTAATTTTTGAGTTAATTTTAATTTTTTATACCAATAATTTTAATTAATTTTAAGATTAATGTAACATTAATTTAAGAAAAAATAAATATAATATTAATCCAAAGTAACATAATAATTCATAATAATTTATATATATTTGAAATAATTTATATACAAAATTATTATATATATGTATATAATTATAATATAATATATAATAATATAATAAATATATAATAATATAGAATTATATAATATATTATATTGAACTTCCGGAGAAACAATTTCTCCCGAAATCCAAAATTCGGGAGAACAATTTCTCCCGAATTCCAGATTTCGGGAGAAATTGTTTCTCCCGAATTCCGGATTTCGGGAGAAACAATTCTCTCGAAATCCAATATAATATATTATAATATATTATATATATAATATATTATATAATTCAATAATATAATATATTATATAATATTATACTATACTATTATATGTTTATTATATTATTATATATTATATTATATTATTATATATATATTATAACTATATACACATATATAATAATTTTATATATAAATTATTTTAAATATATATAAATTATTCTGAATTATGTTTCGAATCTTTAGATTAATATTATATTAATTTTTTCTTAAATTAATGTTGTTTTAATCTTATTTTTTTTAGTTAATTTTAATTTTTGATACCAATAACTCAAAAATTAAAGCAATAATTTTAATTAATTTTAAGATTAAAGCAACATTAATTTAAGAAAAAATAAATATAATATTAATCCAAAATTCGTAACATAATAATTCAGAATAATTTATATATATTTAAAATAATTTATATACAAAATTATTATATATATGTATATAGTTATAATATATATAATAATATAATATAATATATTATAATATAATAAACAAAATCCGGAATTGGGGGAAGAATTTCTCCCATTTTCCCTCGAACAGCGATGTTCGGGGGGCGGGGTTCCCCCGAACATCGATGTTCGGGGGAACCCCGCCCCCCGAACATCGTTGTTTGGGGGAAAATTTTTCCCCCAAACAGCGATGTTTTGGGGAAAAATTTTCTCCTGAACAACGATGTTCGAGGGAAAATTTTTTCCTCGAAAATTTGGGCTTCTCAAACTGGAAATTCTTCCGCGAATGAAGAGATCGGTTGCCTCTACATGAAATAAATCAAATATGGCTTACCTGCGATTTCGAGGTCGGCGGTGCTGTTCTGAAGAAGAAGAAGACTAGGGTTTAAGCGCGTGGGTGTGTATTTTGAGGGATGGGTGTGTGGAGGATATATTTGGTATGTAAATGGTTGCAAAGAGTAAATTCAAGGGTTGCAAATAGTAAAATTTAAAATTTTTATTACAGTGATTGCGATGAGTAAATTGGATGGTTGCAAATAGAATTTCCCTTAGACTATTTCATCGTCCGATAAAAAGAGTTGCTTGTCTTTGTGAAATGACGAAAAAGCCCTCAAAGGAGCAGGAGGCAGTAGAGTTCAGAGGGGCTGATCTGCAAATGTGTTGCACGCATACGTAGATACATACATATGTATGTATGTATATATTAATTTATGCAAAAATATACCAACTGTACATAAATTGAGAAGCCAGCAAACCTTCAACATCTCCACCTCTTTGATCCTCTCTTGCTCAATTTCTCTTTCTCCTCTACGAGCGGATACAGAGGAGGAGGAGAAGGAAAACAAACCCAGAAGCCGGAGTTTGCTTGATTGATTGGTCCAAAGCATCAATGCCGGCGCGGAAACGTCACTCCTCGTCAGAGGCTCTCGTTCACGGCGAGGACTCTCCTTCCCAGTACCACCGTCGCAAGCAATCGCGAGGCCGACGGGGAGCGGACGAAGAAGAATATGGAGAAGAGGAAGACGACGGAGAAGAAGAGGCAGAAGATTGCGAAGAAGAAGAGGGTGGGTAACGTATACGCGCGTTATAAGGATATATAGAGAAATTTGGTTGATATTTGATGATCGATTGTGGGTTTGATTGGTTCTTCTCAGATTCCGATGGAAGCCGTTCGTCCGACGATCCTGCGAAGCTTCCCGAGTACTCTCTTTATCTTTGTTCTTGTTCTTTGTGTGTTGCATGTGAACTGTGACTCCATTTTTCATTTGCTACGTCTAGATTTTACCTTTCTTTCGGTCGTTTTTGAGAATTCACATGAATGTATAGAGTGTTTTTGATGATTTGACGTTTGGTAGAATTTTGGTATGTTTGAATGGATAAAGATGATTTCTTTAATGTTTTGATGGTCGGGCTTTGCTTGATCTTATGCACAAGAGGTTTGATGCCAATTTTGATTCATCTTTGCTATGTGATTGGCCATTTCTCATTTATCTTGATATACTTTCAGATTCTCATTATTGGGGTGTTTTTATAAGATTGGAAGTGGTGTAAAATTGTAATTTTCTGGCTTAATGTTATTCTAATTGTGCATAAATTACTTTCTCACAAGTCATGATACTCCCTATTTTCTGAAGGTTGGGAAAGTGTCATCTTTGTACCCAACCTTAACCTTGCTTTGCAAGGAGACTGTTTTTACAATTTGAACCCGTGACCTACTTACAAAGAAACAACCTTATTGTTGCTATCAAGGTTTGCCCTTTCATGTTTGTTGGTAGTTGAACAAAATTTTATGCCCTTGTAACCAACTTGCTTGAAATGTTGCAATCCGATGCGCAGGCTTCAAGAATTATTCTGGTTTGGATTGTGACATTTTTGGGCCTTTTATTCATCCTGGTCTGTCTGCTTTTCAGCATCAGTTAAACTCATTCATGTTTGTGCTTGTGACTTGTTCTTAGGGAATTGTCTCTGCTTTATCAAGACTTTATTAGATGTCTTACTTCAATATAAGTAAAATGTATTTAACTAAAAGGAATGAATCATGGAAAATCTCAAAAGACAAAACTTTTTCTTGAAATTATAATTCATCCAAAAACTGCAAATAATAAGAGAGACCAAAAGAGGAGTTGGCCCCTATCCACATGGCAACTGAGAATAATTTCTCTCAACCCTTGAAGCTCTTCCTATCCTCTCCTCCCACACATTCAAGAACACAGACAAGGACCTATGAACCTAGCCTATCCCTACCCTAGGATGACTAGAAAAATTCCAAAATAGAAAGCATCATGTAGTGTATGCATTAGCCCCCATGTTTCAAATGCATTGGGCAGTGAAACATGAGATGATCTACAGAGTCTCATTACTCTTCCAACAAAAACAACAGCCAGTGGCTATCTGTCGCCTTGCTCTTAGATTAGAAGTAACAATCAACTAAACCTAGCTTTAGTTTTGCATGTGCTGTAAACACTCTGTGATGCAGTCACTGCTCCTGTTTGAAGACCTGGCCCAAGGCTAACGACTTGACCGAAGGCCGACTCGACCTAAACTAGGCAATCTAGAATGGCCTAAATAGTAGTGGAACAGTAGTGAAATAGTCCATTGGGGGGGGGGAGGGGGGAGGTGGGAGGGGGGAGAATTCCATAGGGTTGAAACTTCAAAAGTTTTTAGGATTTTAATACTTCATATGTTTTAGGATGTTAATTCTATTTCATGTTTGTTAGGGTTTTACTTCTATTAGGATTCTAGTTTGATTTTATTTACAAGTATTAGATTGATTATCTGAACATTATATATATATATATGTGCTTAGAAACTAGGGTTTGTAAACAACTTTTTATCAATTCAATTACAGCAGCCTATTCGGTTTTTTTCCAACAAAACAAGTTTAGTTTTGCGCCTCTTTGAAAGCCAAGCTTCGGCTATTGAAGCTTGTTTTCAAGGGTTTCTTTTGTGTGTTTCTTTACACATTCACTATCTGTTGCGTCAGGTGGTATCAGAGCGGTTAATCAATCAATCAGATGGCTAATATTGAAAGTAACAATAGCAACCAGCCTTGTGACGATGATAAGGGGTTGTCCCCAGTTTGGAGGGCAATTGAAGAACAACGGGAAGTAACTCTTACCATCCAGCAACAATTAGAGCAAATCACTAACCAATTAGGCGCCCTACTTCGAGTTAATGATGACAAGAACTAGAATATTGGCATTAATCAAGCCGGAGTGGGAAAACCAGCCAATAATCATGTCCCTGTTAATCCTAGAAGACCAATGATGGAAGAAGCGATGGAGAGGATGATCTTGGTCAAGTAATAGCTAATCCTGGTGGTAGAGGGGTTAGGAGGAATGTGCAGAAGAACAACTATTGGGGCAACGATGAGTATAAACTAAAGGTTGATATTCCTACCTTTAGTGGAGATTTTGATATTGAGGGGTTCTTGGATTAGATCACTGAAGTTGACTGTTTTTTCAAATACATGGAGATCATAGAAGAAAGACAAGTCAAGCTAGTGACCTATTGATTGAAGGGAGGCGCATTTGTTTGGTGGGAACAATTGAGGGAAGGCCGACATCCAGGTCAGATATGGAGACGAATGAAGCAGCTGTTAAGAGTTGGGTTTTTACCCCCTAATTATAAACAATACATATTTGAAGCCTATCAAAGATGTGCACAAGGAATGAGGAGTGTGAATGAATATACCTTTGAATTTTTGAGATTGGTGGAGAGGAACCAATTGTCAAAAAGTGATAATCAACAAGCAGCTCGTTATTTGAATGGGTTGGAGCTTGCTATTCATGATAAAATTGGGGTTCAGATGGTTCTGAGTGTGTAAGAAGCAATGAACTTAGCTTTAAAGGCTGAGTTAATGTTGAGTGAGAGAGCTCGTAATAACAACTATCATCGGTATAGTGGGAATGAAAATAAACAAACAGCTTTTGATAGAGGCAAGTCAGTTTTGGGAGCGCAACTCTCCAATCCACCTCATATAGTCAACCCTAATAAGGCTACAATGGGGGGAAACATTCGAGGTACTACTTCTAATCTTCCAAAATCCCTTAATCCTTATGCAAGGCCTATTCTTTTAAAGTGTTGCAAGTGCAATGAAATTGGGCATCGATTTAGTGATTGCCCAAGGAGGAAAACAGTTAACATTGTAGAAAGGGAGGAGGAAGATGTGGCTGACGAGGAAGTCTATTGTGGGTCTGATGGGGAGGATGACGAAGAAGAGTATGACCATGAAACGTATACATGTGTAGTAAGGAAGCTAATGCTATCACAAAAGAGTGAAGATACTACTCAGCAGTATAAGCTTTTTCGCACAAGGTGTACGGTGAAAGGAAAGATCTTTGGGCTAATTATTGATAATGAAAGCAAGAAGAACATTATAGGAAGAGATGTGGTGGAAAAGTTGCAGCTGACTCCTGAAAAACATCCAAACCCTTACATGATCGGATGGATCAAAGAAGTTGGTGGCATACATGTGGATGAACGTTGCAGTGTGCCTTTCTCTATTGGTAAGTACTCTGACAAAATTTATTGTGATATTGTTGATACGGATGCTTGCCATATTTTATTTTGGAGATTGTTGGGTTTTTGCATGGAGAATTATTTCGAGAAGATGAAGAATAGAACCTGTTAGAATGAAGATGAAGTGCGGCTGGATTTTTTCCAAGTTAAATTAAGTAACTTAGATGTTATATTATGAGGGATATTTTAGTCTTTGTATAGGCAAAATAGATAGTCTGTAATTACTGCCCCTGTGATTTATAAATAGGAGGCGAGGGGGCTGAAAGTCGGATATAACAATCATTCTAATTGTTTTCTTTGAATGCAAGTGAGATTGTCGAGAGAGAGAAAGGCTTAGAGGGAAAGTTTGTTTTTGTATTCTCTTGTGTGAGGGAAGTGAACTTGTGTGAGAGAGAAAAGAGAGTTCTTGTAATCTTGTTCAAACGGTTTCTAGTGGAATTAGCTCTCGGGATCAAGGCTGGATGTAGGATGGCATATTGCAATCTGAATCAGGGTAAATCAACGCCTACTATTTGGTTTGATTGCTCTTTTACTTTATTTTCTTTGCTGTTTTTCATTTGCAGTTTATATCTTTCTATTATGGGTTGATTTCTGGGTGAAGAGTGAAGAGAGATTGGCAAACTAGAGTGTTGAATTAGGTTTCTAAGAGCTCCTAATCTTAACAGAGACCTTGGCAATTTGATGTAGATGCTAAGTACTTTGGTAGGAAGAACACATATCAGCTTGAGAAAGAGGGTGTGCGTTATACCTTGTTACCTATGGTGGAAAAGAACCAAACTGAAGCTTCTAAACTGGAGGGGAGGATTTTTCTTACCATTACACATAAACACTCTGAGTTTGTGAGGGAGTGTAAGGATACTTGAGAGGTTTACCTGTTGGTTGTAAAGGGGGAGAGTGAGTGAGCCACTGAAAGTGAATCAAATTCCAGTGGAGGTGTAGGGATTATTGGAGGAATTTCATGATGTGGTTCTTGAGGAGTTGCCTAATGAGCTACCTCCTCTAAGGGATATTCAACACCACATTGATTTGGTTTCTAGTGTTAGTTTGCCTAACCTACCACACTACAGGATGAGTTCTAGGGAGAATGAGATTTTGCGGGAGCAGGTAGAGGAATCGTTGAGAAAGTCACATTCAGGCTAGTACGAATCCATCTGCAGTGCCAACATTATTGACACCAAAGAAAGATGGGAGTTGGAGGATATGTGTTGTAGCTAGCACTTAGCCGAGTAAGTTCAAGTGGTTCAGGAAGATGTCAAGCAAAAGTTGCACAAAGTTTGTTACAAATATACCCAATTCGAGGACCCCTGTGGGATTTAGTAAAGACATATGCTAACTGGTCATTTGAATGGAGAAAATTTGTGGTAATACAGCCAGATAAAATCTTCTTTTGAATAAAGTGACAATCTATCTCGATATGTTTGGTCCTCTCATGAAAGACTGGATTTGAGGTAATATGTAATGCAACTTGATTATCGCAAATTAACCTTATTTGTGATATCTCTCCAAACTTGAATTCTCGAAGCAATTGTGATGTGCTCAAAATACAAAAGAAATACTAGCACCCCTTGTTTGAAAATACTAGTTTTGATTCACCACACTCTAAGATAGAAGAAGGAAGAGTGATAAGAATCAAGTAAATTTGCCACTAAACAAATGAATTGCTTAGATAAGAATTAGGATAAAAATGCTCTCTGCACTTTCTTTATAAAAATGTTCATGCTAAAACATTACAAGATCACACATATAAATACTAGTCTTAAAGAAAAACCTAATAGTTAAAGACAAACAACATTATTGTCTCTTTTGTCAAAAGAGGGCTAATGATAAAAGATAAACCAAAAGCATAAAGTAAAACATCATCATGCCACTCTTGACAAAGGGAATCATGATTGCCTCTTTTGACAAAATGGGGCTAATGATGATAAAAGACAAACCAAAAGCATAAAGAAAAACATCATTATGCCACTTTTGACAAATGGAGTCATGATGGTAAAACACAATGATGCAAACAAGACAAAACACTCTCAAACATAAAGGACAAATGAAGGGTGACATCATTCATGACATCAGTTATGAGACTTGGGCCTAGCAAATGGGCTGATTGCTTGGGTTTGATCATGGAGTGCCTATGTTGCATTTTGGTCCTAGGCTTTCAAGCAAACAAGCAATGTGATTAATTTAGGGTTTAACTCCTTCACTTTGAATTCTAACTCTTCCAAATGGGCTAGAGTCTTCCCAATAAATAACTCAAGTTCCTTTTGAAATTCTTTAGCCCTTTAATGAGTAATTGGCCCAAGACTTACATGCTCTTGGACAACCCTTGCCTTTGCTTCTTTACCATTCACATCAAATTGTTTTAACCAGATAAATTCACATCTTGTTAAGGCCATAGCATGATATTCTACTTCTGCACTCGACCTTGCAATAACATCTTGCTTTTACTTTTCCTAGATACCAGGTTTGCTCCAACCAGAACACAGTATCCTGAAGTAAATCGTATAGACCTGCCCAATTAGCGTCAAAATATTTGACTACCTAAGTATGACCCCTGTCCTTCTATAATAGTCCTTTACTTGGAGCTCTTTTGATATACCTGAGAATCCGGACAACTGTATCCCAGTGGCTATCACAAGGAGATTGTAAAAACTAACTGACAACATTGACTAAGAAAGAAATGTCAAGCCGAGTGATTGTGAGATAATTAACTTTTCCCACTAGCCTACAGTATCTCCTAGGATCTGCAAGAGGTTCCTCCTGTCCTGGTAAAAGCTTTACATTAGGATCCATAGGAGAATCTATAGGTTTACAATCAAGCATCCCAGTTTCTTCCAGAATGTCTAACACATACTTTCGCTGAGAGATAACTATACCAGAACTGGACCGAGCAACTTCAATGCAAAGGAAGTACTTAAGTAACCCCAAGTCCTTACTCTGAAAATAATGGAAAAGATGTTTTTTCAGCTGAGTAATACCATCCTGATCATCACTTGTAATGACAATATCATCCACATAGACTACCAAATATATACATTTCCCTTGTGATGTGTGTTTGTAAGAAACCGAATGATCAGACTCACTGTGAGTCATACTAACTTCTTGAATAACAACATTGAAGTGACCAAACCAAGCTTTCAAAGACTATTTTAAACCATATAGTGAGCGATGGACTTTACAAACCAAACTAGACTCCTCCTAAGCTACAAACCCAGGAGGTTGCTCTATATAAATCTCTTCCTAAAGCTTACCATGTAAGAATGCATTTTTAATGTCCAACTGATACAACGACTAGTGGCGCATAGCAGTGATAGAGAGAAACAGATGCACAAAAGACATTTTAGCCTTAGGGGAAAAGGTATCACCATAGTCAAGACCATAAACTTGGGTGTACCCCTTGGCAACCAAATGGGCCTTAAGCCGATCAATCTACTCGTCAGGACCAACCTTGACAGTATAGATCTATCGACATCCAACAAAAGATTTCCCGGGGGGTAAGGGAACCAAATCCCAGGTACCATTGGAATGCAAAACAATTATCTTGATTCTCGTCTACCATTGTTTGTTGCCACCTCGGATCAGAAAGTGCCTCGCTAACAGTCTTGAGAATAGAAACAGAGGATAGGAAGAAAGAAAAGCACTGAAAGGGGAAGATAGACGGTGATAACTAAGAAAATTATAAATGGGATGAGGATTGCGAGTAGGACAGGTACCTTTTCGAATGGCAATGGGAAATTGATCCTTAGAATGTAGGACCATAGCAAGTGGAGATGTCGGAGTAGGATTTGAGGCAGCAAGAGTCGCTGGGGCAATAGGAGAAGCTGGAATATGCACAGTGACATCATTAATACCATTATGAGTCTGATTCAGAGAACGCCGATGATAAACCTGTAATGGGATAAAAGAGGGAACAAAGATAATAGGAACAAGAGGACTAGATGGAATAGGGATGGCCTCGGATATGGGATGACACTCAAAAGGGGGTGAAGAGTAGAAAGGGGATGATTCAAAAAATGTAACATTAGTAGAAAGAAAATAGCGTCGGGTGTCAGGAGAGTAACACTTGTAGCCCTTTTGAAGTTGGGAGTAACAAAGAAAAATGCATTTGATGGACCAAGTAGACAATTTATCCCCACCAGGAGACATGTTAGACAAAGCACGTGCAACTGAAGTCACAGGGAGAAAGAACATATAATGGTTGATCAAGAAACAAGAGAGAGTGAGGAATGTTGTGTTGAAGAACAGAGGAAGACATCCTATTAATGAGATAGCAAGCAGTAAGGACAACATCAGCTTAAAAACGAAGGGGAACATGATGGTGTAAAAGAAGGGTGCGAGCAGTTTCAATTAAATGTCTATTTTTATGTTCAGCAACCCCATTCTACTGTGGTGTATAGGCACAAGATGACTGATGTGAGATCCCCTAAGATGATATAAATGTACTAAAGGGGGCAGAAAAATATTCAGGGGCATTGTCACTGCGCAATACTTGAACAGATGTATGAAATTGCATTTTGACTTTAGCACAAAAAGATTCAAAAATTGAAAATAACTCATAACAATTTTTCATTAAATATAACCACGTGCATCGAGAATAATCGTCGGTGAACGTGACAAAATATTGAAATCTAAAATAGACACGACACGACTAGGAGCCTAGACATTAATATGAACTAAAGCAAATGGGGACACAACCCGATTATTGACACGCTTTGGAAAAAAATTTTTATTTCCTAAGCTAACAAGACTCACAATAGAAAGACGACAACGTAGATAGACTGAGAACCATCTTCTGAAACTTAACCAAACTAGAATGCCCTAAACAGTTGTGGAGAAGAGGAGACTCACTCACTGAGTAAGCAACAGGAGATTTAGGAAGGTTGAGGTGATAGAGACCTTGCGACTCACGTCCGACGCCAAGCATTTGTCCAGTATCGCGATCCTGGATAGTAACAGAATTGTCATTGAAGGTGATAGAATAATTTAAGGCATGTGTAAGTTTACTGAAAGATACAAGATTAAAAGGATAATGAGGAAGATAAAAGACATAATCTAGAGGTCGAGAAGGTAAGGGTTTGGCAATGCCAATAGCTTTAGCAATTGCTTTGAAACCATTGGCCAAAGTTACAGAAGGTAAAGAAACAGAACTAGTAAAATAAGAGAAAAGATGGGGATTACCAGATATATGGTTAGAAGCACCTGAGTCCAGCACCCACGGTCCTAAAGAGGATGACCAAGTGAGACAGGCAGTAGTGTCACCGGAATGGGCGATAAAGACAGTTGAGGATTGCCGAGATGTCTTATACCTTAGATACTTGTCATAGTCAGCCCCAGTGAGAAGTAAAGAGTTTGATGGATGTCCATCAAAAGATTCAGACCAAGATCCATCAACTGAAGCAACATTAGCATGAGGAGGGTGACCATGCAGCTTATAATACTGTTCCTTAGTATGCTGATTCTTAGGAGATTCCAAACTGTTAGGGATGTGATTAGATTCCTTTTTGTGTATATATTCTATGTACAACTCTCTGATTTAGTGAAGAAATTAACTTTCTCCACACTATCTATAAAGGTCTGTACCTCACATCCTATGTGAAGAACAAGAGTTTGGCCTTGCTATCCACTTGCATGCTTGTGAACTACGTATTATTGGAGATAAAGGAGCATGAACTATTTGTGCCAACAAGCTGGTCTCTCATTGGGTGCTTTTCCTAGAGTAGCCATGCTGCCCTGGCTGACATACATATACTAGAATGGAGGTCCTTTCTCTGAATTTGTGTGGGCTCATTTTCAATTTTGACCAAGGGATGAGTGGGTGACCAAGTAAGAAATTATTAGATCAATAATGATATTATAGTAGTTTTAATTTCTCATGCTGCCATTTTTTTTTTCTTATTTATGTCTTACAATTATCAGGTATAAAGGTTATGTTATTTGCAAATGACATTCTTTTGGTAGATGAGACTAAAAAAGGCATGAATGCTAAGTTTGACTTATGGATGGACACCTTAGAACCAAAGGTTACAAGTTTGGCAGGTTAAAAATTTAAACTCATGGAATGTAAATTTAGTAAAACTAGAAGTACCAATGATATTGTGGTGAGACTTAAAAATTGGGGCATTCCAAGAAAAAAGACCAGTTTAAATATTTTGAATCAATTGTTCAAAAAAGTAGAGAGATTATGGAGAATGTTGCTCACAGAATCAAAGTAGGATGATTGAAATGGAGAAGTGCTTGTGCGATTGTAAAATCCCTTTAGTTAAAATCAAAATTTTATGTTCAATAAAAAAAAGAGCGGACACACACACAGAGTTTTGTTGGACAGTTACAAGTGCAGCTCAATTATATGTTATGGAATGTTGGGCAACTATATATCAACATTTACAAGATATGAGTGTACTGAGTTGGGGGTGTTATGGTGAATGCACAACCCTAAAAAGAAAAGATTTTACAAATGAGTTTATCTATAATAAGCATGAATTATTGTCTATTGAAATATGATGTGTCAAATGCATTTAAAATAACTTGGACATATGAGACGAAGATGAATAGATGCTCTTGTGAGGAGTAAATGGAGTGGAAAAGGTTTATAGCCATAGAGGGAAGACAAAACAACATAGTAGCCTAAGGGGAAGTCTGGAAAAAAAAAGGAGAAAAACAAACTTAGTGAGAACTTGAGCATGAGATTTGGTAGCCTTATAGAAGATAAGTTTATGGATAGAGATGATTGACTAGTTTGAATCCATATAATCAACCCTATTCATCTGTTGTTATTTTGGTGAAGAAACATGATGGTTCTTGGAGGATGCGTATGGACTATTGGGCATTGAACAAAGTTACCATCAAAGATACGTTTGTCTTTGATTAGTTATTAGATGAATTGAGTGTTGCTCATGATTTCTCAAAGCTAGATTTGCAGTCAGGGTATCTGAAACAAGACTTTGAAATAATCCAATAGGTTGCTTGAATTAAATCTGAGAGTAGCAGAAATATATATATATACAAACTACTGCTATATCACTTTGCTAGAAAGTAGGAAAGGATTGGGTATTCTACTCCTAAAAATAGGGATAACTATCTCCTAAAACTTAGGAGATAAAGAAGATGTAAAATACAAAAGATTACAACAATTATCTACTACTAACAAATATAAATTTAAATAATTTGAAGATAATCTTGAGTTCCAGCGCATATTATCGTGCTTCTAGAGTCCTTCTCCACTTATACTTCTAACAGAAAACTAATCTCGTCCAGCACACTGTCATTCCAAGCTGGAGAATAGATGGAAGTCATTCCCAGCTTGCTAATTAGAGCCTCAAAAACTGGTCTTGCATTTGCCTTTGTTAAAACATCAGCCACTTGATCATTAGAAGGTATATAGGTCAAGATTATTCCTCCTTCCTCAATTTCTCTTTTTATAAAATTCCTATCAATCCTCACATGCTTCATCCGGTCATGTTGCACTAGATTTTTAACAATGCTGATAGTTAATTTGCTATCACTGAATACTTTTGTTGGTTGAGATAGGGGAATCTTCAAGTCCTCCATGAGCCTTTCCAGCCAGATTACTTCACATATCCCATGAACAATTACTCGAAACTCGGCTTCAGCACTACTTCGAGCCACAATTGACTACTTCTTGCTTCTCCATGTAACAATATTCTCAAATACCTTAGTGCAATACCCTGAAGTTGAACGACTATCTTCTCTAGAACCAGCCTAGTCTGCATCTACATGGCCTTCAATGTTCTTGTTTTCAGTTTTCTTGAACATTAATCATTTTCCAGGAGTTCCCTTTAGGTATCTTAGAACATGTTTAACTGCCCTCATATGTCTTTCTGTGGGTGAACACATATATTGGCTAATTACACTCACTGAATAGGCTATGTCTGGCCTAGTTAATGACAAGTAAATCAACCTCCCTACCAACCTTTGATACTTTTTGTTGTTCACGGGAGCATCATCACCTTTTTCTTCGAGTTTCCAGCCCTTTTCCAAGGGTGTTCTAGCTGGTTTGCAAGCTGTCATTCCAGTATCTTTCAGCAAATCCAAGGTATACTTCCGTTGTGAGATGAACAAACCCTCTTTGCTTCGAGCTACCTCCATGTCTAGGAAATATCTCATAGTTTCTAGGTCTTTAACTTCAAACTTAGCCTTCAATTGCTGCTTTAGATTATCAATTTCTTACAAATCATCACTTGTTACAATAATATCATTAACATAAACAATCAATATAGCCCTTTTTCCATTTTTGTTGAGTTTAATGAACAAAGTATGCTCGGATTGGCCTTGTTTATACCCTAGTTGCCTGAGGGTCATGCTGAATTTGTGAAACCAAGCCCTGGGTGACTGTTTTAAACTATAGAGTGACTTTTTTAGCTTGCACACACTACCACTTCCAACCTTTTGCTCAAAACCAGGGGGAACCCTCATATAAATCTCTTCTTCCAAATCACCATTAAGAAAAGCATTCTTAATGTCGAATTAGAAGAGAGGCCAATCAAAATTCACAGCAATAGATAATAGTACTCAAATGGAATTTAGTTTGGCAACCGGGGCAAATGTCTCCTCATAGTTGATTCCAAAGGTTTGGGTAAAATCTTGTGCAACCAACCTAACTTTGTATTGCTCAATGCTCCCATCAGCCTTGTATTTGACTGTAAATACCCATTTACATCCAACCACTTTCTTGTTAGGAGGCAATGGAACTATCTCCCATGCTTATTTCCCACTAATGCATTCATTTCTTCCATTACAGCCATTCTCCACTTAGGATCTTCCATAGCAGCCTGAATATTTTTGGGAATATTAATGCTATCAATCTAGGCCAAATACCCTCTGAACTGTGGAGCCAATTTCACATAGGTTAGATGATTAGATATTGGGTACTTAACACATGATCTTACCCCTTTTCTCAATGCTATTGGAACAGCCCAATCTAAGCCATCTTTTTCTTTAGTATTGCTGTCACTTTCTAGTGCAGCTGTCCCCTCTTTGCTACCCTTTTTTGCTGAAGGATTGATCTCTGGAGATGGCTGGTTTTGCTTGAGTTCTGTATGACCTTTAGATTTTCTTGAGTAGACAAATAGAGGAGGATTTTTGGCTGCTGTAGAACTAGGTTTTTCCTGCTCAGAATGATGAGAGGACTCAGAATTTGTAGGATTTTTGGTGTCAGGTTCAGAATTTCCAGCAGGTTCAGAATTTCTAGCACCAAACAGTATGTTGTCATGAGGCAACAGTGTGTTGTCATGCACTAAGAATTCTCCCCCTTGAGAACACACTGGTAGATTTGGATCGAAGGAAAATAAGGGAGAAATGGGCTCATTGGAACTGTTTTGGTGGCCTGTGAGGGAATAATAGGGAAGATTTTCATAGAATGTCACATCAGTAGAAACCAAAAAATTGTGACTGGTAGGACAATAGCATTTGTAACCCTTTTGAGAGGGGGAATATCCCACAAAAATGCACTTGGTGGCTTTGGGATCCAACTTGGTTCGAGAAGGGGCATTGTTGTAAACATAGACGATGCAGCCAAAAACCTTAGGAGCAATAGACAAGATGGTAGAGATGGTTGGATACATAGTACATAGAATGCTGAGAGGAGTTTGGAATTGCAAAGTTTTGGATGGGAGACGGTTAATTAGGTAGGCAACAGTGAGGACTGCTTCTCCCCAATAAGAATGAGGCACATTCATAGGGATCATCATAGCTCTAGCCACTTCTAGGAGGTGTCGATTTTTTCGTTCGGCCACTCCATTTTGTTGGGGTGTATATAGACAAGAGTTTTGGTGAAAAATACCATGCTCGGCCAAGTAATGAGAGAGATCATTTGAAAAATATTCTCGGCCATTATCAGTGCGAATTATTTTGATGGAAGTTTGGAACATATTCAACATTAATTTGTGGAATCGTTTGAATATGTTACCAGCTTTAGATTTTTCCTTCATCAAGTACACCCAACAAGCCCTAGAATGATCATCGATAAATGTAATAAACCATCTAGAACCAGTGATGTTAGGGCATTTAGAAGGTCCCCAAATATCACTAGAATTACTTGGAAGGGAGTAGAAGGCTTATACATTTGAGTAGGATGATGAGATCTAGGTTGCTTAGCAAGAGTACACTATTCACATGAAAGAAACTGCTCTTTATTACCAAACATATCAGGATATAAAGATCTAAGGTAAGGAAAGCTAGGATGTCCTAAGCGTTTATGCCATAACAGGACATTGGCATTGGTTTTTACACTTAGAACAACTTTATTAGAAAAACTAGAAGGAAAAAAAAGATCTACTGCAAGACAATAAAGGCCATCCATTACTTTAGCATTGCCAATCATCTTCCCCGAGGTTCAATCCTGAAAAACACAATAAGAAGGGTAGAACATTACAGTGCAGTTCATATCTTTAGTGATCCGGCTCACTGATAATAAATTATGTTGCAGTCCAGGAACATATAACACTGAATTTAGCTTTAGATTAGAAATATATGCAGTCCCCGTACCAAAACTGGTGAAGTGGTTCCATCAGCCATATATATATTGAGAGATGAGTCACATAAGGTATAATCAGTCAAAGATCGTGCTGAATTTGTCATATGATCTGATGCTCCTGTCTCAATCATCCATATATTCTTAGAAAGACTTTTAGAAACCAAGGAGTAGGGCTGGAAATTACCTTGCAGTGCTAGAGAAGTAGAGGGTGAGGATTAGTTTGAAACTGATCTGTACCTTGGTTTAGAAGCCTATACAAGGCTTGAACTTGCTTTTCTAATAGATTCAGATTGGACGTATTTTCTGTTGGAGCCTTAGCATTATAGGCTGCTGCTTTGGGATTATCTCTCCTCGGTTGTGGCTTCCAATTTGCTAGTTTTCCATGGATTTTCCAGCAATTTTCCTTAGTATGGTTGGGCCGCTTGCAATGGTCACACCATAACTTCTCTCTTGCTTGACTCTTTACAAAAACATCCCCCTATTTAACAGAGGCAAGAGTCGAATGCTGGCGAGGTAAGACTGAATCTGATGGGTTTTGGAGCATCACTTTTCTCTTGCTTTCTTCCCTTCTTACCTCTAAAAAAACTTCCTTGAGTGATAGAAGAGGTTTTGTACCCAAAATCCTACCCCGAATTTTATCCAAATCAGGGTTAAGACCATATAGGAAGTCAAAAATTCGCTCTCTTTCTATCATCTTATTATGTTGTATGCTATCAGTTGGAGACTCCCAAGCTATTGCATAGAACATATCCATCTCATGCCATAATCCAACCAAAACATTAAAGCACTCGGTCACATGTTCATACCTTGTTTAATGTTCCTGATGGCTGATCGGGCTTCAAAACATTGAGAGAAATCTTCCAAATCTGAATACATCTCTTGGATTGATTTCCAAACTTCCTTGGCCGTTTTGTAAAACAGGCATGTTCTCCCTATTTTTGGCTCCATGGAGTTGATTAACCAGGCCATGATGGTAGAATTTTCAACTTCCCAAAGGCCATAGTTGGCTGCTGTAGCAGGCGGAACAGGAATGGATCCGGTTAAATACCCAGATTTTCCTTTGCCTTTTATCACTAACATCACTGATTGAGACCATTCTCTAAAATTACTCCCATTAAGTTTGTGTTGAGTAATTTGTAGGGGATGGTTATCAATAGGTGTTGTAGTGAGGTGTGAGGGAGACGGAGATGGAAGAGAAGCACTTAGAGATGAAGTGGCTGAGGCTTCAGTTAGGGTTGGGTTGAGAGTGGCATTGGCCATGAATGAAACCGAGAGAAGTCACTGCCGTTCTTCTTGATCGAAAAGTGCTCTGATACCATGAAACAAGACTTTGAAATAATCCAATAGCTTGCTTGAATTAAATCCAAGAGTAGCAGAAATATATTTATACAAACTACTGCTATATCACTTTCCTAGAAAGTAGGAAAGGATTGGGTACTCTACTGCTAAAAATAGGGATAACTATCTCCTAAAACTTAGGAGATAAAGAAGATGTAAAATACAAAAGATTATAACAATTATCTATTTCTAACAAATATAAATTTAAATAATCTGAAGATAATCTTGAGTTCCAACGTGTATTATCATGCTTCTAGAGTCCTTCTCCACTTATACTTCTAACAGAAAACTGATCTCGTCCAATAGTATCATCATATATGAGTCCATCTGTGAGACTTGAGAGAATAGTGTTCCAAACTTGCCAAGGGCATTGCAGGTTTTTTTTGGCTGAAGGCTCTGAATTGATAATGAATGTCATACAGCAGGTCCAAAATAACACTTTACAACTTCCTAAAAACTCTTTACTGGATTCAGTCCAAGTTTTGTTGGAAAGCTTAAGATAGTCTCAGAATTTGTTCAAGGGTATGACATTTGTTTAAGAGATAAAGTGGTGTAGACAATACCAGATGGGCTCCTTCAATCCTTGCCAATACCAAGCAAAAGATATCTCGTTAGATTTCATTGATAGGTTGCCAAATCGAAGAGGTAAACCTACTATCTTTTTGGTTGTGGATAGATTATCAAAATACACCTATTTTATTGCAATTTCTCATTCCTGGCAATATCCCCAATATGGTGTACTTGAAGCTGCAAGCCTGCAACCATATAAGCAGCTCTCAGTCTCTATGCACAAGGGTCTCAAAACTGTTTACTAAAATATTATGGCCCATTTAGGGTGTTAGCAATGATTGGATGTGTATAAATTAGAGTTTGCCTGTAGGAGCTAAAGTCCATCCCATATTTCATGTATTGCTACTTAAGAATCAAATTGGAGCAAAAGTTACAGTGCAACCTTACCTACCTACTGTATATTGGATGGACAGGTAAGGAAAAGGAAGAATGGGATTTTAATCTGTTGGCATTGGATGCCCCCATCAAAAGCAACGTGGGAGGGGTTGGATGTCATTAAAAAGAAGTTTCTAGACCTTGCTCTTGGAGACAAGCAAAATTTATTAGGGAGGGAATGTGAAATGCTTGCTGCAAGATGGAAGTTGAGAAGCATGTTTGTTGATAAGTGGAGCTTGAGTTGAAGGTTAGCTGCCAATAAATTAACTTTAAATAATAATCTGGGATATTTCCTGGAATTTGGGTTATTCTTAGGAAACAGGAGAAAATTTGTTATTTGAATAAAATTTGGGTTATTCCAATTTTTGGTTTCTGATCTTCAGAAAGAACTTGTTTTTTCCTTCTCCTTTCCTTTTTAACCTCTTCTTTCTCATAGAAAAACATGTCCACTCCCACATGAAATGCCTAACTTATATGGGTATCTTGTTTGCTCCTTTTCCGGCAAGAACTTTTGTCTCATATAAAGTAACTACTATAAAAGTAGCACGTTTGCCCTTATTTCCAAAAGATTAGATGCTGAATGATTGTGTTTGATTAAATTAAACTTATTGATGAATGGGTTTGATTGTTAACTATGCGTCATTTTGCAGATGGGTGGATGTGTCACTTCCAGCCATTCGTACCAATGTACAGTGTCCAATATGTCTAGGTATAGTTTTATGCTCTGCTTGTGTTAAAATCCTTTTGCCAGGTACAAAGTTCTACATTTTTCTGAATTTTTGCTTATAGAGAGGTATTTGCCTGGGTACCATTGTTGGCCTCTTTCTTTCTTTTTGTGTTCCTTGAATATTTTGATAGGATGTCAGAACTGAAATTGGGTTTCTACATTGTAATGTGAAAATCATATTCTTTTCGTAAAGTATAATTTGTTAAGTTGTACATATTGGAGACTTGGAAACTTGAAAGAACAAAGGGAACGTGTTGTGCAACTAGTAAACCACATATTTTCACTTTCTACTTGCCAATGGGGTAAAGCTCAAAATTTTCCTTAGTAGAAAAAAGGAAAAAAAGGTTGCTTGTAGACTAGTGTTGTTTCTTCGACTAATGCTCCATTTTTTTGAAGTAAAACGTTTCTGATAAAATATTTTATGTCATTTTTGGTTTTGAGGCCAAAACAAAAATTCTTACTATTTTGACAAAATCAGATATATACACATAAAATATTGTTAAATCTTATAGTTTTTGGCTACTTTATATAAATTATTTTTTTTACATAAAATATTTTATATAAGATGAATTTTTTTTTTCGAAAAATAAATTTTTAAGAAAAAAATATTTTAAAAATATGTAAAATACATTGCTTCCACATGTGTATTTTACATATAAATGCAAAAGTTGTATTTTTATCCTTTTTTTCATTTTCTTTTTGAAAATTACTAAAGTGCAACCCAAACATTCTAAAACAAGATAAAAATTAATTTTCAATTTAGAACATTTTACGTTGAAACAAATGGACCCTAAAACTTAGATACATGCCCTAAAATAAATATTTAATTGATATTTGCAGGATAACAACGTACAAATTAGACTGCTACTTCATGTTAGTTCTGATCTGGTTTCCTTTGGAATGAAACCAATGATGAACTCAAAGGTAGAGGTGAATATGTATTTGTGCTTCTAGCTATGAATTAAAAAAAAAAAAAGAAAGTTGCTTGCATGGCAATTTGTTTTGCAGCTGAGAGTCTATGGCTGAAAGATCGGACTGCAAAATGTGTGTTTAATTTATTTTTCTTTTCTTTTTGGTTCATACTTCAAGTTGTACGTTGCAATCAGACCATTGGTCTCATGCAAACCTTATTCTCAAGGGTTGGGGGAGGGGTGGGGTTGTTAATTTTGCTTGAGCTCATGATTGGTCTCAGGGTAACGGAAGCCCGAATCTTTGTTTCAGAGGATCTAATACCGGACAATTTTTTGTGATATATATGCATGGGGATGCTGTATATCACTAAAGTAGGGGTTGCATACAACAGTCCCCATATAGTGACCTCACAATCCTTCTCTGCTTCCTTCAATGTGGAGGAAGCATGGACTAAGTGGTCACAATAAAGGTTGCTAAATGTTAAAAATTTCAAATAAAGTTCATTTTCTTTGCTTGAGGTGTCATTGTGTCCCCCATTTTTTACTTAACTGATCTAATCACTTAAATTGAACCACTGGGCCCTTGGCTTCCTGGTTGATCTGGCTGGTGTGGTCTGATTTTCATAGCAATGGCTGAAACAACTCTGCAGTTTAATATGAGATCTATATTTCTGCTATTAATGATATACATTACTTGCATTTAACTGATTCTTATAACCAGCATTGAGTTATCCCCATGTAAATGACCAATCTACAATGGGGGTTCTAGTGACCAATCTACCAATCTTCATGTTCTAAAGGAAACTATATGTCTACTTATATTGTTTCTTTCTACTTTTTTCCTCCCCTTTTTTGGGTTTCCAGAGCTGCAGTATTCATGGATTTTTACTTTTGTTGCCTAAGGGGTACTATGAGTATGTAAAAGAGGTACATCTATTTTGGTTCAGTTTTAGTATAACTTGTAAAGAGGTTATGTTTAATTTGCGTCTTTCGTGTGATTTAGTACCCATGTCTTTTGACTGAATGCATGTTTTAAACCATTGAATTTCTGGGAAACAAGCAGAATTTTTGCGGGTTCTCATGACTTGAAAATTTATGTGTCGCTAAGCACAAATCACTACTGAAGTTCCAAGTGAAAAGATCATCCTTCTACTTCACAGAAAATTAGTATATTTGCTGGAACTTTCTTGATTTCAACAGCTTAGATTGGCTTTTCCTGATGCTGGAAAATACAAGAAAAAGAACAAGAATATTAATTTTCTTTCTTATGGCTTTGCCAGCAGTGGTTTCTAAACTGAGATGATGCCCAATTGTCCAGGTAATTATAGAGCTTGAAGTTCAAAAGGTACTGATCATTTATTCGCCTATCCTTTGGAGTTTCAGATACTGGGGCTAATTTTGATGAATTAATAGCTAAAATATCTGGTGTTTACACATCCAACATATAGTTAAAGGTAGAAGAAAAGAAAATCCACTGTAAAACCTGTTAGATTGAAAGATGGTCAGAATATGAGTTATTTTGCAAATGACTAACAAAAATGTGCCAAAATTATTGGATCCTTATTATGATTATTACTTCAACATACCATTGATGTTGGCCTGAGAAGCATAGATATGGATATGGACACAAGATGCTACAATTGGGAAAAGAACGAGGATAAAAGAGAAACAACAAAAGAAAGTTGCTTATTTTTCACTAGATATTGAAAAAGGACCAAAAATACAACATGTAGGTAGGATTCAGTCCGTAAGTATGCACAAGGGTTCATTGCTTTGCTTGCTCAGATGATAAATTGGTTTCTCATCTTTTCAAAAATATTATTAATTATCTCTCATATGATTTCCAAACTGTTATATGCCAGTTTTTTGTTCACCATGAAATGAGGCCACCAAGGATTGTGGTGTTAGTTTAATCATCTGTGGAAATTATCCGTGTTTCTCTTGTCCTTGGTGCATTTGGAAATTTAATCTTAAGTTAAATGGATACTTTTTCTTGTTTTTATATCTGATGGTGCTTGTGCCTTGTCAGAGCTTCCTGATGGTAATTGAGATCCATATCTTGAGTCTGCTTTTCAATATTTTACATGTTTACTCAGTTGCCACAATCATGATCTGCACAAACATGCCATTTAGCACTAAGACATGGTTGTATGCCTGGATGTTTGAGGAGATATCTCCTATTTGTCATGGCGAAACAATCATGCACTTCTTTCTAGTCTTAGTCTTTTTTGGTTCTTCTCTGAGCTCAGAGAGTTCTGCTGCTAATTTTGTATTTATCCTACATGTTTGTTGGTGTTCTTTCAATTGAATTGGCTGAAGGAAACTGGGATTCATCTCACTCCTTGAGTTGCTATGTGTGACATTCATGCTATGTTATCGTCTTGGTAGATGTAAATATTATATTTCCTTTTCAGGGATTATTAAGAAAACAAGAGCTGTCATGGGGTGCTTGCACCGCTTCTGCAGGGAGTGCATTGACAAGTCAATGCGCCTGGGGTATGTAAATAGCCCACTATTACATATTGAATGTGTTGGTTCGTTCGTGCCACTAGGGTACAAGATTAATTACTCAGGTCGACAATTTTTCTTTTATGATAGGAACAATGAGTGTCCTGCATGCCGCACACATTGTGCTACTCGACGTTCTTTGAGAGATGACTCCAGATATGATACCATTATTGCAGCTGTATATGCTAATATCACAGAGTATGAGGAAGAGGTAGAAGTAGAAATTTATCCTTGATTTGGCCTGAGTATGTTTCACTTTCCATGTTATGTAACAGCTACTTCGTTTGCTGAATATCTGGTTCCAGGAACTGGCTTTCCATGAAGTGGAGAAGAATCGCAATAGGCAGGTAAGATTTGAGAATAACGGCTTTATGTTTCCTTATCTTCTCCATGTCTTACTATCTAGATTTTACAGGTTGATTAGTACTTCTAGGGAAGTCATGGCCACGCCTTTTAAACTGGCGATGGTTCCTGATAATAAGTACAAACCCTACCATAGAGGTGACCTTGGATTGTCACACCACATGCCACCTGACCCTTTGATTTGTCACCTTGATTCATATTCAGGATGGCATTTAACTAGGGCTTTGTCATCATGCAAAGAGCACAGCTCTTCCTGTCTCCAGGGCACATCTGAATTTCTCTGTACATGAGTCCCATTTGAGGAACGAAGAGCTAAAAATTTCAACATTTCTGGCCACGGATAGTTTCTTCCTCTCCCTCTCTTGTGATCCTTTCTTAATCTAACTTCGGTTGTCACCATCAGTCTGTTCTGTTGACATCCTAGAGGCATCTGAAGTTAGATTACGTGATCCGTCTGTTCAATATTGCTCATTCATTGTTATGGGTTTCTGTTGATATCCTAGATGCATCAGCTAGGTTTTCTCCTTTTAATTGGTTTAGGCAAGAAATTGCCTTGTTTCCTTTCTGAATCTGAATTCCTTATCAGTTTATTGGCTTTCACATTTTACATATTTGTTTGGCTCCTTGTATATATATATATATATATATATATTGCTGCTTCAATATTTAATTGGACAGATTCAAGCATCTATAGCCCAAATTTCTCGACGACAATCTGAAGCACTGCTGGTGAGGCGCAACAAATCTAAAGATACACCTGCTTCTACAACAAGATTACCGCGCAACTGTCGTGCTTATTCCAGAAGAACGAGAAACACACGGGGAATAGAACCCGAAGGATATGAAGATAATGAGGATGAAAATTATCACAATGGGAGCAAAAATTCATCTTCAACTGATGAGCAGGCAACAGAAACCATACAGAGGAGGTGCAAGAGAAGGGCAGGAGCTCAGCCTTCCCAGCTTTCTCCGTCAGCTGCAAATTCAGATGGTGGAGGGATTGAAAATGATTTAGGAGCAAGCAGGGAATGCAAAGGTGCTTCTTCTGGGCCAGTGCGGAAACCAGAAATGCTTGCTTGGGGCAAAGGTGGTGCCCGGAGCAAGAGTGTTCGGAATACCCGCATAATTAAACTGACTAAATATCTTGAGAACTTACAGGAGAATGATGACAAGGTATAGTTGAATTGTTTGATCAGATGTTTAATCAGAGTTCAGGTTACCCATGCATCCAGAAAGTATGAGGTTTTGGTGCCATAAGATTATCTATTAGTGATTGTGTTTAACCAACACTTGCTGCCTACGTGGTTTCTTATGTGGCTAACACTAGTGTAATTTGATGTTCTTATTTGCAGTTAGATGTCCATCTTATGCTTATTTCTTTAGAAAAGGACAGAATGCCAAGTTTGCAGCAGATTTACCTCTGTTGCCCACCACATTTTTCAGTTGCATCCCTCAAAGAAGTGAGAATTCTTCCCAGTCTTTCCCCAAGACTTAATAAAATTACAATGACAAAAAATAGAGTTCCTAAACCATCCAGGGGGTGGGGGCAACCAAAGGCAAAAAATATAGTTTCTGTAAAATATACTATCAATGCTGGCACACACGGCTTCTGTTATTTTTCTGCAAAAAATTATCTCAAAGCTGGCTAGTGACACACTCATCTCAATCGTATTAACACGCCATCATTCAAAATATTGATCGCATATAGCCGGTGCAGGCGTGAAACTAATCTTTATGTAAACTCTTTTATCTTTAACCATTCTTGTTACTCTTTTATCTTTAACCATTCTTGTTCTTTTTGTCTAACTCTCTGTTGCATATGTCATGCTTTTGTTATGACAGTATGTTGCCGATGAGACAAAATTCCAGATTGAAGATATTGAAATACTACTGGTGAAGAAAGATTTGAGTACCCATGTTCTGTTGTCCAGCCTTGAACTTGAACCTTCAATCTCAGGGAAATATGGAGCCGTGCTACAAAATTTGGAACGGCATGAAACTTTGGCAGTGCTCAGAGAAAGCTGCAATAATTTGGTGAGTGTATTCACAAATCGGAATTGATATGTTGCCTGCATTGGGCAACCTTATGTTGCCCAATGTGGACCCCATCCCCACCCCAACACTCCCCCCCTGCTGCCCACATCGTCCCACCCGTGCAACCCCCCCAGTGGGGCCTGCGTCGGGCAACAGATCAGTCCTCATTCACAAATATGTATATCTTTGACACCCATCACAAATATGTGTATGTCTTTGACACCCTACATTGCACCAGAACTTAAGGAGGTTATCTCCTTTTCAGTCCCAGTTTACTTGTTGGCTCTAGGGTTTTTGAAGTCTTTTCTATTTGAAGATTTTAAGAACATAAGGTGGTGTTCTTTTCGTGTTTCAGTTTTTAGTTTTGAATTCATTTTTAGTATTGTATTTTGAGATTTTCAAAAACGGATTCTTTTTGTCATTCTGAAAAACTATTTTCTAAACAGAAAACTAGAAAAAGCGTTTGTTTTGAAATTTTGAAAAAAATTATTTTATGATATTTTATTTAATAAATTTGATTATTAAATAATAAAATTAACTCTTTTTAATATAACATTTTATATTAAATATTATTATACATAATATGTGTAATACACTTAATAATATACTATATCTTATCCTATATTTTTAATTATAATATATATACTACATTTTAAAAATTTTAAATAAATATATAATATAATTTTATTTTCTAAATTTAAGAATAAATTTTTTTTCCTTCTTTTCTTTTTTATTCCTTTTATTTTTTTCTTCTATTCTCTCCAGCACCTACATTTGGTTGGCGACAAGAGATTCACACCATTAGAGCCTACCATTAGAAAGACCAAGCCAAAGGGGTTTAACATATACACAAATGAGCTAGATTTAACGGTTAGATTTTTATAGATTTAATTTTTAATTTTCAGCCAAAACTAAAAAACACAGTCAGTCGCCACTGGCCACCGTGGCCGGTGGTTTCATGGCCATTGGCCATTGGCCATCGTTTGGATGTTGCTTGGCCGATCAGCACACAAAACCCATTGGTCTTTATTACTTTGTCATGGCCGTTGTTTGGATGTTGCTTGGCTATTGGCATCATCAAGCCATCATCGCCGGCTTCATGTGGCCACCGACGATGGAGGATGAAGGAGAAAAGAGGAGTCGGTGGTGGCGGGCAAGGTCGATGGCAGCTTGAGAAGGAAAAGGGAAGAGAGTAGAAATGAGAGAAGAGATGATGGGTTTTTTTTTGGGAGGGGGGGTTGTTTTCCGTGTTTTGGTTGAAAACACCCAAAACAACAAATTGTTTTGGGTTTTCTTTACAAATTTTTTTCTTATTTTGAAAATACGTTTTTAAAAATAGCAAAATAAACATGTTTTCAGTAAACAACAAAAAGAACATGGCCTAAATTTTTGGGAGCTTTGTTGCTTCTTGTCTCTTTAAAAAGATCTCGTTAACCTAACCATGCGAGTAGAGCTTCCTTTTATTGTATTTTCCCTTAATTTTCTATTCAATTTTTACATGAGAGATTTTTGTCTTTCAAAAGTTAATTTTATAAGTTTGGGAGAAATGCCAAATAAGTAATTGTACTTATTTGTAGACCTGAGACCAAATTGGCCACTGTACTTTTGGACTTGAGATCACATTAGTTGTTATGATAAATATCATCTCCATCAACAACATTTTAATTCTATTAACCTTAGTTCCAAGTAAATCCATCTCAATTGCGATTGAGATTCGAAGAATAGTTGCAAACACCCAAATTGAATACCAAATCCATATTTGAATAACCCTGCAGAGTCACAAACACCTCACAAATGTAGGGTTGAGGCCATTATTGGAATGAAAACGCCATTGATGTCATTAAGACAACATCTATCATAATGGCCTTGGGTTTGGGTTTGGCTCAAGGCCATTTTGGCTTTTTTGGCCTATTTGCCCCTTTCTAACAGTACAGGCCAATTTAGTTAGGAGTTAAAAAGTACAATAACTTATTTGGTACTGTGCTTTTAGTTTATTTGGTACTGTGCCTATTACTGTAACTCATTTGGACGGTTGAGATTATATGGGTTTTTCAAGGGCTAGAGGAAAGGGTTGTTTCTCATTTGTGTTTTATGGCGCAAGAGCAAATCAATTTACTGTTCAGTTTTTATTTCAGGGGCTTTTTAAGTTAATTCTATTAAGTCTATTTTGGAAGGTTGAGGAGATGTGGGTTTTTTAAGGGCCAGGATTGTTTTTAATTGGATGGTGCTATTTGGTGCAACGGGGTGGGGGAACCCAAATATCATTTTGTTCTTGTGTTTTGATGTAATCAGGGAAATTCTCAGATTTTGACTGGCTGGAGTCTTTGATCTCAATTGCCCTAGCTCTGTCTATGGTGGGGGGGTTTTTGTTTCCCGCATCACAAGGCCGTTGCTACTTTTACATGCTAAAAACATGGTTTCCTGCACTGTTTCAGACACTGGCATATCGACTGAAGGAGGGAGCTTATCGATTTGGAATTGCATCTGAAACTACTGCAGCTCAAGAGGACACAACAGACAGGTCAGGTATATCATCTTTACAAAAACCTCTTCTTTCAGGCCAGGAGGAGGATGGATGAGCTTGGGGGCTAGATGAGACCATTCCCAGGTAGATGAGAGCTTGCAGCTCAGGATGAGACCGTTACCGTTCCCCACAAAGAACGGTCAATGTAAAATAGACCGCTAAAAACAATCACATCTTCTGGAAGGTGGTTGTTCTATACTACATATTTATGTCCCAAATAGTTTCTCGTTAAATACTTTCGATCTGGCTTTTTATATTCATTTTAATTAGAGAAAAAGAACCATTTCTTGATCGCAATGAATAACAGTATCCGAGTGCACTTACTTTACAAGAATGGGTTGCAATTATATATATTCAGTGTCATCAACAAAATGCTGTATTGGATGGAGGAGGGGTGGGGTTACAGAACTCAAGTCAGCCCTAAAGCTAATGGAATGGTGGGGTTCAAGAGTTTCTTGAACAGCAGAAAACACGCAATGCGAGAAGAACAATCACCTCATGTTCGAGGCGGCGCTGGAGGAAGCTGCTGCCACTGCCGGAACGTACCTGCGCCTTTCTTTCCTCCTGTTGACTTTCAGCTTTGGTGACTTTGGCTTGGTTACATCCTTGGACGACCTGGATTGACATCATGTTCTTACTCATCTGCGATGAACATTGAATCTGAAAAGCTAAATGAAAATCAAATTAAAATTAGGTTGATTCTTCATACTTGGCTGGCAAGAATGGATGGTCGAAGCTCGGCATTGGCCTGGCATGCGGAACCAGCGTTCTCCTCAATTGCTTCAATGCCTTCTCTTCCTCCATCTGCGAGAGACAAACAAAAATTAGAAATATTTCCACAATTTACATGGATCGAAAAGCTAGCAATTTGAGAGGTTGGTACCATCTTTGCAGACTCTGCCTCATCCCTGTATCTCTTATACATCATCTCCTTCTCCTTAATCTGCAACAAGTTGCGGAAGAAATCAGTCTACTACATTGGCGAGCCACCTGAAGACGCATTCATCTACGGAGTTCAGTGATGTACCTTTTTATCAAATTCTGCTCTGTCCTCAGCTCGATGTTCAACGTGAAGGTTAAACTCTTGAACCTCTGTTAGCGGTTTGCGAATTTTCTCGGGAACTGGAATCGGATCCCTGCGCAATGCGACAGCCGCATGGAAAAAGATTAATCTCTAGGTTGGCGAATGAAGAAGAAGATGTCATTTTAGGTAAAAGAGTCCGTACTCTTTGAGTATCGGTTGTGCCTTAAATATCCTCATCCGAGCCTCTTCCATCTCCATTCTCTGTCGCTCCTCCATTTCCCTCTGCATTTCCTCTTCGTGCCTCACCAGACTCTCCAATTGGAATGGCTCTGGCTTCGTGCAATTCTTGGGCTCGGGTTTTGGCGGAATCTGCAGAGCATAGAAGAAGAAGTCGCAATTAGCGAAACCACGTTCCCCGTGAGGCGATGGCAATTTGAAACAGAGATCGGCAAACGAATTGCCATACCACGGGGTAATCAGTTGTGTAGGGATACGGATTGGCCTTCGGGATCCTCGCTCTCTCCTCTTCCAGCTGTTTCTGCACGACTTCCATCACAAACTTTCGCTCTTTCTCTGCTCCTCTTTCCTGAAATCATGAATTACATTTTTCAGAAACAGTTCTCAGCTTCAACCGAGGCAATGGATTTCGATTGCTTCCCTACCTCCGTGCGAAGATGAAACGGACTCAGCGTGGTGTTCCTAGGAATTTGCTTCTCGTGTTGAGGTTCTGAATTCAACGAGAGCTGTAAACAAAGAACGAAACAGGAACGATGAGAAACTGCGAAAACCTAACAATTGGAAACATCAGCGGGTTCTTCTTCAACAACCTTGTCGAACAGATCAAAAACAGGTGCTGGTGGAGGAATTCTTTCATCTATGGCGAAGTGAAATTCCTGAGGTACCGTCACATGCCTCTTCACGTTACAGAACAGTCCTAGATCTCCTTTGCTTTCAAATATCTGGATGTTACGAGAAACCGAAACCATTAGAAACGAAGAAGAAATGGCAAGCACTGATTGCTCGTTAGAAGCGCAAAGCATACCCTCTTATTCAACGGCCGTGCTTTGAACTTTGGAGCTTTTTCGAGTTCTTCCCTTTCTAATTCTTCGTAACTCTTGATCTTCGGAGGACGTGCCCTAAGAGATGTTTGAAGGACAGGGGACTTGGGCGCAGTAAGATGAGGCTTCCTCGATTCATGATTCTGCCGTAGAAAATTCACACAAATTCTTACTCACTTCCAGTAAACCAGACGGAAAGAAAACCAAGGAAACCAGAACTGCAGAATGAAGATTTCTATACCTGAGAAGCAGATTCTGTCGAGGCTACGGTCGATGTCTCTGCATTTTTGTTAGCGCGAACCATCGTCTCCAAATGAAATTCCTGAAACTCTGGTACATGTGGTGAACTTCTTGGCGGCGCCGGTAAGCTTGGTGCGTCCAGAATCTGCAATGGACAACAAGAGAAGCAATTAAACAACATTACATATATGTAGACCAGACTCCATGAAAGAGATCCATATGTTTACAGATAAGCACCTTCTTGTTCAGTGGCCGGGCCTTAAACTTCGGGATTTTAGCCATCATCTCTTCCTCGAGTTCGGCAGAGCTCTTCACCCTGACTGTACGTATCCTCTGAGCCGTTTCGAGTTCAGGCTCCTTTGGCCTTGTCAGTGTAAGTTTCAGCTTCCTCTGCGCCATCGAAGCCGCATCTTCCTGAAATTGGAACAGAAGAGAAGTTACACAGATTCTGGAAGAGAAGTGAAGAAGAAAAACCAGTGGTTTTTTTTTTTTTTTTTCCCTCATTACATGTGAAACAGAGCCCTTCATTGGAGGAAGAGA